>JACGTP010000009.1:3334559-3817316 GCA_023678845.1 Mischocyttarus mexicanus
GAGAAAACGCTATCGCAACCATTTGGTATTTTTCACTGAAAAGAACGTTAACTATTTTTCACCGTAGCTTGACGCAACCAAAACAAAATTTGACTAAACTATGAGTAAAGTATACTAAAATCTTCTCTGAATTTTTGGCTATCTACTCATAGCTTCGTTTTGAATCTAGCTTAGGTTTTCGCAGAGAAAACGCTATCGCAACCATTTGGTATTTTTCACTGAAAAGAACGTTAACTATTTTTCACCGTAGCTTGACGCAACCAAAACAAAATTTGACTAAACTATGAGTAAAGTATACTAAAATCTTCTCTGAATTTTTGGCTATCTACTCATAACTTCGTTTTGAATCTAGCTTACAGGGCTCCACCAAGTCGTGTACCCCCAGATTTTTTTGAAACTTTGCACACTTGTAGATGTTGATTAGTTGATGGGTTCCTTCTGGATTTTCTTTATTGTTAGTTTCTGTGGATACTTTTCAATAAAAGATATCTTCGCTCACACTTCCCCTAGTCTGTATTCGTTTGTTTAGTACAGTCCTAGGCAAAAGGAAACTCGACTGATCGGAAATAAAAAAAAATACAACATATTTTACATTTTAATTTTCATAAAAGTAATAAAACATACTGTCAAAAAAAAAACAAAAATGTTAATATATAAGACATTATTATAAAAAAATATAAACATGAAAAATTGAAAAAAAAACATGAAAAAAAAAAAACACCTAAAAAGACTCGAACACGGACATCAGGATTACAAACCTGAGCCCTTAGCCACTCGGCTATCGGCGGCTTATGGTTAGAGTAGCAACACAGAGGTAGATATGTATGTTCAGCTTTTTTTGCAATTTTTATCGGTCAATATCTCGAAAAGGGTTGATTATTCATATATATTGATTAGCAGTACGTGATAGTACTAATCAACATCTACAAGTGTGCAAAGTTTCAAAAAAATCTGGGGGTACACGACTTGGTGGAGCCCTTGTAAGTTTCTTTTCATATATACTACTATTTAATATATCTAATATCGAACTGAAATATTGTCAATTATATTCTTGATAAGTATTTAAATAATAATATTAATATATATTTTCCTATTACTTTCTTGCGTTATCCCATCTGAAAATCTCCGAGACTGTTTCGAAAAGAATCTAGAAAGGAATTCGAGTTGGTAGCTTTCGTGGTTCATTTCGATATTCCTCCTCTCCCCACTCCCAACCAACCTTCATCATACGATCGCAAATCCTTTGAAAATTTCTCTCTGACGTATCTCCTCGCGTGGTTTGCGGCTGCTTCGAACGTACACGAAATTCCTCGCAGCTACGCGATCGTTCGTTGGCTATTTGACGATCCGTTTCGTACGCGTTTCAACAACCACTAATTACGCTGATCGTATCGCGATCGAAGATTCCAAACGTATCGATACTCGAATTCCATGGTTTTACAAGTTTCGATAGATCCTTCTATAAATCGATACGCAAATTTTTATTTCCTATATCATTTAATGTTTCTTCCAATTAATATTATGGTTTGCATACCATTTAATATATTCTTCAATTTAAAAGAACATAAATCTGTGATTAAAACTTTTTATGAGGAATATTACGATTGCTTGAAAAGTTTGTCTCGCATAGAAATTAAGCGGAAATCTCAGAAATATAATCGCATTTCCGGCTATAACAATATAGCTGCATTAAAAAGGGTAAGAATGTATTACGTTAAGTAATCCTATTTATGTGTATAAAAGATAAAGAAAAAAAAATACAGAAAAAAAAGAAAAACAGAGGGAGAGAGAGAGAGAGAGAGAGAGAGAGGAGGGAAAAAGAGAGAGAAAAAGAATTTTATAATATAAATTCTCAATATTTTCGAACATTTCATGAAATCGTTGTGAACAAGTGCTTGATAGCCAAATGAACGTGAACAGCTTAACATTGATATCATTTCCGCAGTGTTAAACCCCACTCAACGTAATTAGAAGGCTGGTGGTCATTGATATTCTGAGAGATTTCGGAAACTACGTTGTGCATGATAGAACCACTTTGAATAACGTAATTTCGAAAGGTATCACCAGTCAAGCTCGTACAACCATTTCATTTCATTCAGTAATTCCATACTTGGATATAATTCTGTTGCTTTGACATAATCTCGATAAATAAATTAGCCTGGAAATATGTAACTTATTAACGAAAATTTATTCTATTTATTATCAATAATTTCCATTATATATATAACCTAATGTATTTTTAATATTATTATAACATATTCGTGTTTTTTTCTGTTTTTTATTCGGATGGTTTTTAAAACAAGTTGACCAAGTTGCAGATTATTTTGCATTATTCTTTTCTTTTTTTTTATATAATTTTTTTTAGAAATGAACGAAATATTTTACATTTTTTTTATATTTAATATGTTGCATGAATGTTTCGAGTATTATACCGGTTGGAGATATGATAAGCGGGATTATTGTTTATTTTTCTTTCCATACCCTTTTTATTCCTTCTGATAGCGGTATGAGGGTTTGTCTATTTTTTGTTCCCAGTATTTAATCGTTATATTTAGGTCTTGCGATATAGAGATATCTACAATGCATGTGATTTTTTGCATTTTATGCTGCAGTGTTATATCTGTCCTGTTGTAAGGTACGGTTATTGATAGTTTTTCGAATACTACAGTTGGTGTGGGAAATAATAAATAATTCCAACTATTAAGATGTTTATATAATTATTATCATGATTATTATTCTTATCTGTAATAAATATTGACACGTTGCAATTTGTTTACGAGTGAAAAGATCTTTCCAATCAATTTGCAAGATGTTAATTGAGGATAACTTAAAGTATGTATGAAAGGTACAAGTAAAGGAAGAAATCATAATTCGGATTGTGAATTCGAAAAGAGAGAGAGAGAAAAAGAGAAAGAAGGAAGAAATGAGAAAAGCTGTGAAGAAGGTGGTACGAACGGTGGTAGGAACGATAAGAACGATAAAACCTGGCACGACTTTTGCGAATTTTGGCTCTCGCATATAATTTAACGACTCCTGCCCGCCCGACGAGCTGTTCGGTGTTATCGTCGACGATTTGCAAAAAGTCTCTTTTGCTAAAGAGAGAAAGAGAGAAGAAACAGAAAAAGAAAGTAATGGAGAGAGAAAAAAAATAACGAGTAAAAGGATACGTCGTGTTTCCACGAAGAACCAGCAGCACACGGTTGAACGAAAACGATTCAAGAAAATGAATCCTACGAGGGAAATTCGACAATTTTTTGTTCTTTTTTTTACTATTGAAAAATGCAAAGAATTTTCTATCTCTGTTTTCTCTTATTTCTTTCATCCGGTATCTATTCGCGTGTATAATATTTTCTTACGGAAACGACGTGGGGAATGTTGTTTTCTCAGGAAAATTCAAAAGGTTGAATCACGTAAGTCTTACTTGCACTATTGGATTATGCGAGATAAAGAGTGCGTGTGTTTGTGTATGTATGTGTGTAAGAGAGAGACTAGTTATTAGAAAGTTTTTTGAAAGAAAGAGAGAGGAAGAAGTTTCTTCCGGAACGTTATCGGCAACCACTTCGTCCGTGCTCTTTAGCCGCAACGAAACCTTTCGTAGATATCTGGAACCTCGAGAGAAAACGTTGTCCGTCCTTTTCACCCAAACTTTTCAACTTTTCGAAGGGTTGAACGGTTGAAAGAAAACGAGTGTTAGAAGGGATCAAAGTAAATAAGAGTGAAAAAAGTAGAAAAGAAAAATTATTACAAAATTTTTAATTTTCAATCATCCTTATAAATATTTCTCTCTCCTTTTCTTCTTTTATTTTTACAAATTAATTAAAAGTGACTCGAATACGTAAAAGAAGAATAAAAAATACACGATAATATTTTAATATTAATGTTATTTTGTTGTTGTTATTATTAGTAACTAATTGTATATTTAAATGTTTGTATATTTAAAACCACGAAAAGTAAAAGAAACATTCTTCAAAACTAAAAAGTTTTCCATTCATTTAAGTAACTTATTTCATTGAATAAAAAGCTTCTTCCTCCTGACCTTCCTTTACGAAAGAACTGACAACTTCACGATTAATTAAAAGATTCAGAGATGAAGGTCGAAGGTAGGGGAAGCGTTAAGAAGTGGGATAAAAAATAAAAGAAAAGAAAAGGAAAAGGAAAGGAAAGGAAAGGGGGAAAAAAGTGTCGGTCGACTTTCCCCTTCCAGTTGGTAGGTACGACCCTTCCACGATGTTCTTCTCTTTCTCTCCTCGACTTACAGAGCACGTAGTGTCGCAGTCAAGGCTGACCTACATATGTGCTGCACCACTGTCTGATACCATAGCTCGTCTCAATGCATACTACTACTACTCCCCTCTAGACTACTTCTGTTACTATTACAAATACAACTACTAGTGGAGCTTATGTTATAACACCGACTGTCAGACTGTTCGTGCACTTAGGCGAGTCTACGCGTGCCTTTTTTCACGCTTCCTTTATCATCCCTTTCCTCCAAAAACCCCTTTTTTACATTCCCCTACCTTCCAGCAACCCTCTTGGAAATCCTTTTCCAAGAGAAAGCAAAAGAAACTATAGAGAAGGGTGGAGAGAAGGGTGAGAAAGGGAAAAGAGAGAGAAGGTTGGTGGAGAAGAGGATTCAACGACCATCGAACTACATCCTCTCTTGTCTAAAGCTCGAAAGCGCGAGCTTTCCGGCTTAAACGGATTCCACAGCACCGAGCTTCGTGCAATACGCCGATTTCTCGATTGAATCTCATCGTATAGGAGTAAATAAGCTACTCTTGTTGCATTCCTATTTACATTCCTTCTCTTTCTCTGACTCACTCTCTCTCTCTCTCTCTTCTTCTTGCTATTATTATTATTATTATTATTTATTATTATTATATACCATCATTGAAATTAGTTTTATCAAAGTTTTTCTATTTATTTTGAACACATCATAATGTAATGTAGGTTTGGAATTAAAGAATTAAATTAGAAATAGTGGAGATAAAACACTTTTCTATTTTTCTATGTTTTGTCAGTTGTTCACGGAGATCGTTTGTCAGAGAAGAAGAACGTCGACGTACACGTCGTAAAGAATGATGTAATTTTCGAAGTGCTATGTGGCGGCGTCACGTTGAAAGGAAAAAAAAATAAATAAATAGAAAAGAAGATAAAAAGAAAATAAAGAAAATAAATAAATTAAAGAAAAAGAAGAGTTAACGATGTTATGCACAAGAAAGCACACGCACCTATACCAAAATACTTAATACGTATACACGGATATGTGTGATCGCGAGAATCTACTTTGATCGGTGTTGCGTGTGAACCACGTTCAATTCCTCCTTCTCTCTCTCTCTCTCTCTCTCTCTCTCTTTCTCTCTGTGTTTCTCTCTCCTTCCTTTCCTCATAAATCAAGTTCGAAGTGTTCCCAAGCGATTTGCTCTTCGATCGAGAAAGTTACGCGAATCGTTCTGATACAGTTGCGCAGCATTCTTGTGGAAAAATGGAACACCTCTAGGACATCGTGATACAACCCTCGAGCATCATTAGATATCTCCTAGAGTTGAGCTTTATGTTTCTTTAAATTTGATCTCGTTTAGTTTAAGTCAAAGTGAAAGAGAGGGAGACAATACTTTTATCATATTTCCTTTGAAATATTTTCCTATATAAATTTAAAAAAATATAAAACAAAAGTAATCCTAATAACAAGATTTGATTATTTAAACCTAATGCAATATAATATTATGTAGAGTACGACCAGGGCTCTTTTTACATGGCATTTTTTACACAAAAAACAACACAGAGAAATATAAAGAGGGGGAGGAAGAAGTACAACTCCATAAAACGTTGTTCCAACGTGAACCACGCAAATTCGTATCGACCACGTTTGTGGCACGAAATACAACGCATAGCACAAAAGTTTTCCGAATGCATTAACGAAACACGCTCGGTATTCTGAAACGACTGTGGGATAGTAGTAGGAGTGAGGGAGGAAGGTTGGGTGGTAAAAGGGCTGCACAATTTCTCCCTCTTTCTCTTTCTCTTTCTCCGTTGGTCGGCGACAATGAGGTAAATCGTGGAAACTATCGTAATACTCATACTGTGGAAGAAGTTTAACGGGGCCTGTTTAATATGATCCGAGAGCGAAAAGGGTGAAAAGCGAGTGAACGGGGGTGGAAAGGAACGTTACAAGCCGCGGATACCCGAGGCACCCATACCAACAGTTTTGGAACTCGTCCTATTTCGCAAGCCCAAACCTACCACCATTCCCAGGTGAAATCTACCTTCTCTTCCATTTCTCTCTCATTCTCTCTCTCTTTCTCCTTTCTCCTTTCATCTCTAACTCCTCGACAACGTTTCGCACCGAGCTCTAATCAAATTTAATAACTTTTGTGTTGGCCGCGTGTTCGTTGCTCTGTTCTCTCTTTCTATCTCTATCTCTCTCATTTTCCTTTTCTCTTTCTAACTATTTTTTCTCTCTCTCTCTCTCTCGTTTTTATTCTTTCTATTTCTAGAGGTGAGAACTTAGTTTCATATATCTCTCTTTCTCTTCTTTTATCACAAGCACAATCTGTCGGAGCGATCGCCTCGTCTCTACTTTTGCTCTTGTAGCCCCAGCATCACGTTATAAACTTGCACCTCTCACGCTTCTCGAGTAGCTCAGATTTATGACGTGGACATGCTAGAGTTACTCGATCTACTCACGACTCCATTTTCAACAAATTCTCTTACTTGATTTCATATCTTTATTCTTCTTAGTTCTTGTCTGTTTTCCTTCTTACTGTCTCACTCATACTGTCTTATTCACTTACTCGCTCATTCACTCTCTCACTTACTTACTTGGAACTTTCAACATTTCCAACAGATTCGATCGAATCATTGAAACTTTGTAGTATGTCTTCCAGTTGGACATGAGCCACGTGCGAACGACATTATTAAAAGGATCAGAGAGGATCGTTGCATTCGTGGATCTCCAACAAAACTGATCACGTTATCGTCCAGAACGCGAAACTGAATCCGTGTAATTTCCTGTGTAATCAGGGAATAACGAGTACGCAAGCAATATTAAATCGATGAACTCACGATACACTACCTCCGATTTACGTTAATTTATTTCTATGGAAATTTCGATGAATACCCGAACAGATTACTCTATCGTGTGGAAAATAAGGCTATGGAATTAAATTAATTACATTCAGTAATTAGATTTAGAAACTAATTGGAATAAATTATAGATTAAGAGATGAAGTTCTTACGGTTAACATTTTCAAAAATATTTCCTTTCCCATTTAAATATAAATATCTTTACGAAATTTTTTCCTTATGTCAAAAATTACTGAAAAAAAAACAGAAAAATAATATTATACCGAATAACAGTAAGAAAAAATATTCACTGTTGTTCTTATTAACGTTACTAAATAAAATGTAAAATCCAGAATCTGAACCTTCTACCTTTATAGCGACGTACCCCGAGCTCGGTTGCGAACTGAGCTTGTAACATGAAACAAGACATTAATTAATAGCCATTTATATTTTCAAATAACTATTTAAAAGTGGAAAATTTCGATCGACCGCGCCCTTCGTGGTGGAACGATAAGTTGACTATTTATAACCGGTCTCTTCGTGCAGAATCAAAAGGTAGACGCAACGAGTGCCGAACATTAACCCGAAAACAGAATGGCCCTATCCGGGGTTTGAAACGCGACCACATGCCTATTTTGTCGCAGCTAGTTCGTTGCATACTCAAACTCTCTCTCCCTCTCTCTCTCTCTCTCATTCTCTTGCATCCTCTTTCTCTACTCGATTGTAGTTTACTCATTCCAACCTCTAGCAAACCTTCAACCCTTCTCTCTCATCCCCCATCCCCTCCTCTTTCTCTCACATATACACTAGGTAGATGCACCCGAGCAAACGCATAGGATGCACGACTCTGTAACGGATTTACCGATAATGTTGCTACTCGCTATACCTATCTACACATAGGTAACACGTACAACACGTAGACGAGAGCTATAGGGCACCATAGAATGTTCTATGTGCATGTCTTTGTATATACACGTACGTTACTCTTGTATAGATAGACTCACGCACGAGAGCTTCGAAACGCGGGGATATCGACCTACCGGCCAGTAACTACAGATTAGTGTTATCAGAACGCAACAACGCGAAAGCGTGGTTTACCTTGACACTGCTGAAATGCAAGATCGATGGTGAACGAAGGATCGCTGGCAGCTCGCTGTCACGAAATTCCCTGATAAACTGTATTAGTCTGCTCGAGTAACGATCCTGTTTTATCGTGATCGAATCTAAGCACGATGGAGACCAAAAAAATAACCTGGATTGTGTATAATCTTATTTTGATCAGTTTTTAAAGAAATATCTTAAACGAAATTTATAAGTTGCATGATTAACAATTTTTAATTATATAACTTTAATTTACTCGTTGTTCAAATACTTTCAATGGCACAAGAATACGTTTTATAACAACCGTTATTTGTTGCTTCTGACGATTTATCTTTGAATAGAAAAAATTGATAAAACTATTTAAAAAGCAATAATTTTCAGTGACAAATTTTAAAAATTCCTGCTTGTTATAATTTTTAACGAAATTTACAATAATCTGCATAAAATTGTATCGAAATAGTATGCGACGTTCAATATTATTCCCCCAATCGTGAAATTGATCGAACGATAAAAAAAAACGTTTAAAATATTTTTCTGTTAAAATACAAGATAAATATGAATGTAGTCATGGACATACGTGTTTGGTACATTTTTAAATAGGCAGTACTCGTAGGATGCATCGCAATATTTATCTATCCAATCTAAATAAATAAACGGTGTACCTGTAACATAGTTTAGCACGTATATACAATCTAAATATTTAGTCGATTTTTTTTCGTACTATTTGAACGAATGCAACGAAGATGATTGGTAAAAAAAAAAAAGTGAAACGTTTGAAAAATATTTTTCAAACGTATACAAGTGATATCTACGCAATTGGATTCGGATTACATATCGTTCTGAATGGAATGCCGTGAAATATCAAATTCAGCGAATCTCGTAGAGGGTAGGTATTATTACTATTTATGAAATACTATCACCGATTGACCGTCTATTTATTGTTCTACTACTATTGATTATTGACCTAAATATATCATAGACTATAGACTATCGACTATTAATGCAGTTAAGCAAAGAATTCCAATGTTTCATTATTATTTAATTGTCTCGTAACTTAAATGTCTATGCGTGCATTGAGATAATATGTTGAAATGCATGTATCGGTGGTATCTAGATTTCATAAAAACTGTATATCAGTTTCACTTTACCACTACATTACCGATTCTCCTCAGATTGTCACATGATAAAAAAAAAAAACATCGTAACACGTTACAACGTGTAAAGATATCATTTTATTTAATTGGCTCTATCACACCCCCAGCCATTCTGCCACTCCAGTTATTATTTCCTTCTCTCGTTACTTTTATCAAAGTATATTCCGGTCTTTACTTTGGTATAAGAATAACAAAAAGAAGAAGGTAAGGAAAGGAAAAGAAAAGTACGTCAACGCAATTGGCATAAGAAACGATAATGATATAAAAAGAAAGAAAAAAAGGGGAAAAAAGCAAAAAAGAATAGAAACAGAAAAAAGGGAAAGAAGAAAATGGGAAAGGAAGAGAAGCTTCGTAAAAGGAGCTTATTTATTCGTTGGAACGGCAAGACCGATGTCTTCCATGCAAAGATGTCGCATTCGTTACGTTTCCCCCGAGCCTGAAAATACTTTTCGAGACCTAACGAGGGAGTGGAACGTGAGAAGGACGTCTTCCAGGTTATAAACACTTGTTTCTCGACGAACGAACTTCTCTAAGACAAATCGAAGAAGAGTACTTTGAGAAGAAGCAACGTGATCGTTAATATATCGTCTTGGCCTCCCGCTGCTATCCACAACGTGCTTTTGCAACGAGATATGCTTTATGTCCTGAACTTTCTCTTTCTCCTGCACGAACACATGTATACGCTTACAACTTACATACATACATCCATGTATAAGTATTTATATACACACATGTATGTACGTATGGATGTATGCATGTATGCATACAGATATGCTTGTACGTATGTATATATGTACATTCTGTTACTAATTTATAACCTAATTTTGCTTCACTCTCAGCTTTGAGAAACAGGGAAACTTTTCGACGGTTTATCCCATGGTATCCAAGGTTCGCCAACTCCGTTCTCGTTTATTAACGATTATAAACGATTAATAGCTTTCAGGATAGTATAGAACACTATGGGTAACTATAAGCATAGAAAGATAATGGATAGATCGAAGTTTTACAAGATAGAAGGCTTCTTGAACGGAGAGAACTTCTTAGAGCTCACAAGAGTCTATGATTCTTCAGCATTTCTTACTCTCTTATTTTCTCTACCTTGTTCTTTATCTCTTAAAAAGTTATTTCGTACATACAAGATACGAGACAGTGTTTGTATAGAATAGCCTATAGATGCAGGAAAGATGAACTTTACGAGGTAGTATCGTCATTACGATTCTCGAAAAATCTATAATCGTATGTCACGTTGCACGTACTTTCATTATCGATATATTGACCTTTACTCGACGAAAAAAGGTAATATATAAATACAAAATAAAATAGCGACTTCTGAGGATTGACATAACATTTGAACAAGAGGATAAATAAGCACGTATAAAATATCTCTTTCTCTTTCTCTTTCCTTCTGTATGTATGTGTAGGTGGTAGTTGGTATAGTACTTTGTTTTAAACTCACAAACTGTAATAAGTTTCGTCGAATCGACCATCCGTTGTAAACACGCCGGGTGGTATAGTATTGTGTGTGGATTTTACACCCTTCCGGGCAGACGTGGATTGTTGCGGGACACCGCCGTTTAATTACTATGCTACGGGTAATGGACGAACATTTACCTACGAGAGTTACTTTCTCGTGCTGGCCTTCCGATAACGGTTATTACTTCAAATTATGAAGTTAATAGTTTTAAAAGATACCCTTCCGATCCCGCTATGATACAACAGCTGTCCTATCGATTTGATTTTATCTTCTTGTTCCGCGTCATTTTGTTTCTCATTATGTGTGTGTGTGTGTTACACATACGCCTTATATTATTTCTATTCTATATTATAATTTTCCTATTATATATAAAAATATTTTCTATATTTTGGGTTCAATATGACACCTGCATGTATGAAAGAAACAATACAAAAAAGAAGTATGTCATTGATGACTGTAAGTTTTTCACGATCATCTTTCCATTTCGTGCACTAGATACTTGCATTGTACTCTTTCATTCTCCACTTTAAAAATGTCAGTTATAAGAGTGTACTATGACAATACACGCACATGCATACATATCATACATATATATACACATTTATCCGATACGATTACTTTCTTTTTAATCCCCGTCCTTTACCTACACCTGTCTGTATTAAAAGTTCTCACAACACATTGAGTAACGTTCGAGTATTATCAACTTTCTGTAATACATGTTGAATAGGTGGAACAAAAAAATTGAGAAAGAATACTGAGAAAGAATACTCTGGAACATTGGTAAAACAGTCAGGATTGCATCTATAAAAACTTTTCTTTTGCATCGAGTAGAAATTGTGTTGGAAAAAACATTCTTTTCTCATTCTAATTCCTCTTGTTTGTTTATGTTTTTTTTTTCATTAAAATTTTTACAATTTCTTGCCTTACATCTTTTCGTTAAAAAGAATTTCTTTTTCTTTCCTTATTTGTCGCTGTTATTTTCTATTTTTTCTACCTTCTATCTTTTCGATCTTTCTCGAGAAAAATAAGTATTAGAAGTTTTGCTTTATATTCGAGTGTCGTTGTATATTTTTAACGAATTCTAATCGTTCTTTGCTTGTTTCCTTTTTTCCTCCATCCCTCTTCCCCGCCCTTTTTTTCTTTTTACTCTTTCTCGGTTCACGTTCTTAATTAAGAGCCTTCGTCGTAACGAGTCTTATTACGAACGAGCAACGATCACGGTCCTTTAAAGATTGAAGAGTGGCAACTCGATCGAAAGGAAATCGAGATTGCTGAGAAACGGAAATGAATATCGGATGCTGAAAAAGTAATTTACTTTCTTTCCTTAAAGATATTATCAGCAAGTTTTTTTCCTATATTCTTTAGTGATCTCTGGAGCCTCGTCTCTGGAAAGATAGATGGAAAGATTGATAGCTAGATTGATAGATAGATCTTCCTTTTTTTTTTATTTGAAAGAAAAGCGTTAATAAAAAACAATCGACAAGGGTAATTAATTAAAAAAGAATTTTAATATTTTAGAATTAATCTAAAAAAGAGAATAAGATGTGTCGTATTTAAGTACATACAAGTATTGCCAGAACCGATTAATATTACCAAAGTTATGCTATCCTAAAGCAATGTATTTAAAAAAATACGATAATAATTTTACTCAACTCAATTATGTGTGAATGCCATTAATTTAATATGTTATAATAACTGAACCAAATATATATTATAATCAGAGATTTATAAATCCAAAATAATGGTTACTTTGGAACAGATACGTGTCAGTAATTAATATCGTAAGTAACAGTATGTAATAATTAAATTATGAATCATTTCACACCGCGTTACGTACGATCCGTAGAATTTATCCTGAATGTAGAGCAAAAGCATTGGAATTTTGGCGAATTTCCAAATTAGCTTATTAAATTAACACGTTCTCCCGAGACTTGGCAAAGACTTCTTATCGTGCCTACTAAAGAAAAGAGATGTATCTTTGTGGTCGTTGAAAGTCAATGTACTTAGAAAATAAAATATTTTTTTTGTTTCAAATATATCAATTAAAATAACAATTCTAATTTTTTTAATACTGTCTGTGGCGTCATTCTGATCAAAAATTTGGAAAAAGATTATTTTTTTGCCACATACTGCTTGTGTTCATATTTTTAATTACATTTCATAAAATACTTATAATATACAACTGAAAGGGGGTAATAAAAAAAAGGAAAGAAAAACATATCAAATTCTTTTGATAAAACTTGTATAATAGACGAATTTGATTCTTTTGAATAATATTTAAAACGTTTCGTCTGGCATTTGAATTGTGCAGCTGGTAAATGGTAAAGCTCTCGATACTTGAAATAGGTTTTTGATTTCCAAGCGATTGGTCTCGGACAGATAGGTGTTACGTTCACTTGTTCCACTCGCGTATCGGTCTGATAATTCGAAATAAAAGTTCACATATGCCGGTGAAATTCGTTATATACCGTGACAAAACTTGTCCAAGTCGACACCTTCCAGAGGTGAGCCCCGATTCTACTATCGTCAGGATTGGATTTAATATGTTTCAATTCCGTATCTAATTTATAAAAATAAAAAAAATAAAGAATGCGAGTTTGAAGTGAAATTCGTATTATCTTTATTTATCTTTATTTCACGTAGAAATGTAGACGCTATGCAGTAAATGCCAACATGCCAGTCAACACTATCAACGATATCGATAATGGCATTTTATGGACAGACAGACACCTCGTTCAAGTATCCACTCTAAGTGTAACTATAATTTAGCTCGAGTCTTAACCGGAAATGAGGCAAATAAAGATGTGAAAAATAATACAGTGACGTTAAGTAACTATACGCCTTTTATTTTTAATGACATCGATAGCTATATCTCTTTAATATAAATCATATTTTTTAAATTAAACTAACAATAATAATTAAAAATGCGTGATGCGTACGAATATGATAGAGTATCGGTACGCGTAGCATAAAGCTGGTTCAAGCATTTTAAATTTAAATAAATTTTGATGTCAATCATTGAAAAAAATTGAATAGAAATGTCACATTAGTAGTCATGATATCGGTAAGAGACTAAACATCGAACACAAAACAATTTAAAACTATCAATATTGGATATAAAATATGGGAGAAACTTGTTCCGTCATTTTTGCATTGAAATACGAAGATACTTTGAACCCAATAGCAATATATTTATGTTCGTATATAGCATAGAGAAATATGAAAAATTCTAATTCAATCTTTTTCTTTATCCTTACTTATTTTCTTTCTTTCTTTCTTTATATTTCTTTTTTTCGACGAATAATACGACGACGTTACGCGTCGGAAACGATTAACCGTCCGTGCTCGCGATACCGGATAGAGGATAATAGCCTGTCCGGATTTCACTTCAGCCGGCAGATGTAAAGAGCTCAACGGAAAATGAGATTCCCACGTTGTTCCTTCGTCGACTATGCCTTGTATATATCGCCAATTTTTCCTTATTTCTAGGAAAGCTAACGTAGATCAAAAAACAATATGACAAATTTTTCTTTTCTTTCTTATATTTAAATTAATAAACGTATATAATAATGTTACTCTCACATGATTATTTTTATCTCACGTATAGATTTACTAAATGGATATATTTATTTATTTATATTTATATTTATATAGATAATTTTTGAGATTATATATATATTAGAAATGTAAGAGTTTAGTCTTTACGAATATTAAATATTTATACGGCGCTCGTTAACGCTTAATGAGGAATTTATGGAAAGAGAAAATTCTGAGATAGTTCTAAGAACAACACCGAGAATTCCGTAACCGGCAAAAAGTTTCGTTTTCCTTTCAGAAAGTAAGTTCCCAGTTCCATGAATTATCTCTTAACGTAGAAATTGAGCAGAGTTTAAAAAGAAAAAGAATAGAAACAGAAAAGAAATAAACGAATCATTAATTTCCTTAAAGCGTTAGGAAACCTATATTATCGTTTACACTACGAGATACAATATATATACGAGATTTATTCAAATTCGTAGTAAACCCAATCTCTTAATATTAATAATAATTAATTTGAAATATGTGTTATAAACTGGTTAATAGCGAGATATGTATATACACTCGTTACGCATATATGTGCTGACAGACCTTGAATCCTTTGAAGCGGAGTGCACCCTCATAACCGCATAACGCGTTAAGTGGGCTCATACAACTTGCAACTTCCGAGCTGCTTGAATACCTTCGAAGTTAGCTAGCGACTCGCAAACGTGGTAATCGAATACAGGAACTTCGTCAAATTCGTTACTACGGAATAGTTAGTTATTGCCCCACAGAATTCTACAGGCAACGCATCACTTAAATAAGATTTCTTCCTTTCTATCTATCTATATCTATCTCACTCTCTCCTTCTCTTGTTTTTTAATTATTAATTTATTTAAATATTTATCTATCTTTTTTCTATTTCTATCCATCAAATTTTCTTTCCTTTTTGTTTTATGTAACTATTTAACTTTGTTGTTGTTGTTTGTATAACTTTTTTGATACGTTTGAGAAAAACTTCTTGCATGAATATCGATCGAGAAAACTGTGTTGGCTCTCTCGCTAAAATACAACGTACGAGCTTTGAGTACTCTCGTTAATTATATGCAGAAAACAATTAACGCGACTCTACAAGTTCGCCCGAGCTATACCTGCAAAATACTTTCTACGAAAGATCAGAAAGAGAAGTAGTACCTTCGTTATTTTCTTCCCATCTGGACGTTAATTAAATGCACCGTTTACTTAACGAAACGTAAAAATATTAGATGATGATCTACTTCAAAAAATGTTGATGAGAGTTTTCTACCTTTCGTTTAAATCTTTCTTTCATTACGTTATTATATACGTTGATCAAAATTTTCATTATTATCAAATTAGATCGCATAAGATCTAACATTAGAGATATACAGATTGTCTTGACAAAAAGTCTTCGCCTGTATTATTTATTATGCAATTTAACTATTTTAAAAATCATTAGATTGCATAGCAATTCAAATGAACAATTTTAATGCGAACACAGTATATATCATATTTATAAGATTTTTAGGAAACATTTATTAGATCATACGTTCACTCTCTCTATTTTGTGATTAATTCTCTTTTGTAAATAATTAGTTTCATCGATAATTGAAATTAATTAATCATTAAATATGCAAGCCATAACATTTCTTCCTGTTTTATTTACTATTCTTTTTTATTTAAATATTTCATTTTTATATTAATAATACGAAATAATATTCCTCGTCAAACGTATATTATTATAAATTTCCTTTTACATCCAACAATTGTTCCATGGAACAATTGATTAATTATAACTCAATCGACGTGTAGATTTAAATAAAAATTATACTGCCTGAGTTTAATATTTAAAAATTAAAAACTTAAATTTGTCAGAGAGAGAGAGACAATAATTTCTATGTACAATATTAATTCTAAATATGTAATCAGATTAATGATTAATTAAAACTTTTTCGCTTTTACATTGTCTTTATCATTTTTTTTTTCAATTAAACGTAACATAATATTTGTTTTTCGCAATTTAAATAAAAGATAATAATAATTTTCTTTTCTTTCATTTAAATAATTTTCTATACTTTGAAGTATATATATATATATATTCATAACGCAGAAATAAGACGCAGAGAAGAAATCCATAATAATAATATTTTAGCAAAGACTTAATATTTTAATGGGAGTTAATCAAAAAACAATAACAACGTCGTTGTTATAAACAAAGCTTCTGAGGACTTTCAGAAAGCTGACTGTTTCTTCTTTAATTCGTTTACCAGGTATCAAAAGTAAAAGGGAAAAGCGAAGGGAAACTTTTCCATTTCATTACGCCATCCACCTTTTTTGCTTCTTACCGAGACTATTGCCCTTACCTCTCCTCGCTGTTCCCCTCTTCTACATCCTTGTTGCCATCAACTTTATTACTTTGTCCTCTTTTGGCGTTGCATCCACGTCTGGGCCACCATTACAGACTGTGGACCGAAGTGGCCCTTAACTCTAGCTTTTAAATCTCATCCCCCCTTCACTTCCACATCTCTTCCCACCCGTTTTTTTTTATTTTTTTGTTTTTTGTTTTTCTTTTTTTAGGAGATGTCGACTCTCTCTTTCTTTCTCTCTCTCTCTCTCTCATCTTTCTTACGATTTCCATTGAAGCTTCTTTAGGAAGAAAATAATGACGCTTTCAACTCGTTAATTACTTTATACCACTTTTAACGAATGCGCCGTTTATTTGCGCCAGTCGATAAAGAAAACGTTTACCGATAATAGTATAACCGTTTTGTTAAAGTCTCAAGAAGAAAAACTATAAGTTAATAGTTATAGAAAAATTACTAATTATGATGATATCGATTGTGTTTATTCTTAGGGTAGCAATTATAAAAATTAATATATATGTATATGTTATATTCGTTATTTTTAATTGGTGGTAAGAAAAATGTGTTAGTTAGGATGTGTCAATTATTTGATACAATTTTAAAATGTAGGAAATATATATTATTTTTAGTATTTTTTATATTGTATATTTTATATATTATACGTATAAATGTTTTTCTTTTTTTAATATTAAACATTTTAGAAAAAGAGATAGATATACAAAATACTGTAAAACTATTATCCGAGTTCTCTTTTGAGAAACCCTCGTATAAAATTAGTTCACTATAAATTCAACTATATCTCGTTAATATAGAAAGGAAATGTCCAATGTAAGTATTATATGTAAGCGTCGTCTAGAGAGTAATATTTTTAACGAGGCAGATATTCTAAAGTAATTAGAAAAATGTTTTTTTCTTTTCTTTCCTTCTCTCACAGTTTTCCATTTCTTCTTTCTCTCTCATACTACTTGTCTCCAGTTTCCTCTTTTTTTTCTACCACCACGAGCAGTAACCATAAGCATAACCGTTAGAATCTGTTACATTCTGCTTGAATAGCATTGGCTTTTTCAAAGAATAGAAAGTATTAGAGTGAGGGAGAGAGAAGAAGAAGAAGAAGAAGAAGAAGGAACACTAGTTCTCGATTCAATGTCGGAACCTTTCATACGAGCACCTTTTATAACGCCAGAAAACGTTGCCTCGAGCTTTAATTCCTAACAAAAACCCCATGGATATTCAAAGGGTCGAATGGGTGAGTAGATGGTTATCGTTACATCCAATAACATCGTTCTCCTCGTTTCCGATCACAAATTACGCAGCATGAACTTTTTAACGCCTCTTCGATATGGGTAATCGTTAATCCTTCGAATGTATGCTTATACACATTTATTTGACTTTATCAATCTAATGAAAATTGTAATTGGAGAAAATTAATTTAATAAGAAACACATATTTGCAAGGTGTTATTGCAATTCCGTACCAAATTTTTAGAGATGCGATAAGGAAAAAAAGAAGCAATAATCTTAAATTAAGAATTAAGGTCTATATGCATTGGTTAGTTAAAAGATTATTGATAAAAATTAATTAGTTTGTTTAGACTGGATGTTTTTTATCTATAATCCCTTCCTTCTTGCATACGGGGCATCCTGTATATGTATTTAATAACAATAAAAAGAAAGGAGTATTTATTATTCCGTATAATAGGAATATTTATTATTTTGTAAAGATGAAATACAATTAAAATGCTAATAATTTTCCTTCTAGTTAGCTAGTCATCGCGTAATATCCTTAATGAATATGAACGTCCCGCTTACAAAACAAATAACAAGATAACAAAAAGAAAACTTTCAAGATACGAATACTATTATTCTAGAATACGTATATAACATTTCATTAATATCTTTTTTTTTCTTTTATGTAAATGGTTATAAACATAAAGTAAATTAAATACAACGAAGGGAAAATCATATTTATTGAAAGAGAGTGTGTGTGAAATAGAAAGAGAGAAAGAGAGAGAGAGAGAAAGAGAGAGAAACGGAGGTTAACGACGCGTCGCGCATATTTTGAATATTTCATTGCAAGCTGAGTGCTTCTCACCGATCGGAATCTCTCGGTTTACTCTCCTCTATAATATTTTATACCTTTGAATTTGGTGCATTTTTTGCGTTTTCAACGCTCGTCACTCGTTCTGAACTTAATGAGAAAATCGTTCGTCGAGTCATTTCGTTATTCGACGAATGTAACATATTTTTGTTTTCATTTAAGAGAAATATATATTCAGGTTTTATTTCTATTTATTTGTTTGTCTATAATCGTATTATTATTTAGTCTTATATAATGATAAAATAAATTTATTCACAAATAGATGTAAGAAAAAGAAATAAAAAAACAGGAATCGAAGATACTGTGCATACGTACCGATTCAAAATTCGTTGAACGTATTTCCTCTTTGGTCACTATACTATGTGAAAACGTCATTTGTATTCATTTAGTTTGCCTGTCTCGAGTGTAGATCGAACAAGTAGAAAGAGAGGAAGAGTTTCCGTTGATAGAACGAAATCAACACACTATGTTAGCACGTGTGTCGAGAGGAGGAAAACTTTACTACTAAATTAATTTAAGACTCTGAAACGTTTTATTTGCTTCTATCTTTTTATTGTTATAAATTTTCCTTTATTAAATTCAAGTGTTATTTCATTACGATAAAGAGTAGCGTGTATCTGAAACAAAGATAGAATTTATTATAATTTTTATTATAATATTTTGTTGGTCAATCGGTTTTTCTTCTTTATGATCATTAAAGTTAAGCAACGATAGAAACTTAGTACTTGAAATAAAATACAGTATGTTGTTGATTCTAAAAAGAAACATCAGAGATTTAAAAACATGCTGTTAAAGTTTCTCGATCCCATAAAATGCAGACTATGTAATATCATAACTTTTTGTTAATAATTATTAGTCAATGTATAGATATTTTATTAAAATTTCTTTTAGGTTTGATGTAACAGGCGAAAAAGTTATAAATAAATTATTTTCCACTCTTATCTAATCTCTCTCTCTCTCTCTATCTCTCTTTATCTTTAAGTAACACTAACATCTTCTTGCTCTTGGCTCGTACACTCGTTAAAGCAGGAAACGGGCTAAAGCCAAATTAGTATTTGTTGCACTGTTATTCAAATTAGCACTCGACTTTCTCACGACTACGTTCTCTCAGCTTCTGGACTTTCTTACTCTTCTCTACTCTCTCATCCTCTTTTCCTCTTTCAAGTCTCAAGTCACGCTCCGTTCGCCTGCATTTCTGTAACTTGGATTATCGTCCGGATGCGAGAAACTCTTAACTGTCGTTGGACATTTACTTCTATATGTCTCTTACTATTCTAACGTAATCGTTAAACGAACGTGTTTTTTAATGTTCTTTCTTGGGATATATTTTTATATTGATTTTTATCATCTTCATTCGCAAACTTTTATTTTAAACTGCAACGATTAAAAATGTTTAATCCATGCACGCGAGTAAGATACAACGACCCTTATTATTTTCATATACTCGAAAAATAAATTGAACAATATGATAATTTTTAAAAGCGTTTACAAAAAAAAAAGACACACGTATCATATGCATTAAACAGTACGAAAAAATTGACTGCTTCTATAATAAAAACTATTTAAAAAGCGAACAACAGACGGTACGCATATAAACATATTCGACACTGAATTAAATCCTACCAAAATTACAATCGTCCGCAATTAGTCAACTTTATTTTCCCAGCCTTTTTTTCTTTTCGTTTTATCCAGCTTTAGACAGAAAATAAATTCGAATGAGACCAACTGCCACGAAATTGGTTACAGTTTTAAGATCTATGGAAATTACGTTTCTTGGCTTGCTTCCACAAGAGAGTCACAGAGTAGGAGAAGAACAATGTGGAACATCTTTTACACAATTATGGTTTTTGCGGGGTGCGATCTGTCCGGAAATATGGACGAGCTCGAAGGGAAAGCTGCTTCTGCTACAGGGAGAAAAGAGATAGGAAGACAGTCGGGGAGAATGAGAAAGAGAGAAAATGAGGGTGGGAGAAGAACGTTGAGAGAGGGTAGATAATAGCCAGGATAGAATTGTTCAAGGAACAAAAAAGCAATCCATCCCGGAGTGTTATCGGATGGTCGAGACGCTCGTGAGTCCTTGTGGGTTGGGCTAACCATTCACCCCCTCCAACTCTACCCGCTTCTAGCCCGACGCCTCATGCCCCATCCTTACCCCCAACTCTCAGAGTTACTCCTCATCGCACCCTTCTCTGTCATCCGAGAAAATGCCTCTCGAGTAGAATCGCTTTATTCCCAATCGCGATTCTTCGATGACGTCTTATTCTCGCCATCTTCTTTCCTCCCTCTAAAAAGACTTTTCGTAGATGCTTTGTCTTTTAACGAAAAATCTTCATTGAGAAATTTATCAACGAGATTAAGGTTATTTTGATTAGAAAGATCGGCAGAGTAATGGTGTGCTATAACGTTTCTATCGATTCTATTCAAGTCCAAAGAAGTTTTATAATTATATATGTTATATAAAAGTAAATTTTTTCTAACAGTTATATATATATAAAATAATGTTATATGTGCGATGTTGTTTAAAATTTTTTGGGCAGTAAATAACAAGAGTGCACAAGTCAATTTCAATTTCATCATAAAATTCCATAGTGTAGGAATTTTCTAGACTACATAAAGGGAGCTAAGAGCCAATGTTGGGATTTGCCTAAGCTGTTCAAAGCTTTGCCAGTGGAGGTAGTAGTAAACCAAAGAGAAGGGAAAGCTAAATATCGCGTGTAAAATTGTTGAGAATTATAACAAGAGAAAATGACATTACCTAGGTAGGTATACAGTTATATACCAAGCACAACGTGTAATCAGTATACCAAGAACGAGACACAGGACGTATAACGTTATTATTTATCTAAACTGCTCGCACGTTTACGTTCCTTCCTAAAAATCATGCTATTACGTGGGAGCCAGATATATGTACGCATTTTCTCGTGAATATTTGCGTGGCAACGCATACCGTCGTTAACGTTATTATCATTAATGCGAATGACGTCATTAAGAAGGGAGGAGGCCCGTTACGACTAAGAGAGAATGGAAAGAAACAAAAACGTCATCTTGTTCTAAATTAGCCTTGGCCGCTTTGTAATACATTTTCTTTCCTGGTAATATATATGTCATATTTTATATACTTTATATTTTTAATATAAACCACGTGTACGTGGAAAATATTTATTACTCTCAAATGGAAAATAATACAATCATTTTCACAGGGACGTGCAGTTTTTCATTTTATATCACGGTAATAATAATGTAATCTTTTCGTTATTTCAATTCTTCGTATATACACACATAAATATACGTTTAATATATTTTTTCCTAAAATTAAAAAAGAAAAGAATTATACATCAAAAGATTGAAGCAGTAAATTTAGAGAAGTATACTCTTTATTTGAAGATCGGAGCTAACAGAAAGATACATTTAGTTATAGAGGGAAGAGAATAATGTAGATGTATATATATATATGAAAAAGGAAACACACTCTCTTGATAAAAAAATGAAAGGGTTAGCCCTGAGCAGACGCCATTAATGCTTCTCTAAGTATATACATATATAGGTGCATCCACGCATACACGGAGTAACATTTGAAAAAGGCAAAAGTCCGAGGCGGTTGGTTGAAGTTGAAGTTGAAGTGGTTGAAAAGGGGTTCCTCCGATGGAGGAAGAAGAAGTAGAATAAGAGGGGTGTGAAAACGAGCGATGAAAAGTTAAAGCCCGTAAAAACAGTCGCGCGGCTCACCTGACGGCGCCAATTTCTCGAGAATAATTGCGAGGACGTCGCTGGTTTCCTTTTAACATCCCACGAACAAACGATTCTCCGTTATGCCGTTGGACTTTTAGTTAGATATCCTACTCTTAGTGAAAGGCGTCGAGCACGACGAGCTCGCGAGTCGGATGCGAGGACATAAAATTGAGGGAAAATGGGAAAATGAGGATGCGAACTTAAGTGTTGGAGAGAGAAAGAGAGAAAGAGAGAGAGAGAAAGGTTCGCAATTAAACATTTTCTTCCAGTCTTGCATAACCATAGACTCTTGACCTACCTAGGAAACATAACAACAAGCGTTGCACTTTCCCTTTCGTGCTTTTCACAATTATTCATCATTTCTAAAAGATCAACGACGTAAAAGAACAACGCTCTTCACTTAACGCTCGTCTCTTTCCGTTAATATATATGTTGGCTTTTATTATTATATATTTAATATACGTCGATGTTGGTTTATATTATTTAATAATATAAATAATAATCGATTAAGATATGATTTACAATTTAAATGAATTTTCAATCGAATAATCATAACGAGAAAAAGGGTTGAAATTTTGTTGAAGGAACTATTAGCGAAGGACTTTTATTACTCGGATGAAAAAAAACTCTTAGCTCGTTTTTCTACCGTCGTTCGTAAAATTGGAAGAAAATCGCGAACGAGAGGAAAGCAGGTAGGGGTGGCAGGAATAGAAGGGTACATACCTACATACATTGAAAATAGTTTGGAAGTGTCGGAAATAGTTGGCCTGGTGGTTGGGCACCCCTACGATATTGCATTTCGCGAGGAGATGTGGTTTGAGGCTGAAAAGCCGAAATTAAAGTGCTTCCGTGCATTAAGCAAAGCTTCTGAGCTCTTCTCATCATCCACGAACATCAGCGATTGACGATAACCAGCTACGGAATTCCATCGACCTCGAAGATCTATGAGCGTTTATTTCAAAGGGAAAACTTTTTCGTTAGGTAGCAATGATATATTGATATCTTTTAGACAGTCAAATTAAATTGAAAATACGATTATATTTAAATTACAGATCTCTGTTACTTTTTATTTTACCGAAATTTTATTTCATTCCTTTTACTAAATTATATTTTACCTATATATGATCATGTTTGACGAACCGTTATATTATCTAAACTCTTACAGGTTTATTATAATATATGATTATAACGTGATAAATTACTATTACATAATATCTTACTCCGATATGTATATACTATGTTACATGAGAAAAATGTTCTTTTGATGGATAACTGTAATATATTATCTAACTTTGAAGGCACTATTTAGATTTGATTGATATGTTATCCTTGAAGTGTATAATTCAATTAAATCATGATATAACTAGGCCTTTTAAAGAAGAACATATAGAGAGAATTTTATTATACACCTTAATTATTTGTTTTTAACACTTAGATAACTATATATACGCTATTTAACTAATAGATATTAATATAGATAGAATTATATTCCATGAAACCTAAAAATTAGCTCTGATTCATATTTATTTATTATTCATTATTTATGTTCTTTATCTTTTTCCTCTATCTGTGAGTTTTCCATACTCTCAACGTGAATATCCTCGAGATGCAAGGAGAATCTTTGCTCCTGTAAGAAACTTTCCTACCTTTCTCCTCAAATGTTTTCCTCTTGGTGAATAAATATTCGACGACGTCTACTATCTCCGTAAGATTCGACTTGACTATATTACCAATGTGAATATTACGTCTTCAGAGTTCTCGGATTCGGCAGACACGAGAGGCGATTGGAAAGTCAATGAATTCGTACCGTAAAAGATGTTCACTTCTGATATCGTGTAATCAAATTTAATTAAACTTATATATATACATAGATAGTTTAATATCTTTAATAATATAAGTTTTCATGTGAAAGATTCATCGAACGTTGATTGAAATAATTAATGAAGTCATAGAATAAAATATTGTTACAAGACAAACACACTATTAGAGCAATCAGAATATCGGTAAAGAACTAAACATCGAGCAAAAAACAACTAAATATTGGAATAATACTAGAGATACAAAATATGAGAGAAAGAAAAACATTGTTTTACTTTTGTATAAAAAAATGTCGAAAAGAAACATTTTTTACTCGAGGTAATAGAATAAAAATTAAGCAAATAGCTTATTTCTAAAGGAAAGGAAACTATTTTCTTGTTAGTTTGACGAGAAAGAAGAAATACTCGTCGTTAAATGTGCCACGAAATTGATCCTGAAACATCTACGTACAACGTTGGTGTACTCGGACTACGAGTTCGGACTCGTTCGTTCAGTTCCCGAAGACTAGATGAAAAATGGCTTGTCTCTTGTGCGAGATAACGAGATGCAGGACGATGCATCATATCCGCAACTCGATATGACCGTGGTGCAATCAAGTGCACAGAACGAGGACGATGTGTTTCCGAGGATGCTACGTTCACGACAAATCGCTCGACTATCATCTTTCGCTAATTGCTATCTCTTTTTATTCTTCCTTTAACACATTCAATGACTGTGAAATTAATCAGTAATCGTGTCATTCTTATTGCTTTATTATGTTTTCTTAACAGTCTTTTATATACATATTATATGTATTATATTTTATATTACAATATAATATTTTATAATTAAATTAAAATTAAATTTGTTTACGCGAGGACCCAACGTGAAAGAAGAATTAAATTATTTCTTTTAATAATTATCGATTAATAAATTTGAACAACTATTTCGATATTTGCACATTATGGCAGAAATTGTGGTATAATGTGATAGGGAAAAGATTAAAGGATTTTATATTAGACTTAGCGCAATACAACTAAAACATAGTTTCATCCGGACAATTCAACGTCAAATAATATTCTCGTTCTATTTTCAAGCTATGGCTTTGTAATATCACTCGGTGCTACAATTTCTTACTCGAGTTTAATTTTACGTAACTAACGTAAGAAAGTAGTGTGGGAGAGAGAGAGAGAGAGATAGAGAGAATCGTAGGTTTTTCCAACGTTTCCTTTGTCGAACGAACACTGACAAATCGTGCCTTGTCACGAGTCGTGATACTTGTTCAACGAACGAAGATATTAATGTAACTTTACAGGACTAAAATCTAAGCGACATTAATTACCTCTTGTCATATAGCTCTATCTGATAATAATATTAATGATAGAATGAAAGAGACATTTTACAAAGGAAATAAGTATTTTAATATAAACGACTTCATGCGAAATCGTGACTACGATTAAATAATTTTTCATAAATTTTATTCCTCAACGAATAAAAGTTAAAGTGTATTTCAAACAAGAGAAAAAAATAAAAAACAATGAAAAATACAAATATTTCTTATTTATTAAAATGACACATTTTATACGCTGATTTTCTCACGTGTTATTACAGATAAATATTTCTATATATGAATAATGATAATTTAAAAAGTTACATAATACGATAAACAAGAGAGGTTGCGAGGGTTAAACAAATTCCATACACGGTGAAAAAGTGAGATGTAATAAATAATCGTGAGAGACGCGAGAAGATGCAAGAAAACGTAAGAAATCGTGCACAAGAAGTAGAAAATGTCGGACGGCGAATTTACGATTTTCGTGAAGAACGCGCGTCTATGTATATCTTATAAGTATATACACACATCTACAAATGAACACACATTGAGGATCCAAGCAAGAGATCTTGTGGCAGGTCTGGTAAAGAGGGTGGAAAGGAATTCGCCGAGTATGTAAGTATGGAAGGGAAGAAAACACCGTGGTAGAAACGCATGGAGTAAGATGAATGGCTACGTGGTTGCTCACGTTACACGTCTACCCCTCTTGTAGCCTACGTTTTTACAGCATTATCCTTCTTTTCATACGTTATACCTTATATACATAAACGTGTATATATGTAGGTATATTGTGTTATATATATGTGTACACAAGTATTAGGTTACACGGCGTACATTTTATTATTCAGATATTTTGATTTATTTTAATTTCATATAATCCTATTTGATATATAAATAATATCGTTCATTATATATAAATAATATTTTTCAATTAAAACATTCTCAATAGCATTATAAATAAATACGATAAATCAGAGTATTATTTTCGAATGAGTTTTTAAATCGTCACAGTCCAAACCTAATATTCATTTAAATTTTATACCCGTTTAACTATTTTTTTATATTTAATTTCGATAACCGTGTTTTGGCATATTAATAAAAATCATTTCAAGAGGAGAAAATATATATTGCATTTATACGATGGATGGTTTTCCATTTCACAATTTTCATGTAAACATTAATAAATAAATAGATGAAAGTAAATCTTTCGACACGAATTTAAACTTTTTCTTCTTTCTTCATTCTTTTTTTCATATTTTTTCTGCAGAGCTTTCTAATTAAGCCTTTTTACAAGTTCGCGTTAGTATAACATATTTTTTAATTTTTCTTTTTTTTTCCATCCCTTCCAATCTTCGTTTTCTTTTTTATTTTAACTACATCACTTTCTCATGGAAACGCGTTAACATCTACGAAAGATAATCTATGAACGTCTCTCGAATTTTCTATCTCTTATACTAGCAAGGAAAGATTCCGACAAGTACGAATTCTAATATCACCAGCTACGAAATCTTAATTAAAATTGCACGCTTTAATGGTGAATTATCATCGTCATTATTTTTACTTGGTGTCTTGTATTAAAAGGGATTATTGAGTTGTACAATCGGTCTATTCCTTGAACTTATTATTATGCAATGAGATTTCATATACATGATTTTAATATATACATCCATATATAGATAGATCATGAAAAATCAATATCAATCGTAATCCAATTGGTCTCAAGGGAAACACAGAAAACGAGACAAAGAGATAGAGAGATAGAGAGAGAGAGAGAGAGAGAGAGAGGGTGAGAATGAAAGAGAGAGCTTCAATGCCAATGAGATTTCGAATATGAATATCTTGAATATTTAAGCACCGCACTCGGTGAGATGTAGAATGGCGACGAATGAATAAATTGAAAGGGCGGTAATAAGGCCGTACGCCGTGCAAATCGTAATAATGCCGAATGAACATAATTGAATCCGATATCCCTGGATGCCGTAGAGATGAGATTCTCTTCTCAAAATGGTTAAGAGTGGGAGAGAGAGAAATAAAGGGAGAGAGGGATATGGATGGAAGGAAAAAAGAGAGAAATAGAGATAGATAGAGACAGAGAAATGGGAGATAGTAGGAGGGGGGATAGGGACGGTTTACAGTGTCCTAGATAAGAACTAAGAGATTTTCACTACCCTAGCAGAGTTAAAGAGTTCCTCTGGCAGGAGCTGAATGTCGGTTTTATCGGTCTTTTAAAGTGGGCCAACGGCGTGTCTCCATCCCCACCAAAAACTCTTTTCTAAGAATACGTCTGCCATATATAATATTTATATATATATATATATATGTGTGTGCGTGTGTGTGTGTGTGTGTACATATATAAGATATTATAGGAAAGAGCGATGCACCTGAAATTTAATATTTCCCTTTTTGGAAAGCACGGAAATGCCATTAAATGGGCTGCGAGAAGCCACCGTCTTTTCTCACCGGATCGAGCTACCAAAGGCATACCAATACGAAACACGTTTCTTGAATATGACCTGGAAGTTAGTCCGCCATATTGTCGTACGTGTTATACCCTTCTCACGTGGTTTCATCTAAGAATAAAGTATGTATATACATATATATATATATATCTATATAACAAGTTTTCGACTATACAACCTCATAAAATGAATCTTCCTAGGATTTCTTTTATTCTTTTTTAGTATTAGTAGTTTTTTTTTTTTATTGAAACATATATTATATAGTCCATGGTATAGAAAATATTAAATAATATTGTAAAGAAATATTAACATAAGCCTGAGAGGTATATGTAAAAATAACTATAGTAAATTGTACGATTATATTCTGATAGAATACTTCATTATTCTAACCATGACATGTACTAAATCTTATGTGATTATACTTTAATAGGTAACTATACTATCTAACATTGAAAAATATTCTAAATTATACGATTATAAATATGATATGAGTGAAAAGAAAAGACAACAAAATGAATCTTTGTGCGTGGACAATTGAAAACAATAGATAATTACAAAATAATTAATCTTTCCTCGATATCCTTGATCTCGAAATTTATCTTCATTAAAGATCGACTAGAAGGTAGACTGAATCATGTTTCCAAGTAACGATAAAGACGGTAATAATTTTGTTACCTGAGAATCATTCCTACAACGCACGCATGCTTTCTCTCTCTCTCTCTCTTCACTTCTCGTATTTCCTCACAATTACAAAACAGTTCCCCGTTACTTATTCGGTCTTGATTAATATCCATCGAAGTGAATGAAGAACGGAGGCTAGATTCATAGAACTGATCAGAGTGGAATTTCTTTGCGCCGTTCGAAACTTTCAGTTCTCGAAAAAGCGAGTCGCTCGTTAACGAAAATGTAGTTGAGGAGGTTTGAAACTATGGTTCCTATGGTTGCTTCGCGAAATACTGCATTCGGTATTCTTCATACAGGGTGTACTATTTATCTTAATCACGAGTATACTCGATCATTCAATATCAAGGAAAGATATGCGAGATTGTTAAATTTTAACCGAACAATTGGAGATATTTTTTTTTTGCCAAGTTTTTAGAATGATTGTGAGATCCTCATATATTCTTATTAACAGTACTTTAACTAAAAATTCATATCGTGAAATAAATAAAAAAAAAAACAAATATCGTTATTCCATTAATAAACCAAAATTGCTTTTCTTTCCTTATCTTGTTCTTTTTACGATAGACCGAGCTTAGAAACATCCCGTATAAGAAAAAAAAACTATTGGATACTACGATTTTAGACGATTTTTCTTTCTTCTCTATTTTAACTCGAAATTCCAGGACCGTAGCTACCACTCGACCATTATACGTTTCCCGTTGGTAACGAAACAATGAGAGCATGATCCTTCCTTCTCTTTTCTCTCTCTCTTTTTCTCTCTCTTTCTCTCCTTTAGTCGTTGAGAAAGCTTATACCGATTTAAATTGCCTTTTCGTCCTTTCCGAGTTTTCCTCCCACTTTGCACTACCCCATCTCTGGACAATTATTTTTCCTAGACTCGGCAAGAAGTAAACCCGTCGAAGAAGAGAATCATTTATTTCGAACGTCTGCTTATCTATCGAAGATCGAAAATAAAACCGATTCGACAATGGCCATTCGATGGTGAACTTTCATTTTAAACGTCCAAGATGGAGAGAGAAAAAAAGAGAGTCTAATAATGTTCTCCTCTTCTCTTTCTTATTCTTATCTTTCCAAATCTTTACTATTTTCTTTGTTTTTCTTTTTAATAAATATCGTAACATTATTATATTATATTATACATCATCGATACTACCCATTTATTTGTATTTTTCTTTTAATTTAATATACTATTATTTTGTTATTTTTATCATTATTTGTTTTATTATTGATATAGTATAATAACATATAATATCAAATTATTATTATTATTGTTTTGCTGGATATGATCTTGAAATAAATATTATCTTTTCGTACAACATACACACATCATTGGAACGAAATTAATTTAATAGGGTATTATCTGCAACGTGTCTTTACATTTCGCACCCTTTACTATCTATTTAACGATCACAGAGAAGTAACATTTGTCCTTTACACCGATGTCCAAGGCAAATATTGACAACGAAGGCAAGACATGAGCAAGCTTACCTATGGCAACGTAAACGTTTTCATTTCCTGCAAGTAGCACGGATTTTCTTTTAGCGTAAGTAATACTAATCCGAATCTCATATCGCTGTATCTCAGTGTGTACATAAACGAATACGTATATGCGGTAAAATCGTATCTTACTTTTTGCATGATTTTCTCTCTCTCCTTCTACTTTCTGTGGTATATAAATAAATACATACATGCTCGCACTCGCTCAGGACACATATAGGGGAGATCAGGACAAGCTGATGCAGGGGTAGATTGATTTAATAAAATTATCCGAACACTGTTCACACATAGGGTGTCCTAAGAGTCACGGTATCACATTGAAAGATTATAAATTTGTTTGGTAGGTATTTGTAGTTACAGCACGTACTATTTTTTTAACAATACTGATAACTGTTCTGAAAATTCATATTTTCAAATGAAAAACTAAAGATGTTATAAATCTATTATTAAAAATCATAAGAGATAGAAAAATGAAAAACTGTAAAACCTATCAATGTGTCCCAGTCATCTCTTTACGTTATTACATATATATAGTATGTATAATATATGGTAAAAGGAAAGTACAGTTTTCATAATTTTGATAAAAAGTTGTGCAAATGAATCGAGAAAGCGTCAGAGTGCGATGCAATGAACGAGACAAATATACTTATATACCACCTGTGTATGTATTGAAGAGAGAGAGAGAAAGAGTGGGAGAGAGAAACGGAAAGAAAGGAATAAAAAGAGAAAGAAAGAGATATAAAGTAAAAACTCGTGCGATAGCTTTCAAATCCTTGCAATAGTGCACACTCGACAACATTCAATCCGTTTCCGTGCTTTTCCAAGCGACTTTTCATTCCGTTTGTAGTTCAACCATCGTATTCACACTCCTTTTTTCCTTGAAAATCATTTCGTATTTTCCGCGTCGTTAAGCTCACGTTGAAACATGTGTCGAGAGAGAAAGTGATAGAGAAAGTGTCTTACGCGCGTTGAACACGACGACGATATCGGATATGTATCGAGAAAAGGGGGATGAAACACTCGTTTACTCTCTACCACTATATAAGCGTACAACCCTTTTATGTATATATTTACTCGAACCCGAGATACTATTTACGAGATCTTTATCCATGAACTTCGATAATGACGAGAAAAACGTTTAATACGCTTTGCTCTCTTTGCAGAGGAAAAATTTCGTTTCATCCTTTTAACCATTGTTTCTTTTTTTATTTTTACAATATCTATTTAGTATATTTTTAAGCCAATGATACGAATTAATTGGATAAGAGATTGTAAAATAAAAAAAAGAAGAATTATCTACAAACGTAATATTATTTTTCAATTAAAAATTTGTAATTTAATCTGTAATGACGATTTAGTCGGATTAAAAGTTGAAACGAATCGAATGAACAAATAAAATGAAGTATATGTAAAATATATACATACACTCGTATGTATATATAGAAGAAAACGATTTCAAATGGTATTATATTATTTTTAAATTAATTCTTAATTCAATCTAACGATTTAGTTGGAATTGATTAAAAAAAAAAGAAAAGAGGGAGAACATCAATTGATTCTATTTTAAATCGTTTTTAAGTGAGAATGATCGGAACGCGATGAAAATCATCGATAACAAATGATACAAACAAATACGATTATAATGAGATCCTAAACGAATTTACATAAGAAAATACTTAATAATGTTGTAGTCTATCTGGCATCCTAATAATTTGCTCGTTATTAGGGGGGAGAAAAAAAGGGTTGGCAGGCTTTAGTTGAGAGAGAAAAAAAAAAGAATAAGATTTCTTTGATGGTAGGCATACGTAAGGGTGTCCAAGAAGTTAAGTGGTCGGTACGAGCGAAGTATAACGTCGCTAATGTACATTTAATGTCTCAACTTTGAATGCGGCTCTGCTCTCGCTCTGTGATAACATCTTAAATATGTTTTCGCATTTATGCGACCGAACGGCCGCCACCGTTCTCCGAGTAAAAGGAAGAAGAAGAGAAGAAGAAGAAGAAGAAGAAGAAGAAGAAGAAAGAACGAGTAGAAGGAGAAGAAAAAGAAAAAAAAGAAAGAAAAGAAACGATAGTGGTAGTATAAGGAAAAAGGAAAGTTTCTTACCAGCTTTTCCTCTTTTTCCATCCCCTCTTTCTTTTCCTTTTTTTTTTCTTTTTCTCACCTTTCTTTCTTTTTCTTTTGTGATAACGGCATCGTCTGATGTTCGTTTTTTCCTTGCGATTTTCACACTTTTCTCTCTCTCTCTCTCTCTTTATTTCTTTCTTTCATTCTTCTTATTTTTCTTCTTCTTATTCTTAAACCATCATGTCTATTTCTTTCCTTTAAGTCAAGATTTACAACGTTGACCGAACTATAAAAGAAGTTTTTCCATTTGGTCTAATGAAAAGAGAAATAAGAATGGGAAAAATAGAGGAGAGACAGAAGGGAAAAACCTTATCAGATATATATATCTAAACGAAGCATTTTGAATTTAGAGATTTGCTTTCATATCATAACAGATTCAATATAGCCTTCGAGGAGGATTTACCACTACCAGTTTAAATTCTTCTACTTCTATTACACTATTTGCATAATTTCGAATAATGTATTCGCCAAAGGATTCTTGATTTACGTACTTTTTTAACTTCTCGTTTAATTCATTCGCAAGTAAACGGTTCTTATGCTAATCGTGCTTTCTCTTTCTGTATGTATATATTTATATATATATATTTGTTTTTCTTTATTTTTTTTTTTACAAAATTTCAACGTTTCCAAGCGTGCACGATATTTATGCAAATGCACAAATCTTTTTGTTTACTTTGGAAAAGTGGGAGAGGAAGGAGGAGAAAAGGGACAAGGGGTAGGGGAAAAGGGAGTGAGCAGAAATGGGGATTCATTAAGAAGAAACGTTGGGAAAACTGTAACGTTCAACATCGATTGTCATTCTTTATGTGCATACGTAAATGTTACTCGTTCTCTCTCTCTCTCTCTCTCTTTCTTCTCTTCTTTTCTTTGAAAAATGTTAATCGCAGCGCCTGTTGACTTGTGAAAACTTTTTCGATTTCCTCCTACTGGAACATTTGTTTTCTTTATCTTTCGAAACATGCTTCTCGTAATACGCTTGATAAATGTAAGCAGCTTTAGTTACGATTTTCTTTTTTTTTCTCTTTTACTACCCCCGCTTTCGTATTTCGCTTTCATTACGTTTTAGATAGAAAGTTTAAATATGTGTGTATGAAACCGTTCGGAAATAATGAGTCGGTAAAAATTTGAGAACTCTTAAATTTTATTTTATTTCATTTATCGCATCTCTTTACCGCTGTTTAATTTTATCGTAACAAACTCCTTAATTTTCGTGAACAATTTCTATGATAGAAAAAGAAAATTCGATTATTCTACGTGAATAAAACGAACTGAAATATTTTGTTTATCATAATAGATTAAAGATAAAAAATAAACACACATATATACACATATATACATATACGTATTTATGTATCATTCTTTTATGATTAAAAATGAGAATGTGATTATATATTAACGCGAATATAACGTGTTCGCATTTTTCTTTAGCATAACAGATCAGAGATGAAAGATACACACAGAGATATACGCGCATACTGCACATGCACACACTTTTTGATATTTACGTGGATTTTCGAAGAGACACGTCAGGCTCGTCTACAGTCTCGTTTATATGCGTAGAAGTATAGAAGAGAAGAAAGAAGACGTTGATTGGCCGTCACGCGAAAATCTTCTTGCATAGAAGAGAGCCACGAAAAAGAAAGAAAGAATAGATAGATAGATAGATAGATAGATAGATATAGAAAGAAAGAAGGAAAGAAAGACAGAAAGAAAGAAAGAAAGAGAGAGATAGGGATAGAATGCAGCTCGCACGTTTTCCTTTCCTGCATGAAACGATCTCGATCCCATCGCTATTCCGAACGGTATCAATCTCGTTTTTGTTCTCGAACGAGGAGCTATGTTAGAAGAAGAACACGTATGCATCTCCAAGAGAATCAAAGAGTGAGAGAGAGAGAGAGAAAGATAGATAGAGAAAATGTCTTGCTGCTGGACCTTTCTCATAACCTTCGATTACAGCGACAGACGATGCCTTTTCTTCTTCAAGAAATTTTGAAATTTCCGACGTCGAAGCAAGGAAAGAACTCTTACAATTTTACGGAATCCTTCAACTTTAGATAAAAATAGACATATATAGAAGAAAGAAAAATAAGAAGAAGAAAAAGGAAGAAGACGAACGAAGAGGTAATTTCAAATATCAAACTTTTCTATTCCATAAGAGAGAGAGAGAGAGAGAGAGAGTGAGATACCCGTCAATTTTTGTTTTATTATATTTATCTAAATATTATTTTAATATTGGCATATTGTATAATAAAAATTCGATACTGTTGTAATATAATTAACACGATCAATGCAATTATAAATATATATATATATTTATTATCGGTAAAGAAAGAAAAAAAAGAAAGGAGACAACGACTAAAAGAAAAGTTTCTATTCCCATTTGCATTAAAACTCGATAAAGAAAATGTTCGTAATTATCGCCAAATAAGAAAACTAAATCTCGGCAATTCTCTCTTAGTAGTCTAACGAGATATATTAAACGGCAGTGGGATAAACTTTCGTACGTTTTACGATGGCCATTCTAAAGTTTTTAACAAATTTACTAACGTCTGTAATGGACAACAAAAAATCTCCCGATGATGACCCACTTTTCGGTGTCCTTTCATTTCTATTTTAATTTTTCGATACAAACATATATTTTTAGTTTTTTCTCTTTTTTATTTCTTTGTAATACGAATATCGTTGCAAAGGAAAACTTTATTAACTATCGAATAATATAATTAATATTTGTTCTGTCATCGATTCTCGTGTAAAAAATCTCTTCACGAAATTTTTCACCATAGGGAGGAAGTTGACATTTTATACGATAAATGAAATCTATCTTTCTATACAGATTCGTCTTTATTATTCTATATACACAGTGAATATCAAAAATATTCCGACACTATCATCTTTTCTATGGGATTTTGGCTAAGTAATTGAGGTTCGGTTATTTTTTTACAAGTCATCCATTCATCTACTAACTGTACCAATCGTTACTTGATTTCAATGGTTACACGAGAACTTATTTTTATTAATATAAATAGGCCGTTGACATTTATGCAATATATGTTAATTTTTAAAATAAATTACCAAGATCAATAAATGATTTATTGCTAAAAACAATAACCAGGGCGATTGCTTCATAAACAACAGAAACCCAAAAAGTATAATAAGTTATACTGTTGTGCATTTGTGCATATTGTAATGTATTTTTGGGAGTCACTGTATGTATAAATATATTTCTATACGAATATATATATATACATATGCATACATATACGTATATGTACATATACGTATATGTACATATACCTAGCTAAACACAGGAGTGTATAACTATGTATTTACATATACATACGTAAATATATATATACGTATATATATTTTGTCGATGGAGCAGTTTCGTGTAAAGTTAGAAGCGTTTAAATTTATTTGACGCGGCGGCACCAACCGAACTTTGCTCGCGGCAGAATTCGTTGAAGCTCATAAAGCACGCTTTTTAAGCGTATAGGTGTAGGTGAGTGTACACGTTTATACTATATAAATACGTAACTACGAAAATTTCATTGCGGGTCATGAGGTAAAGTGGACGGTAGCGTCAGCGATATATTTCTTATAAATGCGTTCTACCTCTTCAAGCATATAGCAACTCGTGCTTTTAGTTATGAAAAACGGTAAGAAACAATTTACATTAATATTTTATAAATTAACTATTAATTCACGAAACTATACATTTATCGATTTTTTTAAGGTGGTAATTAGTAGCTATACATAATAATAATATTAATAAAACAATATGTTAATAATAAATACAGCTAAAGTAACTGAAATCTTGCGAGCCAAGTTGGTAATTAGAACTCGAAAGGTTTCAAATGCAAGTCAAAAGAAAAAGATTTTTTAAACTTTTTTCTGTATTTCTTTCGTTTTTTTCAAGTTTACAAAATCATATTATTATTTGTCAAAAAACACGATACAAATTCAATGGTAGAATATAATTTTGAAAAGATTTAGATGGGAACGTTGTTTGATAAGAGCTTAATATTTCATTCAGCAATAATATTTGAACGATTGAAAGCGAGAAAACGAGCGACGAACCATGCGAAGATCCATAATCTTCGTCGATTCGCACTAATTCTCTCATTGAGTGTACGTAGAAAGCAGAGTGACGGTAAAGGCTTTTCTACGATCTAGTGAGAGGGAGTGACAGAGAGAGATAGAGAGAAATAGAGATACAGAATCCATGTGCTGCAGCAGCAACGACGAGACATGAATGTCAACTTGAGTGGTAAATAACATAGCGGCTTTTACCGAACGCTAAGAGCCATAACTACTTCGAGTAAAATGAAACTTTCATTGGACCGTGTTGAATTGGGCCGTATTGCTTTCAATGACAAACCATTCCCTAAATTGGGGGAAGGAATTTTGTATTTTCACGAGTTTACAAATTATAGGATAAATATACTCCTATTTGGAAAATTACATTAATTAATTTCGTTATCGAAGGGAGAAAGGGTGTGTTAACGAGCGAAAACAAAAACGTTTAATTTTATAATAAAAATAAAAGAGGGATTATTAAGCATTCAATTGATTTCTAAAGAAATATGATTCTGACGTTACGTTAATGAATCCAACGTAACATAAAAAATGTATCTTACGAAAATACGATCTTCCGTTTTATATTTTATATGAACTTTGTATTACGTTACGTTAGGATTTAAATTAGTCAATCAAGAAAGCAAGTATTTTCGTGTATTATTAGTAATCAAATTTAATATTAATCTTTTTAATCCAATTAATAAATTTCTAGTTAACGATTGTCACAAATTGTTTAGTTGATTACATCTAACATTACCTCATACGAGTTCAGTACCGTGAACTTGACCGTACGAAGATAAAATACGGTTTCTTTGTTATATTACCATTTAGTAACTGAAAATAATATTATTTAGATAGTAATGATTTAGAGAATGACTTACCCTGGCACATTAACGTGACGATATGAAGTATGCTGAAAGTCAGGTATCGACTTTTTGGTCTGTCTGCCATTTTCCCAGCCGTTGTTACTCTTTATATCACGTGGCTCACCTGCAACAGTACGTTCGTACGTGCTCTCAGTGTTATGCAAACGTGTTCAAATGCAAATTCGAGACTCGTACACGTACTTCCGTGTACACTCTATCAAGATTCGAAACACCAAACGGAAGACTACGCGATGCTTGAATCGATAGAGTATGTAAGCGACCATTTGTCAGCAGAATGCACTATCATCCTCCCGCGTATGGGTGGATTAGAGTACGATTTCGATAAAAAGAAAACAAACCAAAATACAAGGAACAAAGGAGGAAGAAAGCAACAATCGCGGATAAAAAAAACTCCATTTAAATTTTTACATGTTAAATTTATCTAGAGAAAAGAAACAAATCACCCGACCTAAATCCTAATATCCGGCACTTGCAAATAAAATGAAAATAATTAACAAACGAACGAATAAAACGTGAGGGGGAAAAGCAAAACAAAGAAAAATATACACAAGTCAAAAATAATTAATCAATTCTCGTGAATCTTTAAAGTGTCATCAGTAATCTTTGATAATCTGACCCAAAAGTCGCGGAATATATTCCTATAAAAAAATCGTATAACTCTTATAGAAACAGTATAAGAGCAAACGTCAAGAGGGATACCATTTCAAGATATCAAAGTTTAATACCAGTAATCAGAGGAGGGTTAAAATTAGTCGAATAAACTCGTTGACATTTCTGGCCCTTTTTATTTTTTTTTGCTTTATTTTTCTCTCTCTCTCTCTCTCTCTCTCACACACACACGCTCTCTGTCCCTCTCTATCTTGCGTTGAAGAGTGATATAATTAATGACGAAAACGAATGAAACGTTGATTACAAACTATGCATACTACCAAAGCATTAATACATATAACATCTTGAATTCGTTCTTGAAAAAAAGATTCTGAATTTGCTAGTGCAAGGATTGAATTCCATGGAATTCCATGTTATAATAGAGGTACCGTGAGAAATGATTAACGCATGGCCGAATCAATGTGATAGACTGACATGTTAATTAACGAAACGCTCGATATTAATCAGATTTACTGGACCGTAATGCAGCTTCGCCACTCGACAAGACGTAGAACCTATGCGATTGGAGACGCATACAAGTTCCTGCTGGATATTCCTCCTGTACAATCATCTACGATGGCTACCCCTATACCTACCCTACCACCTCCCACTCTCTCTCTTCGTTCGACACCCACCCTTCTTCTCTCTCTCTCACTCACTCTCTGTGTGTGTCTCTCCTGTATACGTTGAGTAACATCACGCAGTAACATCCTCATGCATTCAATATACGTATCCACGCAGGAGATTGCACGGTACACGGAGTCTGGATCCTACATTGAATTAAGCTTGAAGATGAAGTTGCCATATTTTTCTCTTTCCCTCCCACCCTCTCTCTTTCTCACTCTCTCTCTCTTTTTGGTATACTTTATTTCCCTTTTTTTTACTTTTTCATCTTTTCTCCCATTACTTGTTATGTGTGTGTGCGTGTGCATCGAGATTTATTCTATCCGATATACGTTCGTCGTACTTCGATGTATACGGAATCGTAAGTGAAATGTAACAAAAGGAAAGAAAAAAAAAATAAAAGGAAATAGGAGGAAGGAGGAAAGAAAAAGAAGTAAAAAGAGAGAGAGAGAGAGTAAGAGGGGAAAAGGAGTGAGGGAAGGAAGAGAGTTTCTCTGAAATATTAATCCACCCGACGGTAACGCTGCGGAATTATTAAAAGCTGCGTATATTGTTCATGGATCTCTCTCTCTCTCTCTCTCTCTCTCTCTCTCTCTCTTTCTCTCTCTCTTATTCTTTTTCTCGACTACTTCTCGAAAAAATATTATTTCTACTCCAGAGTAATGTTTATTTTAATGCAACTTCGTAAATTTTAATCATTATGTTAGCAAAAAAAAAAGGAAGAAGAAGAAAAGATAAGGAAAAGAAAAATGATAATTAATATACTCCGTTTGTAGAATAAAATGTGTGTGGTTCATGGTTCATTATTTCTTGCGAGTTATATGTACGCAACGAACGATAACGAAGTTATAACGTCCGACATTTTTGCTTTGACTATTGACTAAACATTCCATGAACGCTTAGCGTGAAATTATTAACTAGCATACGAGCTTCTCCCCCGGAACTCGAAGGAAAAATCGATAAACGTGTTTTTTAAAAGCGAGAAACGAGAAAAGCGCGGGTGATATCGAATAGGAGGTACAAAAAAAAAGAAATAAAGGGAAAAAAGGGTGGGAGGGGGTAAGGGAACTTACGTTCGCTTAACCTACATTTGATCCAGCTTTTAAGAGGCCATGCTCTCTGACGTAGGTACATGTATACATGCGTATGTTCTTTTGCGAGTAGGTATGTATATATATTAGTATGTTTTTGTATGTATGTATATACGTACACTTGACGTTTCGTAAACGATCGAATTTCTGAAGGAAACAGAAAAAGAAAAAGAAAGGGAGAGAAAAAGAAATCAGAAGAAAGAGGAGAAAAGAAAATTAGATTGAAATGGACGGAAAGGAATATGAATGACTTTGCAGATAACCAAAGTTAATTATTTGTTTTTTTTTTATTCGTTCAATTTTTCATTTAATTAATTATATTTCTGTTACGATATTATTTGTTGTTAATTAAAGGAAAAGGTTTCGACGTTGCAACGACTTTTTTTTCCTTCTTCCTTTTGTAGTTTTTTCTATTTTTCTTTTTCTTTTTTTTAGCAATGGAAAGAAAGACAAATGCATGATTTTTTCGAATAAAGAAAGTTAATTATATACATTTTTTATTAATTAAATATATTTCTTGAGATATTATTGGTTGTTAATTAAAAAGAACATGTTTTAACGTTATAACAATTTTCTTTTCCTTTCTTTAAAGTTTTCTTTCGTAATGGGAAATAGAGAAAAATGTATGACTGCGCGGATAATGAGAATTAATTTATCTTTTTTCTCGCGACATTATTGATTGTTAATCAAAACGAAACATTTAATCGCCATAACGATTTTCTTACTACTTCTTTAATAATGAAAAAAGTTGCTTAATATTATCCAGCCGAAGATAGAAATACTTGTCCTAAGTTCTTCTTTATTCGTTTTATCGATCAAAAAAGTAGAAAAAAGTGAAAGTTATCCAGCTTATATCCAAGTAGTGGATAAAAGAAAGATATGAACTAATCCATTTTTTTTCTCGAGAGTCAATTTTCGATTCTATCGACGATGAACTTTCCTCAAGAATGAAATTAAAACTAGAACGTTGAGATGGTTTTAAGTAAGAAGTAATGCAAGCACGTGAATGATAATGACCCTAGTTCTTTGATCTAAGAAAATCGATGATTATTATAAAAGTTTTATTAATTTATACAGATTTAAAAGTATATTTAACTATAGCTAACTATCGTGTCAAATAATAAATGAATCAATCAAAATTCCTATACACAGATACATATTGTTTATATATCTTTATATATCTCAACAACTTTGATCTGATATTTTATAAGATGAAAATTTTTAATTTAAAATTATCACTGTCCAGGAACGTTAAAAAAAATATATTTTAATTTAAACAATCGTAAGTATCAGTAAAGTACATTAATACATTTGATATGATATTTAAAATTAATTAATCGAAGGAAATGTGTAATGTATTCTAAAAGCAGGAAGTATAAGTTCGACGTACCTCAATCGTCTTCGAAATCCACCGTTAAACTGATATCTTGTCCTCTATGAAAGTTATCTTATTGATTGTTGTTTATATGACTTTGAAGAATAAATTCTATTTACCGCGCATGTTATTTTCATTATTCATATAAGTAACAGTTTAAATTAAGTATACAATTTGTTAGAACACTTTTTTTTTTCATTTCTACTTATTTCCCGAACAATAACAACATGTGTTGCTCTGAAAAAAGAAACAACGTTTAAAATGTTATTTATTCGTTCTTCTTATCTTATATCAGTACTTTCGCCTGATAACCTCTAACGGCCTATCTCTTTGAAAATATTCTAATATAACTGCCTATTCTCTTTTATCTAACCACTTTACTTTCGTTACTTATTGCGTGGCAACTTCACATTGAACGAAGGATAATCAACTTCGTTTACAAGTATATAATAGAAATTAAGTTTAAATCTTTAAAAAGATAGTCTCTATCATAATTACTTGAAAATTTGATCATGTAAACGAGAAGACACGACGATTATTAAGCGATCAAATTCAGATGAATTTTTCCTTTTTGTTCTTCGAACAGAAATAGAGAGTCTAAGAGGTATAAAGAAAGAAAGAGAGAGAGAGAGAGAAAGAGAGAGATGAAATGGAGATTCAAAGTTTCTCGATGAAAACGACGTCTGAATATAATCTCATTTTACATACGATCGCTAAATCGAACGACGTAATTGGAGAATAAGATTAAGTTAAAATAGAACGAACAATGAATCGATAAATTATCAAAATACGTCTGTTTGTACTTGCGAGGAATGCTACAACTAAATTTTAATGGATTATTAAGGAACGTGCAGATGACACAGTCCAAATGGCCAACAGCGAAGACAATTTACAAAGACTTCTTCATAAATTCACTATCACCTCGGAAAAATATAATATGGTTATATCAGTTGGAAAAAACTATGTGTGACTATTTCTAAAAATCCTATAAGATGCAAACTAGAATTGAACAGCAGAATAATATAACAGACGATGACATTCAATTATTCAGGAGTAGAAACAACAAGCAACCGCGACTTTTACAAGAAAACAACGAACCAAGTAAGAAAGGCAGCAGTTGTTTCAGGAACTCCAAAGAATATTAAGTACATGGAGAAACAAATAGCTGAGGAAGGAAGCAAAACCAAGAATATATAAAACACTTAATATAATAACATATGCTAACGAAACTAGTTAATTAGGCACTGCGCTGTACCCTCCATTCCGTGATTAAGCACTACTTTATCAAACTACGCGCACTGTATTGAAAAAAGCTCTTGATCGTTCTACTGTCCGTAAGCGAATACCTTTTCTCTCATCTCCCCTATCACCTATTCCTAATCTTTCTTTATTCCCATCCTGGGCCTGCCCCCACCATTTCCTCATAGGAATATTTCATTGTGGACCGCTTGTCCTTGATTTCTAGTCGATTACTATTAACATTTTCTTGTCGGATACTATTAATAATTTACATATTTCTTTCTTCTTCTTCTTCTTATTTTTCTTTTTGTAGAAATGTAGAATAATTTTTCATATAAATTAATTCCAACATACATAATATATATCTCTCGTTATCATGGTTTATAACTTTGAAACTGCACATTCAAAATTTCATTTCATTACATTATAGAAAGAAAATTCATTACCACAGTTAAAATTCGAAAATTAATTTTTACGAAGTATATAATAAGAGTAGTACTACAAGTTTCATAGCATCTATAACTTTTTTCAAAATTGACGCAATACAGATTGGGATATATAGGATTAAAATATATAGTTTGTAGAGAAAAAAAAAAACAAGTGTTTGGAGAACAAATACTCGCCCTAGTTTCGATCGAGGGAACGAACGATTGCGACCGAAACGATTAATCTGCCAACAGAAAAAAACAACAACAAAAATAAAAAAAAAAACTCGCTATGCTAAAAATGATCACGATTTATCAATAATTTTCTTTTACATTTTACGTTCCATTGGTATACATTTACAAACTAAAACGTTACCCATAACAACTAGTCTCTTTACGATTGAAACTAACATACGACGCGACACACAAACATGAAACTCTTTTAACGGCGCTGATTGTTTAACGCAATCAGTGAATTGGTTTGGAGGGAGGATGGAAAATAGAAAGGAAAAAAAAATAAAAAATACACATACGCAAAAAGGTGAAAGATAGACAGAGAGAGAGAGAGAGAGAGAGAAAGAGAGAAAATAGAGGACTAGTAACGCGATCGAGCACAGCACGCTTTCAGATTTACGAGGCGATTTACAAATTGGCGGTTATTGTCCCACGGCTTGGAAATCAAACTGTCCTGTAAATCAAAAGGTCTGGCAGCGTTCGTTAAACGTCAAGTTTGGCCCCAAAAATCGGCCCTATCCCCCATCGATATCGTTGAAGCCTTCTCTAACTCACTCTACTCTTACTTCTCATAACTCTTTCAAACTGATCCACTGTTTTGCATGCGTTCACCACCCTTTTTGTTTGTACCTCGTAACATCGTAAACTATCATGTAAAGTCGTAAACTTGGAAAATCTAAATACGGTATCTTCATCGAACGTTGATAGTAACTTGTGATAATAATAACTTATACTGAATTTACATAATTACAATTGATTTATTTCTTTTCAATAATTAAATACCAAACAAATTTTGCTTCTTATTCTAATAATCACCTTAGAGGGGTTACAAAATATTTAAATTTTATAATCGGCGATTCTAATAATAAATTTTGATGAAAACAATTTGTAACAATTTATGTAGGCCAAGTATCTAATTTCCAAGAGTACTATATATATACAAATATAAGACACGATCGAGATCAAGGTATATACGCAAAATAAGATTATTTTTATCTTCCTTGCAATGCTATTTTTCGCTCGCTAGTTGAATTAGAAGGAAATTTAAACGGTTGGCGCCATGGAGCCAACTTCGATATTCATATATCGAGACACGTCGGCAAAGATCGGCACTTTAATTCATTTTCGTTCTGACGAAATGCACCGATAACGTATTTCCCATCGATCTATCACGTGTCCGTCGTCGCCATTCTACGATTAAAATAACTTCGATGATAACGAATATTCCTTTAACTTTTGCAAATGTTACTTTTGACGTTATTAAATGTATATTAGTATTAGTAAAAAGAAATCGATTATTTTTACGTTTATTTCAAGGTAAAGTTACATATATACATGTGTGTGCGTAACTACAAACATAGAGACAAATTTTATGCGTTCGTGTGATATACGATATAAATCGAAATACATATATTTATTTCTCTATTATTTTTGTCTTCTTCTCTTTTTCTTTCACTTGATTTCAACGACGTATGTAAATATATATGTACGTCGATAAATAATCATATTCGTCTAGGTTATTGCATTTCCTCTTCCGCGTTACGTATCGTCTATCATCGATTTTTAACTTTATCATCCATTAATGTATCCACGTCCAGACGCAAATACATTCGCTGTGATTAGAGTCTTTACAGTAGTATGCTTTTAACGTTGCCTCGTACAAATTGTGTAACCCATAGAGTCACCATTTCGATATTTTCTAACTACTGTCTTTTATACAGATACATCGTTTTTATATATGTTTATGTTAGTATTTGTGTATGCAAGATGGTGAAAAAAATAATTTTCTTAATTGAAGATAAGATTGACAGAGATCAATGTTGAACGTTAGATTAATTTTTTTTTCATTTTAATTTAATTATTCTATTCTATTATTGAATATGAAGTATTAAGACAATACTGTTTGTTATATATATATATATGTATATGAAACATATGTTCGAATAAGTATGATAAAGATAAATAATCAACGTTGGCATTCCTACCAATTTAATTGAATTGAATATTCAATATCAAATCTCTCGTTTGATGACATTTCCAAATTCCTAAACCGATAGGTACATATATACATTTCTATGCATTCATAGAAAATGAGCCATCCACGATGTTACTCGATAATTATACCACAATTAATAACGTCCAATCGTAATTATAGTTAGCTACTTGGATCATTTCACGAATGGCTGACACGATGATTTTGTGGTTGCCCGTTATCGAGAATTTCACTTAACAATATATACAATTATTTTTATATATTCCCTATCGAAAAAGATTCAAAGATAATAAAATCGATGATGTGTCGGTCACATATGGATAAATACTCGAGTGAAAAAGTCGAACGACAAAATCTAACCAAATGTATTGTTGACTGTAGTCTTAAACGAGCAAATACAGGACATCTGGTAATCGTAAAAGCTTCTGAAAAGGTAGAAAATGCTATCCCGAGACTGGATCCGATATAGTGCAACGCCTTTTTCTTTACGACCGGTATTACTTTTATTATCCATTGTCATAAAAGCGTGCAAGAAGACAAGTGATGAAGAAACGCAAAGAGGAAGAGATGAAGAAGCCCGGTGAAGCTAAAGAAAAAGATATTACAGCGGCTATAGTAAAGAAGATGGTTAGGTACGTGAACAAACGTTAAATGTCATGAAATATATTTTAACGTTATCGCCTATAACGATAATAAATTAAACTCTGCTATGACGACATCATGATCATTATCGTCATTGTTACTATAATCAAATCTTTAGTTAGCTAAAAAATATTAACTAAAAATTATTTCAAGAGTTATTGCACTTTACCCTGTTAAAGTTATCTATCACAATATTCGATATGTACCGAAATCGAGCGCCGTGTTTGCTTGCCATAAACATAACTTATTATCTCAGAGTTTACTTAAGAAACATTAAATAAATTCGTCATAAAGTTATTTATCAAAATATTTAATATATATGTAGGATAATATTTATATACGAAATAAACATAATTCGATAATCTCGCGAATACTCGTTTAAATAGATTTTCTTATTCTAACCAACGACGATAATTGGTGGTAGACGTATAAATCACTTAAACAAAATATTACATTTTTTAATGAAAGCTAAACGCTCGCGCGTGTATGTATATCTGATATATATGAGTAAATACTTAATAAGAGATGTAATAATAATAGAGTGGATGAGAAGGAAGATACCTGATGAGATTACTCGAATGACAAAAGAGACAGGAGTGATAGGATACGAAAGGATAGAAAGAGAAGAGTCAACGGAAGTGACGAGCTCCTGTCCAATCGGCCACACGAACGAACGCGTTTAAACTCCAACTGCGCATGGGTAACTTTGCTATTGCTATAGCGAGGATCGCGTGTCAGCAATTATTCGAGGCACAAAACGGTGCCGTGGACGCATACCACGCCGCTTTTCGACCTCCTCACTTCCGGAATGTAATTACCGGCGTTTTGTCGCGCGATCGCGTCGACATCCACCCTTCCTCCCTCTTTCACTCTCTCTCTCTCTTTCTTTTCCTCTCCCTCTATATATATATATATACACATTTGTCTCCTTTTCTATCGTGCGAAAGCTTTGATTTGTAACTGAGTTTTGCAAACGAATCGTTTCGTAAAAAAAAAAAAAGAAAAGCCTGACAGATTTTCTAATCACCTTTGGAAAAGATTTGTCTTTCATTTTTTTTTTCATTGACTTTCATGTAATTTATTCGATATAATTATATCTTTTACTCCGTGTACAATTTGTATACTTTTTCTTTTTAGTAATTCGATTACTAGATAATATATATTTTTGCTCGTAAAATGTTTAACTTTAAAAATAAAACACGAATGATATATTAGGACATTGGAGAGATATTGTTGTAAACGAAAAGATAATGGATTGGTTAAGAAGAAGAAACAACGTTTAAAAATGGCGCCAAGAAAGGGGTAGAAGAGTTCAAAGTACCGTGGGAGTCGATAAACGCGGAAATGCTCATAGAGGTTAACGAGTTTTGTACGAGGCACATCAAGGATGTTGAGAAGGGGTTGGCTGATGGAGTGAGTGGGTTGGTACTTCAATTTTATCGGAGCGGATTTATTCCATGTTGTGCCCTCCATTTCCAGCAAGCACCGAAACGGACATTCGTCCAACACAGCCGGACTTTTCTCGCGTCGAAAACTTTCAATCGACTCCAATATCTTTCTACTCTTCCTTTAACCAACCCTCTCTTTCTCTCTTTCTCTCTTTTTACTACTACTTTACTTAAGACTCCTACTACTATTCCTAACAGAATATCTGACTGATAACATGATTCTTGCTAACAAAGATAGTATTCTTTACTAATATACTTTTTTATTAATTATATGTATATTTATTTTATTTTATTTTATTTCACGAGATTAAACCCAGAATAAAAATTACAACTCACGTTTTGAAGATAATTTAGTTATTTAACGATAACGAATATATATAATTCTCGAAATAGTAAATATAATGAAAGTATCTATTCGTAATTGAAAATGTATTTTAATTTTATAAAGCAAATATATAAGAAATTATGTAAAAGTTATAGCAGAACTATATTTTATTTAATTGTAAATATTATTATAATATTAGTATATGCAATGAAATATTTTCATAAATATATGTTAAAAATTTTACACGGTGAAAGTAGAAAAAATATTTAAAACAAATTTCATTAAACGTTAGAATGTACTTGAAATATGCTTCGATCGTTCAACTTTAAGCTCGTGATAAAAAAAGAGAGAGAAAGAGAGAGAGAGAGAGAGAAATAAATAGAGAAATAGAAAGGAACTGTTCTAAAGCACATCTCGCCTTGGTGCTTTTTGCGCTCTTCTCACTCAGGTTATTCTGACAATTTCAATGACCGTACGAGAGCGTACTTTCGCGAGTGAACGGAACGAATCTGTTGTAACTTTAAGAGACGTATTATTTTCTTGATGGTATGATATACACGTAGATATAGTTTTTTTGAAAGCATCACTTTGGTGTACACTGCATCAGGTGCTAAACTGAGATTTTCCTTTTCTTCGCTATTTCCACGACGTCATTTCTCAAATTGATAACAACCAAACGAATTCGTTTTCACTGGCTAATTCCAACATTTTAAGAAATAGCACACGTAACATCGAATGAACATAATAACTATTTAACAATTAATTCTAATTATTTATAACTATTCTTTAACTCATAAAAATCAATTGAAAAGAATATATGTATCCCAAATCCAGTAAAAAATACAAATTTTTAAATATTTTCGTAAGAAACAGAAATAACATAGATCACGTGTAAAAATCATATTGTATATCCATCTTTCACGCCTTATCGTTCTTTTCTCGTACTGACGACTGTGAAAAAGAAAGAAAAATAAGAAAGAAAGAGGAGGAGAAAAAGTAAGTAAGAAAGAAAGAAAGAAAGAAAGAAAGAAAGAAAGAAAGAAGAATAGAAGAAAAATACGAAAGAAAAATGGCACTTCGGCAAGAAGATAATCATGCTTGGTCTGTCTCGTTTATCTAATATTAAAAGTTTTTTAACTATCGGCGTGCCTGGAGCGATGAGTCACGATGTAAAATAGGGTTGTGGTGGTGGTGGTGGTGGTGGTTGATAGAAAGGATAAAAGATATAAAAAAAAGGAAGAAGAATAAGAATAAAAAGAAAAAGAAGTAGATATAAGAAAGTAAGAGAGGAGAAGTAGAGAAGAAATATATACCATAGAAAGGAGACACAGTAAGAATAAGAGAAAAAAGAGAAAGAGAGAAAGAGAGAGAGACAAAAATGCGATAAGGAGGTAAAAAAAGAAAGGTCGAGAAAACGACGACTCTTTCGTTTCGAACGTTTCTTTAGGATATGCCGAGTAGTGGTATGGAGAAAAGGGCTCATTCAGATCGGTGTTCCTTAACGAGAAAAGTTGTGCTTACCACTGGCTTTGTGTATATTCGGACAAAACCGAAAAGGGAACTCGACGAAATCTACATACGAATAAGTTTCTCTCTCTCTTTCTCATATACTTTCCCACTCTCGCTCTTTTTATCGTAAGACCGAAAGGAACCTTTTTGGGATACTCAAGATTCAACGTCCACGTCTGAAGAAAATCGTATAGAACAATTGTTAATAAACTTTAATCGTAAACAATTATTATTAAAAATTTACCGTTTACGAAATAACGAGCCTTCGTTAAACACTTTAAGTAAATCCTTTTAAACAAAATCGATACTTTTTATTTGCTTCTTTTCGTCTTCTTCTTCTTCTTCTTCTTCTTCTCTCTCCTTCCCTCTCTCTCTCCCACTCTTTATATACATATAAATATATATGTATATAAAGAGTGGGAGAGAGAGAGGGAAGGAGAGAGAAAGAGAGATAGAAAGAGAAAGACACTTGCTGATGTTTGAATTGGACGAGGAAACAGCTTAAACGAGTCTTTCAATGAAATACGTACAATGTTTCTAAATCGTAAGACTCGTTATATATATATATATATATATATATCTTAAGTTTAAATGTGTTAAAAGATACGTACGTGTTATGTATNACCCCTTTGTTGTTGTTGTTTCTGATGATTGTTGTTGTCGTAGTGTTGTAACGTCACACAAAAAGAATCACTATTGACGTGAACGCGACACCGATTCTTTAGTTATCTTTTAAATACGTTAGTTAGACAAAAAGCGAGAGAGAAAAGAGAGAAAGAAAGAGAGAGAGAGAGAGAGAGAAAAATAGTTGAAAAATGAGAACATTGGTGGTTTTCACAGAGGACTCATCTTTCTCCATCTCCTCTCTCCCTCCTACCTCACTCTTTCACACTTTTTAATTAATCGACACCGATGACATAAAACGAACAGGATCGCTAGCGAGCGATAAATCCGAGCGCATTATTCATTGACAAAATCATGCGTAGGTCGTCGTATAGGGGATACTCGAAATATGCCCGTCAAAACTATTCGATCCTTCGATGCCTGTGTAGACGTCGGTCATCGATCCTCGTTGGTACAATCCGGCCCGGATATATTGTATTTCCGCAGGGAGCCAAACGATACGCCAACGATCCTCATAAATCTCTCGGACAACTCATGGCCCGTTGGATCTTTCCTACTAAACTCTCTCCTCCTTCTCCTTCTCTTCCTCCACCACTTCCTGCACCTCCACCACCTCCTCGATTTCCTCTGCTAACTCTTTCTTTCTCTTTCTATCTAACTTGACCCTTTCTCCTTGTCTTTAAATGAGGAAGAAGAATAATTTCTAAAATCAAGCCATCTGTTCCAAATCTATTTTTGAAAATGATCAATTGACTACGACACGTTTGCTCGACAAGTTGGATACCAATTTTTTTCTATTTTGTATTCATTTTTTTCTTTACTAATGAGATAAAATACAGAATATAATTTGATGTAATTAAATTATTTATTGGGGAAAAAAAAAGAAAAAAAATAAATGGAATGGAATAAACGATGATGATGTGAAATTTTATTGGCTATTTTCACGGTAGACCCTGATGATCAGTAAAAGAACATTGTCACTGTGTAATCGCGTTGCACACGTTCGCAATTCGCCAGAAGCCCAACACTTGGGCACGTTTATCCTCTCGCCAAAGACGATCGATGATAACCGAATTAACGGACACTACACGTGTATGTAACATGTAGGTACGTGTATGTAAGTCCTTCTTCCTCTCTGTCTCCTCTCTCTCTCTCTCTCTCTCTCTCTCTTTCTTTCTCTATCTTTCTTTTCCGTAGAAAGAACACGATGTTGAGATACAAGTAAGAAAGATAAAGATTAATAGAAAGAAACAGAGAATACTAACGTTAAAAATCTTTACACCCTTATCGAACGGATAAAAATAGTTAAGTAAGAAAAGAAAAGAAAAGAAAAGAAAAAGCTCGCCAGCGATTTATTATAGAATACAAATAATACTAATCGTAAATAAAAAAAATATATTAACAATAAAAGGATAGGTGAATTAGATTAATTAGAAGTTGGAGAATAAAACCAACCGAATTTCGTCACGAATAATTTCGATTATTTTTCGTCACACCTTCCCTTCGCGGTAATCAACGATCCTTTCTTTTTCTCTTCCTCCCTCTCTCCCTTTTCTCTGTCTATCTATCTCTCTCTCTCTCTCTCTTTCTCTCTCTTTATTTTATATTGTATTTGTTTTTGCTTTTATTAATATTAATTTTATTTTTTAACGCGACGACGAAACATCTTCTATACAAGGGGCCCCTCTTTTTATAGCTAATCCCTTGTAATAATATCACAGGATGAATAACCGAGGACGTTATAAACGATGATTGAATTAACGAACTTGGAGAGAGAAAAAGAGAGCGAGATCTAGGTAAAGAAGGCTCTATAGTGGCCTGGTGCTGATGGTGGTACCGGTGCTACTGCTCTCACCGGCCGGTATATAACTCGAAGCGGGAGAGAGAACGCGTCGGACACGCGCGCGCCTACAAGGACTACGCGAAAGCTGCGCGAGCGCATTGGCGCGCCACAATTCACCCTCCAAATTTATCCCTTTTTTCTCTTGGAGGGGTTGACAATACTTTTTTTTGTCCCCATGTAACTCGTTATTTTCATTAACGTCAACTTTTCCATAGTTGCAATGTTGCTATTATTATTATTATTCGATCATACTTATTTTTATTTTTTACATTTTGTTCAATTGTCAAACTAAAACTATCAAATTCAATCAGAATAACGACTAGTTAAGATATTGGAATTTTCTTATATGTGTAGTTATTATTAAATTGGAATATAAATACGATGACCTCGTTATTAAATTGTAATTAAAAGAAAATACATATATATATAAAGAATTATCCCTAGATATTATTTTGATTTGATTTTGTTAATAAAATACAAATATACGTAAAAGAAGAAAAACCAGAGTCAACTTGATATAGGAGTAGATCGACACGATAACGTTTATATAGACACTTTGTATACGTAGCTCGATCAATCTTAAGATGTTTGCAATTTATTGTTTATCTGTTTACTGCGATAGAACGTATGGTTTGTTTATACACTGACGTTAACAGTTATTATTAAATCGTTTTCGTCCTTATAAAAAGAGAAAAAGTAAACTATTCCTATTTACTTCTAAAGTCGTCTAGAAACTCTATATAAAACTTTATAAAGTGTTTTTTTCTTTTAGTTTTTTTTAGATATCATCAAATAAACATTTCCTAGTTTATTTCGTGTATGGATTTTTACAAAATTTTCTTTTTTTTCACATAACAGATGTGTGAACAAATAGATGAGTTTTGTACTAGTTTGCAAAATACCTTGAATCTGCGGTTGTTATTTCGAGACCGCAGCGACGACAAGAGCAACGCCTTCGATCCGGATTATCCCAATTAACCGAAGATGCACGTTCGCCTGGACTCTTCCCGAGAAAGCCGCGAGTACTAACATCCTGAAACTCGGGCTAATTATTCACGTTAGAAGTGCTCGTTCGTTTAGTCTACATTTCTAACAGTCAGGGAACATATATTTTCTACATTTTCGAGCATTTTCGTTGAAATTTTATTCAGTATAATCAATATTTTCTATATTAAATTACTCACGTTAACTAATTTACTTCAACAGCTCTAAATAATTATATTTATATATTATATTAATTAACTAATAAATATATACGTATTTATATGAAATAAATTTAAGTATCATCAATAATAACTTAATACAAAATACTACAATAAAATTAGATCAAATAATTAAAATTAAATCAAATAATCATTAATGAGCCAATAATTTGTAATCAATTTTAATTTTTTATTAAAAACACTGACACGCTCCTAATTAAACCTTTTTTTCTATCATTTAATAATAATAATAATACACGTAATAAGAAATAAACGATTGAAAAGATCTATTCAATTTTTGTATTTCGAAAGAAAGGATAGAAATTTTCGTTTAATTCGTTGGTACACAAGAGAGTAATAGGTACAACGTACGAAGCTAAGGCAATTTGAACCTTGTGAACTTCACTAAATCCAAGAGTGTGTGTGTGAGAGAGAGAAAGAGAGAGAGAAAGAGAAAGATAGTTTGTGTAAGTATATGTGTGTGTGTATGGGTGTGTTGTAGAAGGATCTTGTGCAGAGCGGCGAGTGCAAGGACTCGTTTGACGTCCATCCTGCGGAAAATGTATTGCCTAAGGCGTTCAACCTAGAATTGCACGTCTCGAAATCTTCGAAGGTGCGACATCTTACAGTTTAAGCACTCTAATGTTAGTAACATAACATCATTGAAGGAACTATTATCAACCAATTTGCCCTAACACATCGTTCTCGATATATATCTATGTGCATTCCCTATATATTTTTATTTGCTCCTTCTATGTGTGTGTATGTGTGTGTAAGTCTCTCTCCTATAATACGAACGAGAAGAAATAATACAAATTCTTCGATAAATTTTTTTCAAGAAAAATTTTTCCCAAAGTTTTTATCTTTTAAATGTATACTACTAACTTTATAGTTTAATATATCTAATTATAGTCCAGTCAATCTAGCATTATTTTGAGTTCAAAATGGATGTTGTTACAAACTCACTGCAAATTCACATGAATAACTCAAAGCGTATCATACAATGTCCGGTTGAAAAAATTCTATGTTACGATTACCTATTAGAATTTTGTTTTATTGAAAATTATTCATATAATATGTTTAATACTAAAAACCCTACCACGCTCGACGTCAAATGTTAAAAAAGTTAAAAATTATGGTCAACTTACGTTTAGATGTACTTTGTCCTTATATCCATATATGTATATATCACTTTTCAGCACTACACACACTCACTCACATATGCATATCACTTCTTATTCTAGAAATTCTAGGAAATTCGTTAAATATGAAATACACATAGAAAAACATTCCTTAACTACCGACCTAGTTGAGCGTTCAATGTTTTGTTTACGTTCGGTACTCTCCGTCGCTCCTCGACCGGTGTCGGCAACCAAATGATGTCATTTCGTTGTTGAATTTGTATTTGACCTTCGTGTATGTTCGGTATCCGTTGAATTTATTCGTAATTGTTTTTCATAATAATCGTTAGTCTTCTTCGAGCGTCGGAAGGAATAACAAGGATATTAGACAAGTACGTAATTTATTTCGCGTCGCGTGTGCGTGTGTGCGTGTTTTCGTCGTATGCAAGTAATATGCATATGTGAACGAGTGTGTATAGTGCGTATAGTGCGTATATGGATACTTGCAGTTATGGATATGGATATGCAGCATTGGATACAAGGACAAAGTTCATCTAATGTAAGTCGATCAAAATTTAGAATCTTCTTTAACATTTGACCGCACGTAATAGGTTTAGTATTAAAAATATATATTAATTATTTTCGATAAAAAATCAAATAGGTATTCGTGACGTTGTAGAATTTTTTGAACCCGACATTGCATTATACGCGTTCATAATTCACACGATTTACTTTCGTTGCATCCATTAAACTGAAAGGATTTTAAAATATGATCAAGTGACAGATTTATTAAACAATGATGCATAATCAATTACATCTCGGCTAGTTACCGCTCTATTCTTTTGATTTATTTTTTAAAAACTCGTTACTAGACTAAATTATTAGTAAAAAAATTCTTTCCTAACTTTTATTTTTTTCGAATAAATCTTCTATTAGATTTAGACACGTATATGCACGCACATGCGCTTAGAATAAGATTTCTTAGAAGTGTTGTTAGTGTAACGAGAATAAAATTTGAAATGAATAGAATTAATCCCTTCCGATAATCATGTAAACAACTTTCGAGAAAAAAACTTTAATAGCTTATTTCAAACCAGTCTAACAGTGAATTTCGAGGAGGAAGGTACGCAGAACTTATACTTATTACATTTCAATTATAATATATATTTTCTATGATAATCTAACAATTATTTAGCATAGGTCTACTACTTTAATGCACTGTTCTTATATCTAAGATTGTTCTAACACGTATACATTGCTTTAAACATTAAAATCTTTCTAACGTAATTTAAAATATAATATAATTTCGATACCTTTTTATTTAATATGTTTTGAGATAAATGCTACGAACGGGATGTCGTTACTGGGCCAAATTATTAATTTCAAAATATATTAATTACTTTCATTTATTTCGGATTAATATTCTGTTAGAATAAGACGTGTAGGCACACACGTGCGCATAGAATAAGATTTCTTAGAAGTGGTGTTAGTTTAACGAGAATAATATTCGAAATTAATAGAATTAATCCCCTCCGATAATCATGTAAACAACTTTCGAAAAAAAAACTTTAATAGTTTATTTCAAACCAGTCTAACAGTGGATTTCGAGGAGGAAGGTACGCAGAACTTATACTTATTACATTTCAATTATAATACTAATTTCCTATGATAATTTAACAATTATTTAGTATATGTCCACTACTCTAATAAACCTCATTTATTTTTCAAATTGTACTAACACATATACATTAGTTTAAACACTATATTCTTTCTAATGTAATTCAAAATATAAAATAATTTCGATGTCTTTTCATTTAATTTGTTTGTAGATAAATGCTACGAACCGTATGTCGTTACTAGCCCGAAATAATTATTTAAAAACCTCTCAATAACTTTCATTTTTTTAGGATAAATCTTCAAATGCTCGAAAATCAAAAATTTATAAATATTTTTAAAATAATTCATACTTTCTTTAATTATGGTGACCGTATAGTAAAAGATAAAGATGGAGGAAGAAATCTAGAAAAAGAAAAACAGATGGAATAACTCGACGCGTAACAGTAGTCTCGTATAAGACATTAGATTTATTTCCGTCGCGAATAAATCCTGTTAACCGATAAATTCAATCAAGCTTGAGAATCGTGGTAATTCAGATCTACGTGTGAGTTAGCCACATTTATCCCAAAAGTGTTCCTTAATTCACGCTTCATAACGTTCAAATTCAATACTTAAATCGTCACTTATAATACACGTATAAATGTAATATGATACATACTATATGAAATGTAGGATAAAAAATAAATATTTTTTATGTTATATTACACATCACTGTTCCTATTATACTACCTAATAGGATTTAAGCAAAAATCGACTTTTTTCAGTTTATTGAAATATTTATTTGAACAACTTCCTCGTAAGTTTTTTAATACGATTGTAAAAAACGGAGATATTAGGTGATTGAATTTAGCTGAGATACTCTATATAATAGATAGAAGAAAATAAGTTTATTGTAATTAATTTTTCACGAGTTCATCGAATCTTCGAATTTGAAGGAACGTTATTAATAATTAAACGGGATGTTTTTTTTGTTACTTCTATTATTTCTTAAGATATTTCCGGTAATATAGAATTCTTGCAAGCTTGACGGAGATTTCAACGTCGTATTAATTTTAAAGACGTTGGAAAGAAGCAGAAAGAAGGAAGGAAGAAAGAGAAAGAGAGATAAAGAAATGGAAAGAATAGATAGAAAAATAGAGAAAAAATCATGACGTGTATTCCTCTCTTAAGATGGTTCCCGGAAGTAAAGTACATCCGCAGAGCGTTAGTAGCGCGCGAGATACAGAATTTCACCGTGGAAAAATTGCAAAACTGCTGCTCTTAACAAGGATCTCTATCTCTTTCTCTCTCGCCTTTTTTATCTTCTTCCATCTTTTTTTCTCTCTTTCCCTCTCCCACCTTCTCTTATTCCGTACACACACACGCGCGCGCACACAGTCGTATGCTGCTAGCCCCGTTCAAGCGAGAAAACTTGCGGAGAGAAATTCGTGGAAATTTCTAACTTTAATTGGAGGAAGAGGATCTAACTTGTTCCAGCGTGCACGAAATGTATTACGTCCTGTTAACTAGCGTTATAACTACTTAAACAAGTATTAACTATTCACCCGTTATAACATGCTTACTTTAGCTTGTCGCGACTTTTATCGATCGAATCTAGCCCGATGCGTTTGGACACTAAGTTTCTACCAAGATTCCTCTGGTTAAAAGCATAATGTAAATGTTTATAGATACAGGGAAACCAGAAATAACTAATCTCTTACAGAAAAGGAAATTTCTAATAAATTGCGATTAAATTCAAACATTCGTTATATTAAATTCAAATTAATTCACATCGATAAAATTTAATATTTACATTAAAATTAATTGACATATATGTGCAAGTTGCCAACTCCATACGACGGTATGCAACTACAAAAGATTATACTTGCACTCTTGTGTGAATTTTACCATACGGTATTATAATTTTATATTATTTCTTGTAATAATTCTTATTTTAAATAAATTATACAATTTTACCAAAAAAGAGAGATTACTAAATGACTTATTGCAAATTTATAGACAACCGAACATTTTTTTTAGACGTTCTATGTATTCGAATATGACTAGAAAATCAACGACATTGGTATCCCGTTAGCTCGCAATGAATCCCTTCCGCTGTTTTACGAGGCGACGACGCGACGTTTCGATAAATCGATTAAGGTCTCGTTTTGACGATAAATGATATTTCACCGATATCGGAAACGAACTTTACTTCGTCCTTGGATCTTACTGCTGAGGTCTTACCTAACGAGGAAGATCGTAGAAAGAAAAGAAAAAAAAATATATAGAATAAGGTACCGCAAGAATGAAATAAAATTGATAAAAAATGAAATAAAATAAAAATGAAAATAAAAGAATAGGTAGAAAGAAAAAGAAGAAAGATAGAAAATCGATCTCGAACGCAGTTAGAGTACGATCAAGGAGGCAGGTTCGTTACCTTGAACGACGCGAATGTAACGAGCTTCCACGCGAAGAATAAAACAATGATGAGATTTCTTGGACGTTGAATGTGTTCAAAATAAGAAATGGTAAAAATAGAAAGCTGAAAAGAAGAAAGAAAATAAATAAAGTAAGGAGGAAAGGAAAGGAAGGAAGTGTAATTAATTATATTCCCCCCCTTCCCATCCCTCGAAAAAAAGTAGTGAATGTTCTCGTAGGAAAAATGGGTTCATCGTTGAAATAACTCGTAAGGAGAGACAAGGATGTAATAACTGAACTCACCTAGACTCACGACTAGTCGCATCAGATATTCTGGAAGCACTTGGAGACGCTTCTCTCGAAATACCGAATGCACACCTGTCTCCTACGTCTGCATTTGCAGCGGTAGGTAATACCAATTTGTGACACGTAATCCTTGCTCTTCCTGCGTAGGCATAGAGAAGGAGATGTAGAGGGGAAAAGTAAGAGAGAGAGAGAGAGAGGAAGGGGACAGAAAAGTATGGATGTCTGTGTGTATCTCTACTAGACACAAATGTGTAAGCTCGTGCGTGACGGAGCTTTCAATTCGAATGAGAAGAGCACACAGAGGCAGGTAACGAACGTCGGGAAGGCTTCGTCACAGGATCGCAATTAAATCCTGCAAGTGCATCCTATTCTGGGTATGAGCGCGAGGCAACGTGAGCTTAGAGCGACAAAGGACAAATAGAAAAGAGGAAGAGAGAGAGAGAGAGAGAGAGAGAGAAAGAAAGAAAAAAATAGTAAAGGAAGTACTCGTAGATTTCATTCGGACATGACCGAAAGGATTATAATAAAAATAGAATAACTTAGAGGATTTTTTCTCCAGTAATTTGATTTCATCTGCTACTACTCCTCTTACAAGTACATTTCCTCTTTCATACAGGTGAAAAGCTTCTTATCATAGAAAAATATTATTACTTGTTTGTGAGTCAAGAAAAAACCTTATTTTTCCTAACAAAGTAAAATGAAGAAAAAGTAAGAATTACTATATACCTATTTAATGAGCTTATAATTAAAGTAACGAAAGAAAGAGAAAGGAAGAATGGAGAGGATTACTATACTATTTTATGAACTTAAAATGGGTCCTACTCGTTGCAGTACACTTCCATCATCACATTCGACCATATGTTTCCCGCGTACGTGAGTAACCGTGTCTCCTTCGCTAGTATACACAACAGTAATGTCTCTCGTCTATGATGCATTACTATTTCTCCGTTCATCGTTCAACCGTTAGCACTACTACAGATAAGGAAACTCCAGTGAATGGAGGGAATTTACAAAAGCGGCACTCCCCGTCGTATACTGGATATGTCATCGGTGTATAGATACATACTGGGTGAGTCAAAATTTTATTGTGACTGCTGAAAAAGTATTTTTGATATACATTTAATAATACCATTTATGAAATAAATCTCTCCTATTTAATAATAGAAATATATCCAAAATATTGATATTAGAAATTTAACTAAAGCGTTTAATACACGCATCGTTAAAAGGAACCCCTGAATTTGTAAAATATTCTACATTTATTAACAAATATTACAACGAACGAATTGCGATGAACCGATTATGATCGATTAATTAAAGAATAATATTACGATAACAATATAATTGTTTTTGATAAATCTAATAAATGATTATATATAAATTAGAATGATATATATTTTTTTTTCAAGAGTTATCAAAATAGGCATACATTCATTTAGGAATCACCCAGTATGTTTATGTATTATATGTGGGAGGAAAGGAGGTGGTTCGTCTCTGATGCGAGCTAGAGATTACCACTACTAACTCTAGCCGATATTAATGCCAAATATGAGAACTCACCAACACCTTTGCTAGCTAGTATTAATAACCAAGAAGCATTTTAACGTCGCGTTAGCGTAGCGAGCAATTAGGATTTCGTCTGACTTTGCCCGGGCAGAAGCTGCTCGACGGCTTACCGACGGTTCCCTTCCTTCATCCTTTACTTGTTCACTGTATCCTACTCTCCCATTTACTCTCTCACTTACTCTCTTTCTATCTCTCTGTCGCAAGCTTAGAAATTCTCTTCTCACTCTCTATCTCCTCGTTATGATTATCTTACATACAGCATCTTCGAAAACAAAGAGTATATACCTAGTAGTCGAAGAATAAAGGATGCAATTTCAACACACTCTTGGTAAGTAAATGGGAGAAAGGGTTATTAACGTCCCATTTAACTTTAAGTGTATGTACTCTCTCACTCTTACACTCTCTCTCTCTCTTTTTCTCTCCCTTTTTCTTTCCATCTCGTTTTCTCTCTTTTATTTTCTGAGAAGAAAAAAAATAGATGTATTTTCTTCATCACTGAAATAAACGAAATTATACATCGTAAATTCTCATAAACCTATTCTATCAAAAGATCAACTAATAGAGCCTAAATGATAAATAAAACTAATACTTATAATAATAATTACTCTAAATTGATAAAAGTAATATTATTGAAATGGACAATTTTAATTTTAAATTTAAAACCTAAATCTTGTTCATTTTAATATACAATAGTAAACCTTTCTGTATGAATTTATAATGCATTTAATTATAGCAAAATTAATTACAATTAATTCATAAGAGTATAATTATTGTTAATCATTTTTCGTTAATTATTATTAAAATAGAAATTTCTGTATTTCAATCATTTTCATATTTAAATATTTACAACTTTGATAGATTTATATACGCGTATATGACTTGTTCCAGAACGTTTAATGTTAATCGTCGAAATAGATGAAATCATACTGAATAAATATTTCCCATAAAATATGGAAAAGCGTATTTAACAATATCTTAATAATTTTACAAACAATTTTCTATTACACGGAAAGAGAAAAAAGAGAAATGGGGAAAAAGAAAAGTTCAGAATGAAAGTACTATTTACTAAAAAGTATATATACATTATAAACCGGATAAAAATTCAAAAGAGACAGCTAAGTAACCTATTCACGTAGTATTTAACATAAACCGTAAGACGATAAAATTTAGTCGATTTACCTTGGCAAATGTTTAACGAGTTTCTCTACGTAATAATGGACAATAGATTTACAATGATGTAATTAAATGATATGATCTAGGTAAAAGAACACGTAGATAAAAAGAATCCTTTAATGTTCTATTGTTTCTTGATTGTACTATTTCAGGTATTCATTTATTTTTAAATACCATAACGTTAATCGTCTTTCGATCGTCTTTCTTTAACACTAGGAAAAAAAGATATACACAGATATAAATATATTCGTGATACGTAATGTTATTCCTCCTCTGTTTTTTTTTTCACCTTTTCATTTTATCTTTCTTTCTAACGCGAATAAAAAAAGAAATTAAAAAAAATAGAACAAAACTACTCCATGCTCCCGCGTATGGTAACGTGGTTTAATCTAGTGGCCACGAATGCTCGATACCGTTAATTAAAGTTACACAAGCGACCATTCAAAATACATGTTTCCGGAGTGAAAGCACGAACCATATGCTCTGCTTTTCCTCAAATAGAAGGATTCACGGTGTTACAACGAAACCCGATGCTCTTCCTAAAATCTGATACGAATTTCGAATAAACTGTTGTAGTTATGGTTGTTTTTGTTATTGTTGTTGTTATTGTTACCGTTGTGGTTTTACTTGCAGACGAGATGAGATTGAAGAGAGATCGTACATATATGATTAAAGATTACCTTTTCCTATTCTTTATATATTATGTGATAAATGTAAAGATTTTTCGTAAGAGTGTATAATAAAAGTATTAAAGAACAATAGTGTAGAGAAAAAAATTGGGAAAATAAAAAATAAAAAGAGGGTGTTATTATAAAGCGTAGCTACAATATTGATGACGCGTACGATGTTGACCCATAACGAGTTTCGTCAGTCAATGTGACCATTGGCAATGCTACCTAATAGGAAGAGCTAATAACAGGTAGGATGTTAACGATGCCACCGTGGCGCGTTCGTTAATTATTTACAAGTTTATCGATGCGTCGCGTGCATCGTTGCATAAAGTAAAATTGACACGAGGCTGTGAGATATGAAATTATTGGATATCTGGCGCGAGCCAATTTCTTCGTTACGCGATGTTGATTTATCGACTCGCGAAAAAGATACGAGAAATAAATAAATAAATACAAAAAAAAATTCTTATTCGGAGAAAGAAAAAAGAAGTATACTTTACGCGCCTACTTTACACGTCTATTATCTCCTAAAAAAGATTACACGAGTTGACAAAATTTGCAAATGAGTATCTTGAAGAAATATCATTTTTATTTTATTATATGCCTTAGTACAAATGTTTTTTAAAATCTAACTGTTTGAATCCAACTGATCTCCGCTGGATACGCTAATCATTTATTTAAACATCATTAAAATCTCTTCTCTAAGTATAGCAAAAATGGAGTTTAAGACTTTGAAAATGAATTAATTGACCAATTAATGGTGACTTCATTCTTGTACATCCTTGTGGAAAAGGAATGAGATATTTTTAGTTCGGATAGACGTAGACGAGATTGTGAATAATAATTTGACACGATGTTTCTTACGATATTTTCAGTCTCCCTTTGTGGAAACCATATCATTAGATGAAAATTCCGAAAATAAACTTAATAAGCCTTACGTCGTCTTTCTTTCAGGAATTACATTTTCGAATATATCGTGCCATTGCCATGTAATTTTCAAACCATCTCTACCAGGAAAATACAGAGAAACTTTTTCTCCAATTAATTATTTACTATTGCTAACAAATTAGAAATAACATCTTAATTTAATTGATTTTATTTTCTATTGGAATAAAAAAGTAAAAATTAATATCGAGTTATCTTACTTTCGGAAAGAAAGATGAAGAGAGAAAATAAAAACGATGGAAAGAGATGGGGAGAGGGAGGAGAAAGAAAAGAGAAAGAAAAGAGAAAGAAAAAAGAAGATGGAATATAAGAAGTAAGAGAGAAAAACGCGTAGGTTCGCAGATTTAGACGTCTCTTCGCGAGTAAAAGGGCTACGGTGGTTGCTGACGGCGTTGTTAGGTAACAGATAGGTCCCGGTAATTGCTTCACTTAACGAGAAACACGTTCGTAACCGTCGTTCGTTCCCCCCTCATCCTTCATCCCACACAATCCGATATTAACCGTCGTGCTGTTTGATATACTTCGATATAAGCCTCCTACTCTACCTGCACGTTACATGCACTTGCCAGCCTTTTTAACTTCTACTCTCATTGGCCGAAAATCTAACTCGTTTGTCTCTCCAATCCTTCGATTATTCAAGAGCAGCCTAACGAATACCTTCAAACGAGTGAACGTGTTTTTTCGATTCGAAAACAATTCGAAAACGATTCGAGTTTTGTCGAGTCCCAATATCGTCACGTGCATTGATCAAATAATTTTTCTCGCGTGCCTGTGCTTTTTTGTCTCGATATTACATTGAATTTGAGTTTCAAAACTTATTTGAAATAAAATAAATATTGAAAAACAAAATATTTCAAAGTTGATTTTATCTGTAACGTGAAACAATTTCATTTGAGTTCTAATGATCTTATAAATGAGTGACTAAAAAGAAAGGGATAATAGTAACGTAATTATTAAGTTTGAGACAAGATATTATCTAATTCGTAGTTATATGCACTTATTTCGTATTTTAAAAAATATCTTATTTGTACTCCTTTTCATTTTCAGTTACTCGAATGGAAACAACGTGTTACTAAATTTAATATAAATACCAAATGAAACGTCTTTTTTGTTGTTTTTATATTTGATCTAAAATGAATTTATTTTCTAACTCAAGAGAAAAAGAGATAGAACAAAATTGTGTTTAGATAGAATTCAAGAGAGCTTTTCTTGGACTTAAAACAATATGGCTGCTTTATGGAGTTAATGCACGTCGCTTCCAGGAATATTTCTCACTCTCTCTCTCTCTCTTTCTCTCCCTCTTTCTCTCTCTGTCTCTTTCTGGATCTATCTGTCTTTCTATTCTGTTACTAGTTTCCTTCAATATTGTGTAGATCGATTTAAGGGTATAATTAAGCTTGAAAACGGGCCAACTTGCCCTAACAGACAGCTTGTCAGATAACTTGGAAATGTCTGGAAATGTTAGAGTGATCGTAATATCTAACAACTAAACTATAGAAATAAATATATATATATATATATATTGAACTACTTCATTGAAATTGTATTCAAGACTTTATTTAAATGAGAGATTATATTTTATACCACATTTTATATAATAAATAACCATCATCTGCATATTCCAAATGTGAAAAATATAATTTTTATACATAAATAATTAATTTGACCAATCACAATATAACAGATACACATAAACTAAAAAGTTTAAAGCAAAAATAAAACCTAATGATCAGATCTGTTAATTTGAAATGATATAAAAACATTTCGGTATAGACTTGATTTCAATGAAACTGACTTTTTCAGTAAGTTGTATATACTTAGTTATATACTATCTATAAATGTAGATAAACGTTAGGTATATATAAAAAGAAAGAGGAAGCAAGATTCTGGAAGGAAGAAATGAGGAAAGAGACTCTTTCGCAAAGGAGCGACCACGAGCTTCCAAAGTACCAACGCTTTTTCCTTGGACGTAGTAAATACTGAAAGTGGAGGCTACCTCAGGGACTTTGCTCGGTACTCCAGTGAGTTTGCAGACCCTTCCACCAACTGTGCTTTTTTTCCCACAGTCTCTTCTTCCTCGTCATCGTCGTCCACGTCTTCTTCGTCGTCCTCTTCTTCTTCTTCTTCTTCTTTTCCTCCTCTTCAACCTTCTCCTTCTCTTTTACCTCTAGAACCTCCTTCTCTTCCTCTTCTAGCCGATAAGGAGTCAAGAAAAGATTTTACACTCTTGTAGACGAAGGCAATGTTAGAGAGAATGATGTTGCTAGAACTAACGGAATCCTTTTGTTAGCACGGCTTCCGTCACACGATCGAATCTGATTGTACCTTCCTTCTTCTCTAACAAATATAAAATGAGAGAACGAGTGTCATCCTTTTGAAATATTTTTTATATATAGACTCTATCGTTAAAAAAATATTTGAGACCATCTCTTGGAAGAGTTATATATTTCGAGACTTGAAATAAATAATTTAATAAAATTATATAATAATAATGCCTGAAATTGTATTTGAATTATTATTATAAGTAAAGGTGTCATAATACTTTTGAGCGATAACCTATCTGTATATTTATCTACATCTATTTATCTAGATATATCAATCTTTTTCTCTCTCTCTCTCCTTTAGAGATTTCTCTAGTTCGATCTATGAAAACCAAACGTCCATACCAACGAAATCAAATTTGACTGTGAATGATTGATTCGATTGGAAAAAATGTGAAAAATAAAAAGTTTGACACAATATTTCATTCGAAATAAATGTCATACTAGAATGTTTCGATTCGATTTTATACTTTCTTTATAGATATATCCGTAGTAAGTACCTATACTCACACTTACACATATTTATATAATATATATATTCGTCCGATAGACTGAATTTTCACTGACGGAGCTAGCATACTTAATGACTACCTAATTAGCTGTCATAACTTCCGGAAATAACCATGGTTATGCGAGTTTCCTGCAACTTTCGCTTCTAGGATGAACGTATGATTAATCGATGTTGGATAATCCGAGTAGCACTATCTAATCCGTATTAGGTCGCGTCTAATAACACAGGAGCTTGTTTCCGCTTCCGTCCTGACAAATCGATTAGCTTGGCATTGAGTTCCTACTACTCCTCGACTGATTCGAACTTGGAACGATTTAACGTTACCACCTTCGGTAAATTGCAAGATAAGCAATTAAAATTTTCGCATAAAAAAGAAAAAGTTAAGAAAAGAAAAAGATCCTTTGTTAGGGAAGTGAAAATTGCATGGTACGTAAACAAATTTCTTGACATCCTTTAGAAGCTTGGTATTCGACACGAAATGGGATGGACAGGTGCGTGAACATGTACTAGGCCTAGTAGGTTCGGAGTCACGCAGAGGTTAACCACGCAGGCCTGACCACGTTGAGGGTACGTCTATCCACTGATAAAAGGGAGGAGAGGAGACAGGAACAGTGGCCTTAATACGAAACAGGAGCTCAAAGGTGATCCTTCGCAACAACGTATCTAATTACTTGCTTCCAGACTGATCCGGGACGTGGCAAATTTACATCTTGTTTGCTCAAGCACCTGTGTGTCACTGTCTATATCTTCTTCCACCACCAATACCATCTTCTACCCTACACCCTTCAGCCCAACCTACCCCACCTACCTTTCTACCTACCCACTACCTCTGTTCACGTCCGCGGCCAATATAGATTGAACCAGTCTCTATAAACGAGCTGTCGCCTTTACCTTCGTCGCCTTTGACCCCTTGATATCCTATGTTTCCGTGGCTTTGGGAAGTCTAACGCGTGACGCAATAACTTGTATGAGGATGACCCCCGACAAAATGGCGTCTCAACGGCCACTTTTATCTTTTATCATTTAAATTATATTCATAAGTCTTCAACGATCTCGATTATTTTTTTCTTTCTACACCTACTCTCTTCTTATTTATCTAATCTACATATTTATATTCGTTGTTCGGGATACCTAATTCTTTTTCTCGCTATTCCAACTATAAGAAAATCGTATAAAGAAATACAATGCCTTAATACATGCCTACATACATGAATACATAGTTTTTGGTATTCAATGCAAAGCACGTAGCTGAAAATCGTACGATTTTTTAGACGCATCGAACGAGACGTTGAAGACGCATCGATATTTTAACAATCCAATAACATATTGATAAGGAAATGTATAAAATAGAGTTTATCTAGTGTATAAGAAAAAAGAAAAAAAATTGATCGATTTTTAATGATCTCGCATTTTCATTTCGTTAATCTCCCTTTCTCTCTCTCTCTCTCTCTGCTTAAATATACATATGTACATGTTAGATGTATACATAGAGGGGTAGTTTCCACACGTCGAATAAGTCAATGTACACGGACTTGTTAGAGAGAGAGAGAGAGAGAGAGTCAATCGACAAACACAAGGATGTATGTAAGTACATGCCTTGTAACTATCTATCGACGTTGACGTATCACCGTCTTTGAACATATTTTATAAAATTCCTTCGTTCAAGAAATTACATTCGATCTTATTCTCGGTAGAAATCCTCTAACATCCGATACGCTAATGTAATTAATTTCTTAGCTTGGCACATCTGATACTTACGATCATTAATCCGTGAAAGAAGTGTACTTTCGTGAAATTCGAGTTGGTCGTCAAGAAGAACGTCTCTTACGAGATCAGAGAAATACGAGATGAGAAAGAGTGAAAAGAAAAAGAAAGAGATAGGAAAAGAGACAGAGAGAGAAAGAGAATACTGCGGAGTGCCTAGCAGGAGAAGTGTAATCAGTGTGAAATGTTGCTTTCACGACGAGTCTCTCTTCTTTTTACGCATTTTATATACTCGCCGGTATACTTTTGTCTGTCCAAGTTCAGCAACGCAAGGAAGAAAACATCAAACGTCTCCAGTAGCGCTTTACTTTTTTTTTTTATCAATCTCTTTCTCAACGTTTCCAAAATGATCGTGACAAATTTATGTAAAATACACTACATTGTAAATTATATATTGTGTTTTGTAGTTAACAATTTTTACGATATTAAATGATGATAAGGTATATCTTTCTTAATTAAAAACTTTGCAAGTATAATACTTAAAGTAACGTAATACAAATATTAACGAAGACATTTTTTTTCATAAATAGAAAGTAGACATACTTATTTAATTAAAAAATTTTTAAATTTAATTACTTAAAGCATGAAATACTAAAATTATATATAGTTATGTTTTTTTGGTTGTTAATATTGGGTATATATAGAGTATCAAATGATATTACATCATATGCAAATATATATGTGGGATTCCTTTTCTTCTGATAAGTCTTTCTACGAATATCTGCCTATCGAAGAGCAGGAATCCTGACGATGATAGGTTCATTATGAAGAGAAATACTCGGAAAATCTCAACAGAATTAAAATATATTTCTATAACAAAAAAAATACAATAGCTACAGTAAGCGATGTTATCTGTTCGCTGGCTAGACGATGATTATTAGACTCTCAGCCTTTTTTTCTTTTTCTCGATCTTTTCTTACAGTGCTCTGCTATTGTTATTTAGTGTTTACATAGGACCACTTCCCGTTGCATGCATATAACACTCGAACCTCTCTGTTCCACGCATACCTAAGTCTTTATGGCTTTCGTTAAACTTTCCTATCCTAAAACTGGTGGTACAAGAGAGAAGGGATGATTCTACGTGAAAAACTAAATCAAAGATGTTGAATAATATTTTTCCATAAAAGGTTTTATTTTCAAGAAAAAGTAAATTTGTTAAATTAGTTAAGTACGATAAATAAAAAGTTTTAAGTCTCTCTTGTTGAGTCTATAAAAAGTTACTCGATAAAAAATTTACCGTGCAAATAGATCTTTCTTTTTTATTTTTATTTATGAAACCTATATATTCTTTTTTGTACGAAGATAAAGATAAAAATGAGCATCTTCTTGAAAGAGACTCGTTTATTGCGACACTCCTTCTCTTATCGGCAAATTTCGATCGTCTGGAGGGGTGGTATATCCTACGCTCCGTCACGCACGCTGAAACAAATTTATGTGAGAGTATCGGTGTTGCTTCGGCTCAATGTTAGGAGGAAAAGAGAGAACGAGAAGTCGAGCTTCTTTCTACGATGGCGAAACCATCGATACGCTTGGAGAACGAGCGTGTATATACGATTTATGGAAGGTACGTCGGAATCTTCAACATACGCAGCAAATAAAAATTATTAACGTTTATCGAGATATATGTGCTACTATATAAATAAAATATATTATCCTTATATATATGCGTAAAATAATAATAATAATAATAATAATAAAATAATAATTCAACCTTTAGCCATTTCGTTTCAAATTACCATATTCGCCAACAATTATTACAATTAAAAAATTAAATAAAATTGCAGATAACGACGCGTTTTATCGGCACGAAAGTAAAACTATTATAAACGTAAGATTTAAGATTAATCATCAACGTCAAATGAAATGTAAAATATAAAAAAGTATTTTACGAACGAACATCCTTGTACAAGCTTGACACGAAAGTAAGCGTTTTTTCTTTTTTTTTTATTACAGTTCCTTTTTATTTATTATAGCAAAAAATTATATCTAACTCTACCATCGGCATGATTTCACACACGCGAAATGAACTTGGTACGTATATAATTATCATACGATTTATCTAACAAATCACGTTAGTAATTTTGACATCAATTTTATTTAAATTTAACGTTAAACTTCTTAATAATGTTTAAATGTATATGTAAAATGTATCACCATTGTATCGCATAGATCAGTATAGACTTAATATCAATTTAAGTTGATAAAAATTAATTACTTTATTTAGAAAAATATAATTTATTGATCCTAATTGATAAAGTATATACATAGAGATAGATAGAGAGAGAGAGAGAGAGTGAAAATTAATGGCAAGACACTCGTCGAAAAGTCACTTATGTATTAGGGTAAAGAGAAATGAAGAGAGAAATACGTGAGAGGATAAGATGAAAGGTTACCTACGCTACTGTGGGAGTTATGCAATGTACATTACCTAAAATGTCCCGTGAGAGAGTCGCGCAATGAACATCAACGAAACGTCATAATACTCTTCGTCTCTCTAACATAACGCAACGTTTTCTGCTTATAGCAGTAGTATAAAAGGGGTGTACGAGCATAGTGAAAGGTGAACAAAACGCATTTAAGCGTCCTTCCTCTCTCTCTCTCTCTCTCTCTCTCTCTCTCTCTCTCTCTCTCTTTTCTTCTCTTTCTTATACTATCTTTGTCTTTACTTCTCTCTTCTTTTCATACCTGTTCTCTAATTAAATGCGAATTAGTTTATGGTCATCATTATCATCTTTATTATCAAATTATCTGTTTATTACGAAATTCACAATTTCAAATTACATGTTTTCTCTTTCTCTTACTTTTTTTTTTATTTATCTTCAATTTTGTATTTTTTACATTACGTTGTAAAATTTTTAACGACTTTGTTCTTCTACTTTGAATCGTCTTATTTTCTATCTCTGTCTATATACTTCTCTTCTTTCTTTTGAGAATCATTTTATTCAGTGTACAAAGAATATTACAAAATGGAAATCGTGCTAAATGTGTAAACTTCGAACTTGTGTTATCTACACATGCGAACCTAAATGAGAACAAATTTACTATAGAATTAATTCAATCTTTAATTCGTATTAATCCAGCATATCTAAGTACACAAGCAAGATATTTACATAGAATTAACCTTTATCTCGTTACCTGTTTATCAAGATAATAAGAATTAAAATAAAATAAAATATCTAAAGGATTTCAAGAAAGTAATACAGAACATAGGTAAAAATTCTCTTGATTGACATATTAATAACTCTTTCTTTGATAAAGAAATTTATCAAATTAATTAGTCATTTCGATACATTTTGCATATTATTTCTGTTTAGGAATGTTAATTTTTCTTCTTCTTTTTTTTTGTAATCGACGGTACGTTTCGATGCATAAATTATTATCCTGATAATAACCCATCGTTTTAATGACAAAAAGAACGATTGAATAACATATTTTTATATGGTTCGTAATGAAAGGATAATATTTATGCAAATTTTATCGATTCCTGTTTTTCTTTTTTACACTTTCGTCATTATTCTCTTCATAAAACATAATGGAATTCAATAATACGCGACTTTGAAACGATCAACGTTTATTATCAAATAATTATTGTATATATTTTTGCTCTGTATCTCCAGCCTTTAGGGAAACCCCGTATATAATATAATAATATTAAATATATAAATATACTTGCATCTATACTGTATACAAAAGTCATAAATAATATTGTATATACAGATAATTATATTTAAACATATTTATAAAGTATAGAAAAAATGTTATTTGATTTTCCAAAAGAGAATATCTTTCTTTAAATCTGTAAATATTCAGTCAGTTGAATTCTCTAGAACGCGGAAAGCGGCACGCGAACGTGTCTCGCGAAGTTCCACGGACTGTCACAAAGTTTCGTTCGGGAAACAGAATTAAGGCGTTATAGAAATGGATTAAGGAGTTTAATTAAGTTGATTCAACGTCCGCGTCACGAAATCTCACCGCTCTGCCTTGAGTTAGACGTCCCACTAAACTCCTTCTCTCCTTCTCCTCCAACCCATCTTGCATTTTCCCTCTCTCTTTCATAGCATCACCAACCCTTAAGAAACATTTTCTTCGAACGACTGAGCAGACTACTATTGCGAGATACATCGTTTGCAATCGTTCAACCTTAATTCTCCTAATTAATCCACGTTAGAATTGTTCCAATATTTATTACTATGAATTGATGATTATTTTAGTTAATGGAAAATACAACGAAAAAATTATCTTCTATCTATCTATATATGTGGAATTGAAAAGTTTAAGAAAAGACATCAAGACTTGGGTATGCGTGGGACAGAGAGGTCGAGTGCAGTATGCATGCAGCAAGGAGTGGTCCTATTTTTATGACAATGTCATAAAAATGAATACCCCAATGAAAAGGGGTATTACGATTATTAGAACTTACTATATCAGAAGTGGAACGGATAAAAAGTTGTTTACAATACCAAGTAATTTAGCTATAGATAATCCCCATATTATTTATGATAATAACTTCCAACTTTTCTTCAAACAAATCATTCTAATTTCTCAGTTAATTACGAACGATTACGATAGGTAATAATCTTGTAGAGAGAAGAAAAAAAAATAACAACAACCCGAAGATACTTAAAAGCGAGGGAACGATGACTGTGGTGCTCGATGTAATACGATCCCGTATTTTCTCCGATTTTCTTTGCTTTACGATCTAGTATTCTTTCATCTGCGAACGCTTGCACCTTATATCCGGCGGGATTAGAGAACCTCTGTCCGTGACCGTTTCATTACTCATCCTACACGCGCTCTGAAACTACGTGTTCATTCTCTCTTTCACTCTATCTCTCTCTTTCTAATTCATGCCCCCTACCACATTTACTATTTCTCTTGCTCTCTCTGTTTCTCTCTTAGTTCGTATTCACTACTACATTTGCTATCTCTATCTCTCTTTCTCTTATCATTTTCTAGTTCATACTCACTACAACATTTACTATTTTTCTCTTTTTAGTTCGTACTCCCTACAATATTTACTCTCTCTCTCTCTCTTTCTCTCTTTCTCTCTTTCTCCTCTCTGTCGCTATCTCTTATTGTCTTTTTTTTCTCGTTCGCGCTTTCTCTTTTATATATCTGACTCTCTTTCTCTTTCTTATTGTCTCCCTGTCTTTCGCATTTTCACCATTTTTCTCTCTCCACCAGACTCTCTCATTTGTTCCCTCTCTCTCTCTCTTTCTCTCTCTTTCACTGCTAGGACGACTTCGCAATATTGTAAGGTAAGCTACAATAGGTTGCTCCCGAAGAGATGCAGTATGATAAAGAGAGGTGAACTAGTGGGGGTGAGATTGAAAAAGGGAGTAATATGTGTTATAGAATATCTCATATGCGACAGAGAAATAGAGAAAGAAAGTGGAAGAGAGAGAGGGAGAGAGATGTAAGGAAACAAACTACGAATGTACTTTTTACTCTAATTTTTAACTTACACATTACACGAGAAGAACATTGATTACGTGAACCAGAACAACGTCAACAACAACGACGGCGACAACGATGAGGAAAGAGAAAAGGCGACTTTTATTATTTATTTAAGTAAGGTCTGTGATGACACGTCCATCGCTCGTTTGCTCTATCTTAATTAGAAATTTACTAAGGTGGTAGGGGGAAATTAAAAACTTGGGCAGAAAAGTTGCTCGGGGAATTGTGCTTGGTAGATTCGCATATTTCTTATTTCGAGATGCAAAAAAGTACGAGGAGCTCACCTGGAAGTAAGAAACTTTTTGACTCGGATGAAGGACGAACGGAGGAACGAAGGAACGAAGGAACGAACGAACCAACGAACAGAGAGGAAGAAGAGTATGAGGAAGCTGAAAAATTTTCTCTGAACTTATTTTAATAAGCCCGACGACTCTACACTGTGAGAGAAGGCAACGAGATAGAAAGAAAGAAAGAAAGAAAAAGAGAATGAATGCAAGGCTTATGGAATAATAACATGCTTTTCCAATACTTTCGAAAGTAGTCTTATATAACGATACCTGGTAATAATGATATCACGACGAGGACAATAAAGATTTAAGAAAAACTCGACGAATAGATAAAATAATAAACTTTTATTTTTAATACATTTAACTCTCTATGACCAAAATATTATTAAGGGATTCTTCATATTTAAAATTCATTTTAGAATGAATTTAAATAATAAAACACTAGCACTTCTTTCACTCTTTTTTTAAATAACTTTTACAAACAAAATTAAAATTTTGTTTTTGAATGGTGACTAAAAATCACAAAGAAAATTCTGAACAATCCTATAAATACGATATATACGTCTATCGAAGTTCGATTTTCTCTAACGCAACACACACGTAAAGTACGTTGCTCCTACGACAGATTTGTACTATTCCCCGATAAAGCGAATGCCGTTATCCTAAATCTTAAATCGATCGTCGACCTAGCTCTACGAATAAAGTACCATGTGCGAATACCTATATACGTTATTTACACGAACACGTATATCGCACATGCATTTATCTACATTTATATATATTTCTACGTACATACATATGTATGTTTCTCCCATTAAATATCACTACAAAAATAAAAGCACTGGCCAACCTATATGAAAATACGCTTTTCGCTTTTTTAAATAAAACAAAACGAAAGAAGACAAAAATTATGAAAAAATCTTTAACGAGAAATTGAAATAAGAACGACACATTGTGAAGTAGCATAGCTCTAAAGCAAAAAATATAAAACAAGGAGGAGCCAAGCGAACTCTCTAAGGTAATTCCCTGCTCGAGATAAACAGATAGAAGAAGAAGAAGAAGAAGAAGAAGCTAAATTTAACCGGCACAGCGAGTAAATTACGGTAATTATATATCATGTACACGAAAATTCCATAAAGCGTAATGGAGGGCTCGCAAATATTTATCTTTTGGTCGACGGGAACCGCGAAAGGTTACCGCCTCCATTTCTGAAGGCTCTTCTCTCGAGAAAGAGCATTGCGACGAGCCTTCGAAGCAGCCTCCGAGCGTTGAGCGTTTCAACGTTGCCTACCTACTCTCTACCTACCCCCTACCTACCCCTTACCTACTCTCTACCTATCTCGCTCGACTCTACTTGGTCCTTAACGTGGCACAGAAACGCGGAAAGTTTTCGTGACACGATTATGATGCTCGCTGACCAGAAATAATTTCGTTAGTCGAGCCATAATCCGATCTTTTGGGGAATTATGCGAACAAAATAGTCAAATGGGTATTCATTTACTTTCATACTTAACAAATGATTTTTTTGTAATTAACCATCTTATTATATGTACACACAAATATTTCTTATTATTTGAATGTGGATTCTTAACGATTGTTATATTAATAATGTGTTAACTCGTAAATAGAAACTATCGTTGTTATTAGATAAGTTGTGTTACTATTTTTTGAATAATATATTTATAGTAAACAAAAAAAAAAGAAGAGGTTTGTTCGGAGTAACCTAATTCGACGATTCACTCTAACGCAACAAATATAATTCTTTCGTTCGAGCTCCCGTTTGTAAGATAAAAACGTAACTCGCCACCGCGTGTCCTATAAAAATTCTATAAACGCGTCATATTTTCAAGCCGATAAAGAGATGGCGACGTATTAGGGTCGATCGATATGTACGACGGACGGTCCGTAACGTTACACGTATAATGTACATCTTCCTGCAATTTCCTGCAAATTTACATAATATTAACATAACGGCCTCGTCGTGTTATATCCCAACCCTATCCCTCTCTCTCGTACTGCCCCGCATCATATAAATGATCGAAAAATAATAACTAACACATGCGCCGAACGTAATGGACTGTAGGCAAGATAATCCTGAGAACAAAGAGGAGACTTCTGGGGAAATAGGTTCTGATCGGTAAATAGAAAACACACGTGCAAGCTCGATTACATATTTTTTATTACCCATCTATGAGATTAACATAGGTGAACAAAATTTCATCAAATACCTTTGAATTTATATCTTTGAAAAATTTTCAATAAAGTCAGGGCAAGCCAAGTGACCGTGTGAAAGAGCAGTATGTATCCGAATTGGTTAGTGCACGCGTAAAGGTGAAGTCAACGATTCGAGGGGAACGCGAGAACACGTTTTGAGATATGCGAAAGCGGGCTTTACACGGATCCTGCTAGGCTTTCCTGAAGTTAATGGGCACGCATCGATGAAGCTACTGTTCGTGATGACAACCTTTCGTGACTTGTATGTGTGTTTGTACAACGATAATGCTACTCCGTTTACGCAAGATTGTTGTGACACCGTAACGTGGCCAGGCTGCAAAATACGTAATATATGCATAAGGATAAATATGCATACATACGGTCCATTAAGGATATATATTCCAGATTTGGTGATTTATTATTTTAATTATCATTTGATGCTTCCATAGAAGGATCTTTTTCCTACTTGAATCATTATAGAAAATAGTGTTTTTAGTGTGTAGTTATAGAAATTAAAAGAAAATGTATAAAAGGACTAGAAAAAGTTTTACTCAAATACTAGCAATTACTCGGCAAGTGAACGGTCTCTTCTTTTATTTATTTTTCAAACACTCAAGTATTTTTTATTATTTGTTAATTCCAAATGCGTCTCGACTTGCTTGACTACGTATGATAAATCTTGCGATTTTATGATTTATAAAAAATCATAATATATTTAATAAAAATACGAATAAAGGTTATATTTTATAATAATAATATATGAAACATTAAAGATAAACATATCAGCAGAAATAAACTTTTAAGAAAAAATACAAATATAGAATAAAAGTGCATAGTTGGTTTATAATAAAAAAGTTTTATCACTCCATGCAGGATCTCTGAAATATTTCTAGTGCACAAGATAATATATACCTATATAATCTATACATGTTCTATCTACATATGTATCTTACTCTCCATTAACTTTACATTTTCCTCTACATAAATCATCCTTGATAACGATCTAACCACACACAAAAAAATCCACAATAAAACACAGCACACGTGACTAACATTCTCATACGTGTAGCCCAAACTCTCGTTTGTCCTTCATAAAATTAGCCATAAATACTCGCTCGAATTTCGTTTACATAAGTACCTACAGTAACAAAAACGAAGTAAGAGAAAGAGAAAAAGCAAGAGGTGAGGGGTATGAGTTTTGAAAAGATAGTACCGAGAAGGGAAAAGAGAATGAGAGAAAAGGATACGAACAAAGTTGTACATAACCAGATCCAAGAAACGATAGAGAAGATGAAGAGGTGGGGTAAGGAGAAGTCCAGGCCAGAGTGTAAGGAAGGGTGAAGAACGCGTCAAGTGTTTTATTCCTGGTAGTAGTGGTAGTACTAGTTTAGATAGTGTTGGTGAAAAGAGCGGAGAATTACCGAGAGGTCTCGCAAAACACACGTAGCTGAAGCTGACACATTCTCTATGCTCGGATTTTCCAGATGTATGTGTAGGTATGAGAAAGAGAAAGAGGGTGGGTAGGAAAGAGAAGGGGAGCAAATCTAGACGCTTACTTAGTGACATACACAGCATTTTGCTCGAACTTTCTCTGTCCCATTCTCACCTACGTAAACTCACTTTCTCTCTCTCTCTCTCTCTCTCTTTCTTTCTCACTCACTGTGTGTCTATCTCCGACCTCGCTAATTCTCTCTCTCTCTCGTCTTCTGTCTCCTATCCTCTGTACGTGGACTGGGTGTTGTATTAAATCCACAGCTTGTATCGCGGCTTGACAAAAGCAGACACACGACTTCCTTCCCTATAGACCTCATTCTCTCTCCCCACCCTCTTATCCCCATCCCTTTCTCCATTCACCCCACACCCCTGCGATCATTGTATTGTTTCAAACGTCGACGTCGTTTATATAAGCCACGATACGTGGGAATCGAATGGACAGAGAAACAGACAGTCCCGATTATCCTTCTGTCCGATATTTCGGACTATGCGATGGATAATAACACAAACGGAATAGATAGATTTATGTAGAATGATTCGAAAAGAAAGTAATGTAAATGTAAGGAAATGAAAAAAGTTGTAATGTTTTTTTTTTTGAGAAATTTTTCGTAATAATTAGTTTTGATCACTAAAATGTATAATATTATATATATATATATTTGTATAGATAAGACAAATTAGTCCAATGGTTTACTCGTTTTCATATTACTCGAGTGGTATCAAATTTCAAGACGAATCTTCCTACGACGACGGCGACGACGACGACGACGCACGACGGAACTGCTTTCAACCCTTATCAAGCGCATCTGACTCTGACACGTGATTCGAATTTCCCGCCCACCTACGGTGTCAGCCGAGCACTTTAAAGTCGTACCGTACCCTATTAGATCTTCGGAAACGTCAGAGTTATCTGCCTCTACAAACACGATTCTCGCAACATGCATAGCATCGTACGAGAAAGAGTGAGAGAGAGAGAGAGAAAGAGAGAAAGTGCAAGAAAAAGAAGAAAAACGATTTATCTCGCACTCAGAACCGCGAGATCCGACGTATCGTAGCTACTGTCGCTTCTCGTTCCGTCTGATTTTTGAAGTTGAACGAATATTTCGACTTACATCTAATATTTCGTTATATAGAGTATCCCATTACTCGACGTTCATATGTTAATATTGGAACTTCAGACAATTTAAATTATGTTATTTCTGTCAGACCAGTCTAATTGTAAGTGACTGATTATTGATAAAACATATCTTAAATTTATATTCAACGTCAATTTAGAATATAATATTGGTAAAATAATAATAATATGTATATATATGTATAACAGTGAATCACAGGAATATACCAACTCTCGTTGCAAATTCTTAACAATCGATATTTACTTGTAATGCAAAGCTTCAAAATTTGTATACGCATTCTGTGCTAATTAATGAGAAATTAAATAACTATTAATGTCAATTGATTTATAGATCAGCATATATACTGAACAATAAACAATTATCTTTATTGCGTTTCTGTGAGAAATGTTTCGAACGAATGGGATCGAAATATTTGAAAAAGTAAAAAACTTTTTCTACTTTTTGTTTTCTCTATCTATGTTTTTCTATTTCTATTTCTCTCTCTCTCTCTCTCATCCTCTCTTTTTCTCTACCACAACGAAGATCAACAATGCCGAGCAAGCTTTTTGCGAAAAGTACGCACGATGTCCCGAATTAACGAGAGCTTTTTCGCATGGTCCTATGTTATGACAGCCCTAAGTAATGCACCGTGCTTACAACCGAGCATGCAAAAACCTTTTATCTTCGTGGAAGGAACGTACTTCTTCCCGACGACGCCGTTTTGAAAATATGTGGGTATCTACGCGCAACACCGCGAGACTATGAAACGGTGAAATAATTATAAATATTGTGACACGACGCGTAAACTGCGAGAAGTGCGGTGGAAACGGGAAAGCAACAATAATAAAACGGAAAACGTTTAAAAGTGAACGCTGGTTTTCCTTTCCCTCCATTTTTACTTTGGTATTGTTTTATTTTTATATTTTGTATATATATATATATATATTTTTTTTTGTTAAATTTTTTCTTTTCTTTCTTTTTTTTTTCTTTGTGAACCTATCCACGTTAATGTAATTACTCGCAACACGTTTTACATTTTTCCCCAAAGACCGTGATTTTTATCTGTTTTTTGGATTTTCTTTTTTTCCCTTTTGCCTCTTTTGTTGTTGTTCTCTTTTGATAAAGATAATTCGATAAAACAGAACCATTTCGCGTGGAATAATCGTTTGATAACAAATTTATTAAAAATAAAATAACATAGGAGAAAAAAGCACTAGGGAAGGAAAAACAAAGAGAGAAACAACGCGAAAGTGGTTTTTTCAACAATGCCTCGGAAGGGACATACAGGTAGGAGGGTATACGTTGACATTTTTGTCGAGCTCGGAATTTTTTTCCTCAAGACGTGCCATCGCCGATTTCTCTTCGTTCTAAGAGAGCAACAGCAACATTTCCTCTTGCGACAAACCTTCTCTCACTTCTCTCTGCCAACAAGCAACGAGTTCTACGTTCGAAGCTAATGGTACTATGTCAGGTAATCCGTCTACACTTTCTTGAAATCAGGTCGTTCCGAGTGAAAACGATCATTTTTTTTTCTAGTTACGTTTCTGATTTTCTTCCAAGATTAATTAGCTTTCAATTTTTAAAGGACAGGTTTTGGTAAAAAGATTTAGAACAAATATTAAATGTGACATAATTTATTTTCACATATAAACGACATTATGAATGGAATATTTTGTATAATAAACTTATACAAAGACAGCATTATCAGTATCAAGGCCTCTACCAATCGATAAGAAAACGAACTTTGATGAAATTCTCATTAGCTTTGAATAGTACCCTTTGTCTTTAAAGTCACATACAGAAATATCTGTCACGTGTCAGACGAGTCTTGAATTATTTCTTTCTTACGTGAAACTAAGAAAAGGAAGAAGAAGAAGAAGAAGAAAGGGATAAAAAATAGAGGGGAAGAGAGAAAGAGAGAAAGAGAGAGAGCTATGAACTGGCCAATGAGAAAGTCGTTCACTTATTTACCGTGGCACCAAGCAAACTGATCGTGAAACGTGCTCTGAATTGTTCATACGAGTTCATGCCGAACTCCTTTTCTCCATCCTCTTCTTTATCTTCTTCTTTTCCTTAAACTACTCGATTCTCTTTTGGTGTTTAGAGCAATTTCTAAAAGCTCAAAAACTTGTTAAAAATTGTTTGAAACATTCAATACGATAGTTTCCTAGACCCTTAGTGCGTTTCTTTTGATCGTTAAAAAAAAAATCATCCTCGTAGGAGAATTTCAAAATAGCTGCAAAATGAACATCGTTCTGATACTATCAATAATTCTCATATTTCGCGAGTGCAGCTTCCTAGTCGATGGATTTCGCATTCTAGGCATCTGTCCGAGTACGAGTTATAGTCATCAACAACCATTCCAGGCACTGATGCAGGCATTGGCAATTCGTGGTCACAAAGTTACTGTCATTTCAACGATACCATTAAAGGTATGTCTATTTTACACTTCATGTATACCGCATTTAGGTTTCTATTACTATAATAATCGCAATCCAATACCTAGTTATAATTCTCACAACGTTACAGTAATTCATTGATACCACTTAAAAGTACGACAATTTTACATTTTCATGATTGTCAAATAGATATCAATTACTATAATAACCATAAATAACATATCAAATTCGGGAAATATCGAATTTCAATTTATTCCAAAGACGACATCTTTCATTCAGATAAAAGCGAAGTCAAGTGGATTGCGAAGAACGCTTCAAACTAGTTCATAACGGCGTTTTAATAATTCAATAATTTTCTAGAACTCGGTCGAAAAAAGTTCGGGAAATATTTCAAATAGACATCCGACTCTTTTCCTACCTCATCTACGTTTTCTCTTCCTCGTTCCACTTTTTATTTCTTTCTCTCCCTTTCTCTCTTACTACGTACACTACCCTTAGATCTATTTCTTCGCCACATTTTTTCTCTCTTTCTCTCTTTCTCTCTCTAAACTCGAGTTCAAAGTTACGCAAACTTTGTTCACCTTCAATTTACTCTTACTAACATTTCTCTTTGCTAAATGTGTCCTCTCTCGTGCTCCGATAGTACCTCGTTCTTTCCTTTTCTTTTTCTTATTCTATCTTTTTTTTTTTCTTTTTCTCCCTTGCTCTTTTTCTCTACTCTCGAATCGGTGATAAATTGTACCCGTTAGCGTGAACGGAAAGAACAAAATGAAACAATCTTTTGTTATAGTACAATGTAATATTGTTTTCTTTAGAAAAGTATACGAAATTACGAGGATATTGATCTCTCATTTACATATCGCAAAAATGATTGCACTAAACTTAGGTAAGTAACCATAATTAAATTTTTATTTTTAAATTATAGGTACATTAATTTTGTCTGTTTTCATTTTCTCAGACATATGAATGCTTACGAGATTCTAATGAAAAATATGAAAGAAGCTAACGATCTTTGTGCCGAGCAGCTCTACAGTGATCAAATTAGGGAATTATTGAAGTAATTTAAATCAATCGTATCTTTCTACTCTCTTTTACGTGTTCGAGTCATTTCTCTAACAATAAAAACACCCCTTCTCACACCTATCCGATATTACCAAAGAGGCTGCATCTTTTTACCACTCCTCTGGAGTCAAATGCACATGGTTTTTGTCGTTTGTTTCATTGGATAGATCACAAATTCATTTTTCCAACCATGCCAACAATTTTCAACGTTATTTATAAATGATTCTTCAAATTGCTAATCTCTTTTTGTTTGATAAATAGTAATAATTTAATTTATTATTAAATTGTTTCGTAAAAAATTAATTACATATTAAAAAATACGGATGTTTTTATACACAATATAAATATGATAACACGTTATATTCACTGTATCGCGTAGCAGGCACTACTACATACATACAAATATTTATCTAACGCTTGTATATTCACCTAACGTTATCGAAAGAAATTCTATCCGCACGGGCAAGCTGGCGAAATCTTTCAGAGACATGGCTGAAACGTGAGAGAAAAACTTTTCCCCACTGTCTTCGACGCGTTTTTCCTGTACTTTTAAAAAAGTTGTCCTGACCTGCAAAATCTCTCTTTCTTTTCCTCTTAATCTTTCTCTCTTTTTTTCTTATTTTCTACAGAGAATTTAGGTACCATAATATGTGAACACGCTTATGTGATTTTACAGATGCAATTAAATAATATATATGTCTAGTACAAGTACAAATGTTCATACATATTCAAATAAATAATAAATAATAATTATTAATTGCATTTAGGAAAAAATTTTCATTTTAATGAAATCACTTCGAATCCGTAATAGGAAGAGTAAAAAGACGCGATAATTGCATTACATAATATGGTCTATATATGAACAAAAAAATAATCATTAATTTTCTGTTTCAGAAAAAATAAAACTTTTGATGCAATTATAATCGAACAATTATGGTTTCATTGTTATTACTCTTTAGTGAAGCACTATAACTTTCCCGTGCTAATTGGATTTTTAAGTGTTGGAAATCTTCCATACGTCATGGATTCGATTGGTAAGCAACTATTTCCTAGATATCCAACTAAAAAAGGAAAATTTTCCCGATAAAAGCAATTATTTACGAAATCCAAGTATCCTAATAGAAAGGACGAGCACAAACGTGACTATGGTTGTTTGTCGAATTTCGTGCTTTCTAGCATTCCCGAACGAACGTCGTTACCCAACTCGGAAATTGACGTAAATTGTCGGTAAAACAGAAAGTGCGAGCAATCGTTGGAAGGTCGAAAACCTTCTAGAAAACGGATAGATTGCTCGGTAGTGCTTTAACTTGTATCGGAAGAGAAATAAAAGAGAAGAAAACGGAAATACGAAAGGGTCAATGTGTCTTGCTTTATCTTCGTTTCTATCGGTATTTCTCTGGGGGTTGTCTTTTAATTTATTAATAAGTAACTACGAAACAAAATTCTTCCTATACGTGGCATGAAGTATTTTCTAAATATAAAATAAATCATTGTTTTATTTTTAACGAATGGCATAACATATATTTCTTTTTTATTAATCTAAGTATCCGATAGATTTAAATACAGAATCCACTAAAAATAAAAACGAGATCATTATTTTTCTTTATAATTGTATTCTTAAATAATTTCATTAAGTTTATATATTCTATTTAAAATTAAATAAATTTTACTAATAACAAACAGTTATTATATTTACTAATTTTCATACGAATAATAATAATAATAATAATAATAATAATAATAATAATAATAATAATAATAATAATAATAATAATAATAATAATAATGCATTTATTCAGCTTCAGAGTCATGAATAGAACTTGGTATACAATTTTCCAAACGACAATTTCAAAGCTATCATATTTTCCGTATAAATAATTTATTATATATGACAAGTTATAAATAAACCATATAGTTATAAAGAAAAATTATTTGTACTATATTTATTTTTATGACATATTAAATATTTGTTTAAAAAATAATAGTATTATATATCAAGTTTATAGACAGAGATCGCGAGAACGTCAATCGTAGTTGATAGTATTCTCGTTACTTTCAGGAAATCCGGACGATCCAATGTTGAATCCCGATATGGCTTACCCTTTCACAAATCGAATGAGCATGGACGAGAGAATTTGGAATGTATTATATACGAGCTGGACCAGGTTCTATTATAGATACTGGCATTTGCCAAGAGCACAACGGATAGCTGACAAGCTCGTACCGGATACGCCACTTTACGACATAGACAGAAACTTTAGTTTGATTATATTAGGCAATAATCACGTTCTTGGTTATCCAAAGCCTCTATTACCAAATGTTATCGAAGTCCATAGTCTGCAAGTCAATAACCAAACTGGATCTTTACCTAAGGTACTTCGTTAAATTCCATTTCTTATACCGTTCATTATTGTTAAAAATACAAATATTGAATCAAAGTAGAATTTTCGTCTATTCGTTTAAAAGAAATACGAAAATTTAGAAAAACTAAATCTTTGAACTAATACAATTATACATTACGAAAGAACTTAAGATATATTTTATGGTAACAATTCTCTAAAAAATAATAATGTTTCGTTAGATTACAAAGAAATGTTATAAAAAAAAAATACATAAATAAATAAAAGAATCCTTATCATACGCGATTTTGCACAAATGATAGTTAATCCTCTTTCGTATTGTAAAATGCGATTAACGGGCAAATCGTCGCAGAATAGCCGCGCTTGATAATAAAAGTATGAAAACGGTATTAAAATAATCCTTTTATATCGAGGGGAAAAAATGTGGAATTATGTGCCATGGAAGTCAAAATAATCGCTGACCGTTTTAATTACTATTTTTAATAATACTATCGTCATCATCGGTATTATTATTAATATAATAATAATTATTATTATCATTGTTATTATTAAAATTTGTGTAGGACATATTTTTCAAATTTTCTACCTTTATAAATTCGAATCAACTGTTTACGTAACATCATCCCAATTTGGTCAATTAAAAAATAATCACTTTTGTTTCGATGCTTCCCTTTTTTTTTATTGCAATTACGATCGTAATGAACGTAAATATCGCCAATTTAAAGGACATTCGCGATAAAATCTATTAATTGGCTACCCTTGTAAATACAGAAAGCCAAGAGATTCATTTACGATAAGAATTAATTTTTCGAACTAACGTGTAATACTTTATATCACGATTTATCGAGATAACGACATTAACGAGATATTATTCAAAATTCGTACCACGATGCGGTACATTAGCAATAATTATTCATTCCGTTCTGCCAAATCGTTTAAAATTCATATACATATATACATATAAATATATAAATAGATTTAAATAAATGGTATAGATAATAAGGATATCGATTAAACTATTTTTCATTTGATTTAATTAAATTCTATAGAATACTATAAAGGAATTACGAATTGATATCTATATATATTCAATTTAACTTGAAATTATAGACTTTTTAATGACATTTTATAAAAAAAACTTTAGAAAAACTATAGCACATTAATTGATGTAAATTAAATTGAAAATTATGAAACTTTAACATACTTGTTTTCGCATGTATCTTTCTATATCAGTAATATAGTAAGTACATAGGTATCTATTTATCATCATGTTATATGATTCAACTTACGTATAAATATATCTGTATAGATATATAAGCTCTAGAGTATAACAGGCTGAAACGTTGGCCAAAATTCATCAGCATAGTCCCTCGAAGCGATCACCTATATCTCCTGCGAGTCCATGGTTATACCAAACGACAAAATTGTGCGTCGCAGGAGCATGATTTCTCTCGGGGATAATACGTAGTCGTTCTCACAGGTGACTACTGTTGGGGAAAGTTTACCTAGGGCTCAACATTGCGATGCGAAAGTAAGGGTCATTGCTGTTTACCGGTCCTCATTCTATCCTTACCCATGGGGACGAAAAACGAAACATTTTACCGAAGAACATTTCCGCATACCCGCATTTACTTTACTTCAAACTATAACAACTATTAGGGAACAACAAAATTTTATCCAATTTCATTTTAAATCGAGATGCATAAATGCATAATACATGCATAATAACAAAGTTATAGTATATTTATAATAATTACTTTCTCGTACAAAATAGTTTAGAAAGAACAATAATAATAATTACTATAACTATTTATTGAATATTTAATTATATATTGGTTAGTCTAATAATTATTATTACCTTGAATATATCTTTGTTTTTTTTTTTATTTAATAGAAAAATATTCAGAAGAAAAGTTCTATAAATTTATTGTTATTAATTAAATCAATTGTCTTCCTTGCTTCTCACTGAAAATGGACCAAAGTAAGAATATATTCATAGAAACATCGATGATCTCTTTTTTTAGGACATCCGAGAATTTCTGGATGGCGCCGTAAACGGAGCCATTTATTTTTCTCTCGGTTCGAATTTGCAAACTCACCAGCTACCCAGTGACCCTTTGAAGGCATTGTGCAACGCCTTGAGTTCGCTCAAGCAAAGAGTTCTATGGAAACATGTCGGAGACATGGCTATTCAGTCGAGTAACATCAAATTTGTGAAGTGGGTTCCACAACAAGCGGTTCTTGGTAAGGCTACTGTTACCACTTCTTCTTCTTCTTCTTATCCAGTTAAACTTCGATCAACTACTTTTCCGATATACATTCACGATTTCAATTCTACACTTTGTTTTAATTCATTTCTACAACATCATTTCAAAGAGATAAGAATTTAAAAATTAGTCTTTTAAATTGAATTCTATATTATTTATAGATTATTTTCTAATTATTTTGATAAACAATTCTACTTATTAGCCAACCCAATAGATAATATTTAAAAATGAATATTTAGATAAAAATTTATCCAATTGGGAATTAAATTCAAATTAGTTCTTTTTCCGTTTATCGTTAATAAAAATGAGAAAATCACGCGTCAATTTAATTTTTAGAGTAGACGATAATTAATACAGGGCGTACTATTTATAATTCTAAAGTTAATAACGTGAATGGGGAGAGGGAGAAACGTTTGGAGCTTCGTAAAGGGCCGAATTTAATGGCGGCACTCTTAGGTTCTCTCTTGCTTTCAGCGTCTTTAACGAAGTTGCATCCGACTTCGTACGATACCTTTCATTTACAAGAGGCGTTAATTTTCTTTACTCAACGCGGAATGCTCACTTTAAACATTAACCGTCAAACGATTCGAACGTAATTACTTGGAAGATGGTGCTCGCATCTTACACGGCACTTAACAGACAATAGAAAATTTCCCTTTTATAGGAAATTACTTTGAAAGAAGCGTCCTTCTCACGCTATAGTTTTCTTTACCCACAAAACTCTCTGCCTCTGTCTGTCTTTCTTTTTCTATTTTCCTCTTTCTCTCTTTATCTTTCTTTTTCTCTCTAACTTTTATGGAATGGTTTCTGCCAGAAACGATTACTAGAGCCGATAATTCGTGTGAGCTCCTTCGAATTGAATAATTCAATTTCAAGATCGTTTGCTGGCTAGCTCCTACTTTTCCATTCGCTCTCAAAGTAAATACTAATAGTGATCTGCAGTTACGAGAGAAAGGAACCGCTACTAAATAATATACACATCTATGTATATAGTGTACTTATGTATAGGGTGTCTTCACATATATGCTTTCCAAAATAGCTTTCATTCATTTATACTACTATATGAATATAGTATGCAAATATCTGTTCATATAGAGAATATCAAAAAGTTTATTGAAACAATATTGTTTATGTGTAATCACGTATAATCATCTGGTTTTTCAAAGCAAGCTCTACGTTCTTATCGTGAATTAGTAAAAATTTGAAAAATTTATACCTAATAACAAATAAAAAATTAAATTAAAAACATCTCTGTATCAATAAACTAGTTTGATGTTTGTGAGAGAAATAAAAATAAAATGATAATTTAACTTAGAGACACCCAGTAGATTTATCCGATAAGTTCTATCGATTTCATTCGATTTTCATTCGGTCGGAAAAAAAGGGGAAGTATCAAAGATACTTTCAATCGATTCGTTCTTTTCGAATGCCTTGTATCGAGCAAGTCAATGTAACGCAAGTCGATGGCCGATAATACGTCCAAGTTATCCAGTTTCAAAACTAAGAGCGTAAGTATTCGGTTTTGCGAAGACGGTCTTCGGAACTTCCTTGAATCTTCCTTTGGCTCTCGAAGTCTTTAGTATCGTGCGACTGAACTTCCAACTCGGAATAACTCTTTCTAAAGCTTTCGAATGGCTTTAAATTTCGATCTGTTTGAAATTTATGAAATCTGATGGTAAAAGTACGAGATATGTCTATTCCAACATTACTTTATTTCTCTCTCTTTCTCTCTCTCTCTATCTATCTATCTATATATTTTTTTTTATTTTCTATTTTTTACGATTTTATTACATATTTCATACAGATACTATGTGTTACAACTTTTAAGTTGAATTTTAATATAGTATACTATTAATATCTTTATCTCTAATAATTTTGACCTATTTTTTATGATTTTTAAGTAGCCATGCCACCTGTATAGCTTTTAATTTTAACTCTACATAGTAATATCTTGATTTCTTTTTTTTCCTTATCCATTAAAATTATTGACATTAACTATTATGTATAATCGAAAATTTTTTTATTAAATTTTCGTATGACTGAAAGTTTCCTATTTTATGAAGAAGAAATAAACGTAGTACACACATATAGTTCCTAAATAGAAATTTCTCTTGGAGGAATATTCCTTACTAAAAGAACCCCTGATATCAGCTCGTTCCTTCCATCCAACTTTCATCCTCTCAGCATCTTCTTCTGGTCGTTTGAACGTTCGAGTAAATGTTCGAAAGCAAACCATCGACAAAGCGTTACTTTTACATGCAGCACATCCAAGGGTGATGGCCTACGTGATGCAGGGTGGTCTGCAGTCATTGCAGGAAGCTGTGCATCATTCCGTACCTCTGATAGCCATGCCTTTCTTTGGCGATCAACTTTTCAATGCTAGGAAAATTCTTGATGCTGGCATCGGGCTCACCTTGAACGTTGATACCATGACGGAAGAATTGATCGTACGAACTATCACAGAAGTCGTGGAGAATAAAACGTAAGACTACAAAAATATAATAATATATTGCATTTATTATTTGTATAAGTTCTTTAAAGGGTAGTTATTGAATAGTCAAGATAAGCCTTTGGGACAGATAACAATAGAATGATAATAATAATTATATAATATATTATTAACTGTGATAATAATTATTACTTACATATATATACATGTGTAATGAGGATGATATTAATGATGAGACTAACTATGATAATAGTCATGTTACATGTATATGCATATGTAATGACGATGATTCAAATGATGAGATTGATGGAACATAATGTTTCCTTTGAAAATTTCAAAATATATTACACATCAGAACGTTAATAATAAATATAGTATTACCTTGCAGATATTTGGACAATATCAAACTGATATCGGCCATTTTAAAAGATGAATTAATACGTCCAATGGAGAAAGCAATTTGGAATGTCGAACACGTTCTGAAGTTTCCTAATTCTAAACACTTGCGCTATCACGGTCGGGATATGTCATGGATCGATTATTATTCGACGATACTATTGATCCTTCTAATTCTCATGATTTTAATATTTATCAGTAGTGCGCACTTTATTATTATTAAAAAAGCTGCAAATTATTTGCATCTTTGCATAGAGTACAATAAATCCAAAAAGGAATGATACCAATATGAACGAAATTTGTTTAAATGATAAAATTAATTAATAATAAATAATAAACTGATCGATATATCATTTTCATTTTTTAAATATTTTTCATTTTTCCTTTGAGATTGAGTCAACTATTTTAATCACACATGAGATTCTATCGTCCGTTCTGAAGATAGATTCGATACAACGGTAGCATAATTTATTGAATAAAGTGTCAATCCCATTTCCATATTTAATATAAAAACTTTACGATATTACGATACTGTCGGGTACCTGTATATATATATATATACAGAACGTCCCAACGAGAAACGTTCACCTGGATTAGTATGAAATCTAGTGATTTTTCCACAAAATGCGAGATGGATATATTTTGTTTTCAGAAGGTACAGATTCTTGTCAAAAATTTACCTACTTTTAACTAACTCCCTATATACAAATCCTAAATGGCTAAAAGTGACATACAATTTGAAATAACGCTTAAATCTCTTTACAATGGTACTATTCTTGTAGTTTAAATTAATAGTTTCCAAGGAAATAATTTTCAAAGTTTCAGATACGATAAAATGCAAATTTAGTTTAAAAAAGAATCTTTTATTTTATGTTCAAAATGCTTATTTGATCTCTTATGTCGCCGATCTTCATGCAATAATAAGATCATCACTTAATAATTGAACAATTCTTTCGACATATTCTCGTCATTTTCAATGATTTCTACGATCAACGGACCAGTATAGTTCTCAAGTAAATTAAAGTATGATTTCTTAGTCAAATTATTTCAATATGAAAAGGAGATTAGTAATGTATGTCACCCAATTGGCTGCAATAGAATTTTTGCAGCGCATAATTGAAGAACCCTGCCGAATTATAGCAAAAATACTGCATAGTTTTTAATGAACCACAAACAAAAATTTTCTCGCAGTGTGGAAGTCAACGGTTGACATTTTAAACATTAAATTAAATAAAAATTGTTTTGATAACTGAATTTGCATTTTATTATACCAGAATTTAGAAATACATTTTTTTTGAAAACTCGAATATACCATTTCTTGATAATAAAGATTGTTGGCTAATATATTTTATCAATGAAAGTAAAGAGTTACTACCAACTGTTAAGTAAATAAGTTAGAAATCTTTCATATCGGCAAGTGAAAAGAAGGCAATCATTCTATAGAAGAAGTACTATAGAAATTTTTATCATTATCATTTTAACCCTTGTACCTACGATTTACGTTGCAACAATCTCGGTCCAAAACGTAAACATTTACATTTGGCCCGATCGATGTACCACGGGCCAGGCTCGTGATAATCAGTTTTGGCCCGAATGCAAGACCACGTGCCTCACACGTAGTTGCAAGTTAATAGATTATCTTTCTTTGTTTATTATACTTTTACGAAAACTTCAATATTTCAATAGAAAAATAATACATTTAGTTCAATTCTTAAAATCATTTCATCTTTCGTTGACGATTTTATTATTACCAAAAATCGGTAAGAGTAGGAAGAGGTCATTGACCTACAAGTTTACATATCCAATTTTATCTTTTGGTGATTTTATTTCATGCAGATCGAATCTATAGGATAACATAAAAATCAAAGATATTTATTAAAAATATAAAAGAACGAAATAAAAGATTAATCAAATAGGATAATAGATAGTAGATACAACTATTCTATTTTTTTTTTGCAAATACATTTTGCGTCATCCTAAGATTGGTTTAAGCATTTTATTTACAAACAGATAACTTTCTAATCATTCTGACGCGAAATTGCTCTCGATTAGACAATAGATAGAAGAAATAAAATATTGAATATGCGTTTAACCTTTTTTAACCTGTGAAGCACGATACAGTCAAAGTCTACTCATAGAGTAATTTAACTTAAAGTTGATCGATCTTGTCGATTACTCCACAATGATATGGGCAAATTTATTGAATACAAAGTGCAATGATTAAAATGCGATTGCATCTTCATCCAAGATTGCAAAATCATTAAATTATTTGCTTATACATTTATTTTACATTATAATTATTATAATTGATTATTTGTAATCTTTGTTTCTTAAAAATAATTATTAATAAATATTTTTTATATTGTATAGGTAAAAAATATCTCATTTTTTACTTATGTATATAATAAAACACAACTCTGATATCTGGCCCATTAGCTCAGTTGGTTAGAGCGTCGTGCTAATAACGCGAAGGTCGCGGGTTCGATCCCCTCATGGGCCAATTATTTTTTTACTTTTTTTCCCCTTAATATGTATAATCAATTAAAATATTAATAGTATCATATTTTTAATCATTAATCAAAATTAATCCAATACGATATTTTATTTTTTTAATATATATATATCTATCAAAAATAAATATTCCCTAAAAATAATATATAATTTTGTTTAGAATTTAATTTAAAATACAGTTCTTGCCATAAATCGAGTATAAATTTATTGCGAAATAGTTGAAATATGTACACTGGATTTCCGTGACGTCAAAGAAATTGTAAAAACAAAATCGATATAGCAGTGCCTTTTCTAGAAGTCATGTGAACGATTAACTTTCTTCGAATACTATTAAAAGTCACGGTCATTTCCTACGAATCGGTATTTCCTTTTGTATACATATCAGCGCATGCTACACCACCTTGGAAAAGAATCATGCGATGATATTGATTACGAGTGAACATTTCCACACTTTACAATAATTATATTAATACAAACATTGTCTTTTTTTTTTTCTACGTGATTGAAATTGCTATAAAAATTCAAGGAAATAGATTTGAATCGTACAGACACGTCATTTCTTGGATTTTCAGGGTTGTACATTGCTCTTAACCTACCGTCGTTGATTTTAAAGCGTATTCCACCCTTAAAGCTTCTATAGGCGTATCATATATAGTGTGTTTAGAAAAAATTTCACTTAGAATTTACATGACAAATATAATTCGTTAAATTCATTCTAATTAACAGTAAAAAACTTTCTTAATAAAACCATACTATCAAAAATTAAAATTAATTTGTTATTTCTATTAACATGTAAGACATATCAAAGTAAATCACTTTTTATTAATCCTCCTATATATATGATAATAATAAATCAAGTAAGTTTCGATAAGAAAAATGTGTAACTGAATTTCTCAATCAGTATTTAAACTTAGCACTTTGTATTCAATTAATGATTAACGACTGTATGGTTTAAAATTGTCGTTAACACCTTATATACATTGCGGCTAAAGGTACATCAAGCTACAACGTTCCTAGAAAGTATCGATCGCTTAGCAAGTTGAGCTTTCTTTGGCTCGTGTTGACGTCATTCGAAGAATACGATTGGTTGAAGCTCAAGCTGAAATTTTCCTATTGGTCGACGGACCGGTATAAGCGAAGCTTTCGCGGTAACCGGCTTCAGTTGTGTTGTTACTTACCCACTGTACACTTGGTAAGTACCTTTAAACAAAAGACATATTTTATTGATACAATACGCTATTTTTTCAGTGTTTTATTAGTTATTTTATAATAAAGCAATCAAGAACAAAACTTTGTATAAATTTTGCATTCATATTTTAACGACACTAAAAATTCGACCTCATTTTGATTACCGATTAAAAAAATGTATTAAGTAAATCATATAATGATCCCCCCATGAAATATTATATTATTTTTAAAATTCGTTTTATAAAAAAAATATAGAAAAATATTCTTCTCTCATTGGAATTCGATAATAATATAAAAGGAAAGTAAAATATGAAAGATACTCAGAATAGGAAGGCGACACAAAAAAGACCTTGGAGTCTTATAAGCATTCTCACTTTTTGCCATATCTAAATAATATAATGTGACAAAGAGATCGATTCCTCAACGTCTCATTCCATTTCTACCGATAATTACGCGAACCTTTTGTGTAAAGCCAATACACGTATATAATCGTGCTGACATTTACGTATGTAAGAATTTATTCTCATGTTAACAAAGTCTATCGATCGTTCAACGACTTTACATATAAATAACAAATAATCAGAATCGTTTTTATCATTTATATTTATCAAGCCGCAATCTCAAATATGTATTATTTATATTTCTTCTTGAGAAGACAGATTTAAAAGATTACAAAAATTAAATTATTTTTATTCCCATTTAATAAATATTTAAAAATGGTATTTTTATGAAGTTCTTACGAGTCGAAGCTGCAGTGCATATGCGCGAACGCACCGAAAGACCGCATCGATTTGTTAGGAATAGACAAAGAGAGAGAGAGAGAGAGAGACTGCACAATATGAACGAAATTCTATTCAAAAAAAGAAGATATAAAAATATCATATAAAGGTATTGAAACTTTGTACATGAAATAAGCGAATAGTTTGGCATTGAACTTATAATTAGACTAACTTTGACCTAAATTATTTAAAAATAAACGAGGTATAGTAACTCCTTACCATACTTCTTATGAACTATATATTTTTAATTTTTTTTATCATCAATTTAATTTGAATTTTGTAACTGTCTATTGATTTGGTTCATTTCCCCGTTTTTGTTAACATTTCCGGCATCAGCAAATATTTAATCAATATAATTGTAACATGTCATACTGATTTTATTCTCATGCGCAAGGATAGACCAGAGACTGCGCGTTACGAAAGGTTTCTATTACCATTGGAATGAACTAACGTTGAATATTCAAATATAATACCTCAAGGACTTTTATTGATTTTCGTTAGATTAAAAGTTTACTAACTTCTGAGATTTTATTGTGTTCCATTGAATGTAAATATTTTCTTACCATCTTGATAGTTAATCGTTACAATATATTATTACTTTAATATATTTTAAATATATTACTTTTATTAAATATTATTTAAATTTGCAACTTATTAAAGATATGGAGTAATGAATAAGCATTTTCTAAACCTTTGATTGAATTTAAGACTGATGATTCATTAAATCGCGAACTTTGATTCGATTTATAGATAACATTTACACACTTATACGTTAATAACAGGTAATTAAATGTTTCAGCTGTTCAATAAATCGAAGATTCGTTATCTTTTACAATTATTTATAAACAGATTGATATATTCAGATAAAAACATAATTTATTATTATACGAATAATTAATCTCAAAATTAAACATTTATATGAATGATCGTTGTTTTGCATAGATAATTAAAATAAAACGAGAGAGAGGGAGAAAGAAAAAATTCTTTTTTTCCTTTATACTAATTGGATCATTTTTAAACGTCATTCTTTTTTCAAATTAATAGTTAAAAAGCTTTGTTCTACACCGTGTCAGCTCACATTTCATCGTGTTTGGACGTCAATTGTTAATTAACGTGAGATATAATATGATAACGTGTAGGATATAATTATTCTAACAATATAAACGTTAAGATTATAAAAGGCAATATTTGAAAAGACGATAAAAGTTTATATAAATTTATATTCGAAATTGCTTTATTGGAAAGTATATGCTTTTAATGATATTTATGGGGAATTTAATATTAATATTAATATATTAATTTTTTAAAGAAAACTTTTGCAATATAAAGAAAAAAATCTTTGCATTTATATATTTTCTATATACAATATATATGTAATATTATGAAAAAATTCTGTTTTGTTTATACAGGAGAATAGTATGTATAAAGTACTTAACAACAAGGAAATCAAACACGAGTGTTCGCGGTCAGGAGGACTGCACGCATACCCTGATCATTTTAGGGAACCTAAGGAGTCTTATCTCTAAAAACCTATTCCCCATTCCCCATTCATGAACATCTGAAGTTTCTTGTCCTCTGGTAGGACCAACTTGTATATAGTGTACATAAGATCGCTTGTCTAATTAAAACTCAAACCCGACGAGTCGAATTGCTACGAAGGAAAATAATTGAAAAGACGTCACGCGGGTTAAGAAAAAAAAGAAACGAGGAAACGAAAAAACATCAAGAAAAGAAAAGTGTAAACAATCGCACAATAGTCTTTATCACGCTGCAACAAAGCACGAAGCAAGTTTAAACGATTAATTCAATCAATATCCCCATTTATTCCTACCCATCCACGTTGTCCTACTTACCCTTTGGTAAAATTTCAAAAATAGAGGATTAATATAAACGGATAACATCATGAAGCAAGGACCATCAGAAGATTTGCACATCGGTTTGAAGCTACTTACCGCTGGCACTGCTGCTTGCATTGCTGATTTAGCTACGTTTCCTTTGGATACAGCCAAAGTCAGGATGCAGGTACGATATTTACGATTACTTTTCCTTTTTTTTCCTATAGTCAATCACTCGTATGATTATTTTATTTATAAATAATATTTTCATTTGACAGTATATAAATATATTGAGATTATTTTATAATAATTACTATTTGATAAAAATTTGTTCACGAATGATTATTGGTTTTGTTAGATCGCTGGCGAAGGACGAACAATATTGCTGGCATCGACAGAAGGTTCGATGCTCGCAATGAGAGCAAGTCAGCCAGGACTGTTGGAGACAATGGGGAACATCGTCAGGGTCGAAGGAGCAAGGTACGTTGTCTAAGATCCTTTTTACAATTTAATCTAATTCAATGGGGTAGGTAAAATAATTCCATTTTAATAAATAAATATATACTATATACTTCTATATCATAGTATATATATATACAATATACAAACTAGCCGACCATTTTGTTTCGTAGTTCTATCGACTCTTTTTAAGATTTCTCTTTATAGTTTAAACGACTTAATCGTTATTTAAAATCGCTGCATTTACGGCCTCTTCTCGCTGATTAAAAAAGAAAAGGAAAAATGGATTAAAAAAAAAAAAGATAATATACGATTCTCTCGCTTTAAACAAAAATGCAGGAATTTTCCACGAGTCGATGGCTCAACCACATTAAAAGCTTGCAAACTTTTTATTTTAAATGCGATCGATCCTTTCGTCACTGCCGAATTCTACAAACGGTCTAATTATATCAATTACATTTTTAACTTCGTTACCGTACATTTTTTATTTAGAAAATACCTTTTTTTTCACTCTCAATCAATATAAATATAAAACTAGGTATAAAAGTTTTAATGAGAATTTGGTATATATATTCTTATATTATTATTATAGTTTAGATATAGTTAGGCCGAGTGTGCATTAAGAGAAATTAATCGGTAGCAACGACGGAGATCGATTCGAATTATACTTTGAAGCAGACTAAAAAATTTGAACAATCGTGGACTTCGATCGGTGAATTGTAAAGTACTCGAAATGATAACGCTCGTTGACTCATTCGATAGCTTTTTTCTTCAATTCAAGTTATCCGTTTTTTTTTTACAGTGATTATTTCATTTTAAACTCACATGATTTGTACAACTTCTTTGTTTGAGTGCCAACAAGATATTATGTTTTATTTTTTTAAATATTATAGAAAAAGCAGCTGTCGCGATCGAATAAACGAGTCAAATATTTAACATCTCGGATATTTATTTTCTTTCTTATATTACTCATTTAAATTCACGCGTTAATTGTTTCCTCTGAGTTATATTTATTTTGCCTAACTGCAGTTTACTTTCGCGATTGCCAGCCCGGCATCTTCTTCCTTGGTTAAGCTTCCAACGCGTTTTACTCTTATGGGAAAAAAGTTAGTCCCAGCTCTCGGCGCAAGCTCTCTCTCGATGATACCACGTGACTCTCGGGCCGTTTCTCTTTTCTCTCGCGTACGTCCACCTAGTTCTCTTAATCATAAGTCTCATTAAATTGATAAAAAGAAAACAAATTTTCAATTATAATCCTTATTAAATATATATTGGCTCTAATCATTTCGATATGCCGATTAACTTAAATATTAATAACAAAAGTATACAGATATTTTCAACGCTAGATTTACATTAAAATACTTGTTCATTCTCCAACATTATTTAAAGTAAAAAAGATGAATTGCTCCAAAAATTCCCTTACATCAAAATCATGAAATTTGAAATAATTCCAATTTGCAGATATTGTAAATTTAGTGTTAAAAAAAAACTAATTAAAGTAACATAACAATAATAACAAGCAAATAATGTAATAATATAATTTTTGGCTATTTTTGTATTTTTGGAAAAAATAATCTTTTCATTTGAATAAAAACGAGAGATTGTAAAAACCTGATGAAAAACAAAAAGGACTAAGGTAGACAAAATGAGAGAGAGAAAGAGAGAAAGAGAGAGACAGAGAGAGAGAGAGAGAGAGAGAGAGAGAAAAGAGAGACGAAGAAATATATATATATATAAAAAAAAAGAGATATTTTTCACACCCCGGGGAAACGTTTGAGGGTAAATTTTGAGGGCGGTGAGCTTGAGCGAGGGTGGTTACAGGAGCCTGTACGGAGGTCTGTCCGCGGGACTCCAGAGACAGATGTGTTTCGCCAGCGTGCGGTTGGGCCTCTACGATAGCGTGAAGTCACTCTACGCTGGAATCATCGACGGTACATCCAACAAACTCTCCTAACTTTTGATATATAACTATTAAAAGGGTGCGCAAACTAGCACGCCTAAGTACGTACGGGTACTCCATATCTCCATCTCCATTACTTACAAACACTAACACACACATACACGCATACATATACAATCATAATATATATATATATATATACCAACTTCAATATAAATTAATACGTGGTGCGTCGTTCAAATTAATTGAGTGAATATCATTTTTTTGGGAATTTATTTTATATTATTTGTAATTCCATACGAAATAATATAAACTAATGGTTTATAGATAAATTATGTTTGTATATTTTTTATTCTATTTTATTTTAATATTTGTAATTTATGAAAATCACATTAATCAAAGTATATATATACATATATGTATTGCTTAACTACGAAAAGAAATTATTTCTAGAGATACTTTTCATTCTATATAAATATTATCATACTCTGAAAAAAAAAAGTAAAGCACTCAAATATTTTGTAAGCACCCTGTATTACAAAGACAAAAAAAAAACGATAATAATTCTAATATATTTGATCAACTGCAGACAACTCTACAAATCTAAGAAATTAATTAATTACTTGATTAATTAATTTTGATCTACCAAAGGAACAAATTTCTTATCTTGTATGATTGAAAATATACATACACAACATATATGCATCGAAAGAGAGATAGAGAGAGAGAGAGAGATAGAGAGAGATAGAGAGAGAGACAGAGAGAGAGAGAGAGAGAGAGAGAAAACAAATAAATAATAATATATATAAAAAAAGTATTATTAAAAATATTTCGCGAGCATAGAGTTTCTCGAAAAGAGAAATTTCGTCGCATTCGTCGTTTTCTTCGTCACGTCGTCGTCCTTCTCTTCTGTCAAAAAGGAGGATGATATTATTTAAATAAAAGATAAGCGAGAGACAACGAGGGAGGGAGTTATCGATTGTAGACAAAAGATTAATCTTCTTTATTTAACTATACGTTTTTTATAAATCCTACTCTCAATTCTAATCACAAATAATGATACTCAAATATTGAATTTATTTCAATCCTAATTTATACGTTTCTCAAATAAAATTTTGTTAGAATAATCGCGGCTTATCTAATTTCTGTGTTATATTTTTCTCGCATAAAGTTAATTAATTACAATAGTTGCCTGATAAATAAATCGCATTGTTCGAATATTAAAAATAATAAAAACAAAACAGAAAAAAGTTAAAAAATAGTCACTCGATCTCATCGGTCAAAGGTTCTCTTTTCTTGTCGCGTCATTTCAAACACTTGACACGTGTTCACGTAATTATTAATTAACTCGAAGCACAAAAAAAAAAGGGAAGACAAACAAGTTCATTAACAAAAAGAAAAAAAAAGAGAGAATATGTCAGTAATCTAATAAATTAACATTATTAACTGGAATCCTTTGATATATTACTAATAACCAACTGACTTTATAGAAAATTGAAAAGAAGAATAGAAATATTGTAGTTGTAAAGCGCGATTGATGGCGTACTCTAAATCCCAAAACCTGCATATCCTTTAACAAGTGTTTTGACTTCTTTTCTTCTTCTTCTTCTTCTTCTTCTTCTTCTTCTCTTCTTAAATTTCGTTCACCCAAATACAATTTTATTCCTCGCGATAAAATATTATTCATTTTAGAAAATTTCTCTACCGACAGGAAATAACCGGAGCGGTTCGATGAACATTGGTATTCGTATAATGGCCGGTATCACAACCGGTGCTTTAGCAGTCCTTTTTGCTCAACCTACTGACGTCGTTAAGGTCCGTCTGCAAGCTGGAAACTGTGGAGGTTCAGCAGTTAGATATAGCTCGACTCTTCAGGCTTATAAAAATATAGCCAGTGTTGAGGGAACTCGAGGTCTTTGGAAAGGTACCACCTTCGCTTTAACAAATCGAGCTAAATGTAAGAATAATAATAAATAGTGGAAAGAAATAATTTCTGTTCTGTATTAAAAGGTACTATGCCAAACATCTCCCGGAACGTGATCGTAAACGTTGCTGAGATAGTTTGCTACGACATCATTAAGGATATGATCATAAGCTCTGGTTATCTTCGAGACGGCATTCCTTGTCATCTAACGGCTGCAACAGCTGCTGGACTTTGCACCACTCTAGCTGCTAGTCCAGTAGACGTCGTTAAAACTCGCTACATGAACAGTCCACCTGGCGAATACAAGGGTGCTGTTGAATGTGCAGTCAAGATGTTCGTACAAGAAGGGCCCGCAGCTTTTTACAAGGGCTTCGTACCAAGCTTTACAAGACTGGTATCCTGGAACATCATGCTTTGGGTCACCTACGAGCAAATCAAGAAACATGTGAAGAAAATTTACGGCCACGAATAAAAATCGACTTGTCTTTAAATAAGACGAGACGATTTTATTTAAAATGCTTAAAAACAACAAATATTATTAATGATGAGATACGTCGATTGTCTTTGACATGGAGATTGATAATGTAGTTTGAATTATCGTTGTTTCGCACCACTATGTGTGGTAAATTCCTATAACCATGAGTGACATTGTTCTTTAGAATCGCGCGTTGCTTCTTGTTCACTATCGACTCTCCATGATCAATGACTATCGTACTTTTTCTCTCGCTAAACTCATCATCCTAATCGCCTAATCTTTATTCTTATCTTCATTGTTTTATTTTAATAGATACGATCGTACGTACACTAATATTTCATTGAACATGAATTAAAAGTAGATGTTAATGCAAACATGACCAACTTCTTTTCGAAGATGGTGCCAATTCATTGCTATTTTATAAGCAAGATATTATTCTAAATAATTACTAAATATATCACTTTTATGTCAATTTAATTGCAAATTATTTTTCTTTTTTTTTTATATTTATCATAATTTACGGTGCTCGATTTACCAAAATTGAAATAATTTTCACGTACGATTGTAGATAAAAAAATTTATCCAATTGTAGGCAAATATATAAATGCATAGGTTTTGGCTATTGGTCGGCTTTAAAAAATTAGTAGAAAATTCATGTACCAAATGAAAGATAGATTAACGATAAACGTTATGCATTGTTACGCGCCATAAAGACAATAATATTCTATCATTATTTCGATATATATTTGCCAATTTTACTGTGACCGTGAAATAAGAATTTTCGTATTCGTAAATCTTCAGTAACGTCGATCGATGAGTCCTCTAAAAAGTATTATCGCTTATTGAATTAAGAATATGTAACGTGCAACAACAATCTCGTTTCCGTCAATTAATCTTCATACAGGGGCACAATTTTTCTTAGATCTTCGATCGTGGATTTTCTATAGTTCGAGTCTTAAAAAAAATAATTTACTGACAATTCGTCATGTAGTTTTCTACATTTTTGATCAATCATATCTGCTTTATCGAGTATAAGTAACATGTTTAACAAAATTATTCGAAAATAATTTGTCGATTACGTATTACTTGAAATCAGCAACATATCTCTCGTTGCCAATATTTTTAAAAATACATATATACAACAAATATTTATCGTTCGAGAGAAAGAAGTTCATCAAGTATAGTATTATGAGTATACTGATTTCAATATTTCGTAATTAATATTTTGATCATATTATTTTGAATCTTCAATGAGGATAGATCGAAATAAATCTCTGCTTGTTGTTTTATTATTGAAGAAGAATTTCTACCTGCAACGATCGACGATTATTTTCATGATTAGCGTTCGACGATAAAGGTCAAATCATTTTTAGTAAGACAAAAATAAGAAAAGAAAGATAAGAAAATTTGAGCCATTTATTTAATCGCTGCCTGCTTTGAAACAAAACAAATAAGTATTTATTTTTAAAGGTACAAATTTCTTTTTAACTTTAATATTCTAATCACGTATATTTGACGATAGATCGCTGGTCGAACTATCCTTTTTTCGAACACGCAAGCATGAATTTGAAAACAACCAAAGAGTATGACACACTTTTTTTGAATTTTTATTGTATATTTAGGTCGCTCGCATTTTCGTCATACAATTTACCATTTTTTCACGAATTACACCGCATTCTCGCGAATTATAAAACGTTTTCTTAGCATGCGTGTATACACACACGTTACAGCACGTTAAATATTATTTTTATTTTTTTACTTTAGACGCGTAATTAACGCAAGCACACAAAAAATTATACATATTGCTGTATTAATAATAAACGTAACACCGTAGAGTACCATCGTGTATACTGCTTGTATTAAAAGCAATTAACGCAATAATAACCAGAATTTGTTACACTTGGTAACAAGCGAGTGATGTTCTCTGTATTATATTCGTGCGATCTTATTCATATTAAAAAGTGGATGAAAAAGAAACTTGAAAAAAAGAAAAAGAAAAAAAAATAAGAAAAAAAGAAAATTATAAAAAAAAATGTTAAATTTATTTCGGAGTGACGTTGAGCTTGTAACAACGCACGTTTTATAATCTAATGGTAGATTAGTCATCGTTCCAAGTAGTCTTAGAATTCGATTCGTCGTTTGTGTGAATTTATTTTTCTTTTCATTTATATCTTTTTGATTTTGATCATTTTATTTTATTTTATTTTTTTCCTATTAAATGTGTCACATGTATGTATCTGGTAGCGAGGTACAACGAGAGAATGCGAGGGTGCGAGCGATCATCTTCATATTATTCTGATACTCTCAAGTAGATTAGAGGTCTTACATTAGTTAATCGCATGTATTATATATGTGAGCTATTATATATCTGAAAATTCCTACCAAAGATATATTGTTAATAGTTTGTTTTATTGGAGCAATCATTATGTGCTTTTTCTTTCGATCAACTCTTAAGCTTAATCTTTGAATTTTCTTCGTGTTTCATTTAATATTTATTATCTATGATCTGTGAAATAAAATATTAATGAATAACATTTTGTTTAACTCTCAGAAAAATTGTAACAATATAATTTAAATTTGACACGAAGAATATTCCATTTGAAAAATTCTGGTTCCGAGAAACTTAAATTCGATTTTCTTTATTAAGAAAACAAAATTGTAAATTCGTTAATAACATCGTGTAAGATTTTTCAATAATGTCAACTTGAATATCCTAAAACGTAAGCTTTATAATCTTTTTTTTTTACATTTTTTCTCTTTTCTAATTTCTTTTTTTTGTTATCTTCGAAACAACAGCTTGTCGTGTGTATGTAGATAGTAAATAAGTAGTAAAAAAAAAAACGATTTTCTCACCATTTGTTACAATTTTTCAATAAATCTTTTTCACAAAATAATGACTTCGTATATGCTCGATTCGGAACCAGAATCGACGTATTTTCCAACAATAACGAGTAATAAATTTATCTTCTGGCAAGTGGACGTTCGATTTACAAATCTTCCAAACTGAAGGAAAAAGAATCCTTAAGTCTCCAAATCGGACTCGTCCGAATCACAACTGGAGGTTACTTCTTCCACCATGCATCCTGATTCTTCAGGAATAGTTTCTCCCATTAAAATTCTACAAAAACAACAAAACAGATCAATTAATTTTCTTATTATAAATAATTTACAAACAAACAAACAAACAAACACGATTACAAGTCGAAAGTGATTAATGATTAGCCTAATCAAATTAGATCCCAAACAAAACTCTTTATCTTCTTTAGATCCTGGAGCACATTCGTGGTTAAAAAGAAGCAAAAAAAACGTGCATCAGACACATTTTTAATCAATATTTACGTTTCCTTCGTTAAGGAATCCCAGTGATATGATGTATAGCAAGTTTGTCCTGAATGCATTTAGGCTTTCTTCTCATTTTCCGTAGAATACATTTTCGTGGACAGCAAGACTCTTCCATGAATCTGTGTTCAACATAATCTCACTTTTCTAAATTTCAACAAACTCGAATGACATTAACTAATTTATCTAATTCGTGACAATGTTAGAAAGATTGCAATATCTATTTTCAAATATCAAAGTTTAATATGAAGTTATTAGACTGAAGTTTAAGTTTGAACTTTTTTCAGTGACCAAATCGAGTAAATATTTTCAACAAATTTTATTTATCCTGAAAATATCAATCTTAAAATCGAGATTATTATTATTTTCTTCATGAAAATTAAATCAAGGTAATATTTACAATAAAAATTATGTTTCAGGTAAGTTAAAGATAATAAATAAACGATGATTTACTTATCAATGTTGAAATTTTCATCAGCATCCTTCATCATGGCTAATGCTTGACAAAAGTCTCGTCCAACATCTTTCAAATGATCCGTATCGAAATGTAATCCAGCGAGTTTTCCTTGATCGCATCCACAGAAGCTACTCTCCATCGTATAACTTCTGTTAAGAAGATACAATTTAATGTATTCGTTAATTAAACGATACTCTCATGTATGCAATCAAGTAGAAAAGTATATAATTTCAAGTAGCGCGCAAAATAAATGATGATATAAAAAAAAAGAAGAGGTTTAGAATGCATAAAAGAAAAAAAAGGAGCAAAAGCTTGTTTCAGTAAGCTCGACTGTGATCGGCAGAATCGTGAATTCGACCTTGGTCGACCCCACACGTAGACTCATTGCAAGTCAGATCGTTTCTCGAGATGCGATCGGTACTTACCTCGAAACACCCAACTCCCGCCATATAGCAACCCTGGCGGTGGATTCCTTATTTCTTTCTACCTTGAAGGAGCACAACGGCAAAGCAAATGCCGGTGAAACCTTTTGCATTAAATGTGGTAACATCTACGATCAAAAGACATTTTTATCAGTATTATATTCAGAATATATATATGTATATTTACTTTCAATAATTAATATCAATCTCTATTATGGATTAAACTATTTCATTACGAGTATGATTTATCATTGTCCTTTAAGAAATTATGATCTTTGTATAAATATGAGTTTAATTATATTTTGTTTATAAACCTAAAATCTTGATGGGATGAACCAGTGATATTTAGTTGATGTATTAACACCAGGCCATCAAATTTAGTTTAAGAGAAACTGTGGTCACAGACAAAAAAGAAAAGTACTTTATGACGTAACTCTGACGCAAAGTATCCTAGCCTCAGGCTACACGTTTCAAACCAACCACTGGTCTAAACAATTTTATTACAAGTATTATCGATCAATGTCGCGTAATTTTAATTTTAATATTGTATAAATTATCTCTCCTACTCCTTACATATATATGTATATATATATATTTTTATAATTTATATATTAAGCAAAGATTTATATTATGCTATATGTATATATATCGGGTAAATATTATAATTATGATCTTATATAAAAATACGAATAGAATAATAAGCAAATTATGGCGAATCAATTAAAAATAGTAAAAAAAAGTAATGGTTCATAAGTCTTGTGAATTCTGTATTATTTGAATTTTATTTGTAATAAATAATGAAGGTAAAACTGTAAAGAGGATGATCTACTATGCGGTGATTTGAGTTAGTTAGCCTTTCCATTGGAAGAAGAATTTCAAATACGGCCGAGAGACGTCGATGCGTTGATTTACGAGAAGCACGCGCATCCATCGATATACAGAATGAATACACGTAGAGTCTAAAAATAATATCCTCGTCGATCCCTCTTTCGTCCCTTACCAAATACTGCACCGGCTGGTCCGGTTTCGCCCTATCCGCGGCGCTCCAGGAACTCGACCTTGAACAACCGAAGAGAAACACGTTCTTCCTCCGTGAATGGCCGTGATAGTCGACGAAGACGTGAGGAGGTCTTTTCAGGACCCTAGTGCAGTACTCCATCAAGCCCTTCGTGTGATAGATCACTGGATGTAACGATTGATCTGGATTGCTCCACTGTCTGTTCAAGTCTTCATTCGTTAGCCCATATCGATTGCTATTATCGACAAAAAGAATATCCAAGGAAAAGTATTAATAAGAATGGAGAAATTTAACCAATTGATTATTATCTAGAGATTGTATTATATATTTAAATATGCGTTTGATCTTTCAAAAAAGATCCGTCTAACTCTGATTAATAAATATATAATAAGATGATATATAGAATCAAACCTTCGCTTATATTTTTCTTTAATTTTCATTCAAGATCAATTCGAAACATTGGTAAAAGAAAATGGAGGACTCGTTTTATTTTCACTAGTAAATTTTGATTATTTGGTAATTGTTGATGTTAGTATTTAGGATGAAGAAGAAGAAGAAGGAAAAAGAAAAAAAAGAAAATAAAAATAAAAAGAGAGGGTTGATTGTGGGAGCGAGACCTCGAAAGATCGTCGGCATTTAAGGATTCAACCGTTGTTGGAAGGACGTTTCCGGCGGGCGGAAGTCGAAGCAGAGGAAGTGACACCTTCGCGTCGTGAATAACTAATCATTTTCTAAGCACATCCTTACTACCAGCGATGGCAAACTCCCTAGCTTCGATTATAACTTCGACGTTGTCGTCTTGACATCGTTTCGGGATGTAAACCTTGTCCCGAGGTGATGCACGTCACTTAACGTGAATGTTAAGAGCTTCTTTACCTTCATTTTTATATTCCAAAACTTTTACAAAATTATTTACCTTCAATAAGAACAATTTTCTAAACACTAATCATCTTCTTCCTTATTTGCCAATATTTAAAAATTGAAGAAAAAGGACTTGGAAATAAATAATAATTTTTACAATTAATATTTACAATTAATTTTTTTTATAAATATTTTTCGATTAATTAGAATTAAATATATATACTGTGATTTTTATAAATTATTATAATGTAACACACACAGAGACATTGCAAGATTAATGTTATTCTAAATTACTCTTAAGTTGAACTTTTTTCTATAATAAAATGCTGCTGTTTAATTGAAATAATTAGTATATATCGAACGACCATTAGAATGAAAGAAAAAAATTGCAGATAGACTTAACAATGTGTTAGGTTTCTTCGTCCATTCACTTTTGAATGTATCTCTGGAATGACACTACGATAAAGTCATTAGCAATTCGATGATAGTTAATAACTTCCGGTATCGGTGTTACACGTCCGTGTACATGTATATACATAAGTACATGTACATATATATACATATATATATTAGGAAGGTAAGCCCTTCTAGTCACGTTCGTAGGCAAAGATCGATTTCTCATACGAGAGAAAGATGCTGTGAGAAGACAATAAAAAGTAATGATGCAGTTGGTAGAGACAGTGAAGTGTCGACTGCAGGTGTAATCATCTCTCTCTCTCTGTTTTTTTCTGTTTTTTTTTATTCTTCTCTCTTCCTTCCTCCTCCCAAACCTCTCGACTTGCCCTCTCGAGGACGTTCACCGTCTGATTCGTAGAATAAGCAAAGGAAGAAGAGTCATTCTAGATAATAGATTTCATCCCGTGTAGATTCTCGTAGTTTAAGATAAAAAAACCTTTGAAGTAGTAGTGGGGGTAAGGACTGCTTGGTATTAAAACGAAGTAATCAGCGTACGTGGAAATCTTGCGGAGACGTTTCGCCAGGTAATGCTATTATAATAAGAATCGGCTAGATCTCTTAGATGACGATCATTATGTGAGATTTTAAAACGTTCATCTTCTCTTATTGTGTGTTTGTTTAGGAATGAATGTATATGTGTGTGTGTGTATATGAATTAGATAGCACTTCTTTCTCGTTCCCATACGAGATGATCAATTCGAAAAATGACAAAAACACCTATGATAATGCAAATAATAATTTTTTATCTTCGTATATTTGTATGTTGGATGACGTATGGATAACTCAGAGCTAACAATAATAATATTATTAAAAATAATATAAAATGTTACTTGTGTGTGTTTGTACAGTATTTAATTCTGATAAATGTTTATAAAACCGTAAATAGAATGTAAAAAAAAAAGATTTATCGTACTGTCGATGTAAAGAAAAAAGTTTTGGATATTTCCTAGATAAAAAAAAGAAAAATTATTCGAATAATTTAAGGACAATGAAATTTGATATACGTAATTTAGCGACCACCCGGTGTAATGGACAGCATAAGTCTGTTCGTGCGAGCAACACCGATGTCAATGACTTGAACCGAGGAGCCTTGACCGCGAACTTCTCTCTCACCTCTTGAGAAATCCTCGAGAAATTACGTCTGACCGAGCTCACGTCTCGGACTTGTCCCGCAACATACTCGTTGGTTCCGTCATTCTTACCATCCGAATCCTATTAATTACTTATCCAAATTAGCAATTTTTCATCTGTCAATGAATTATATTTATCATATTACATCATCTTTCTAAAAAAACCAAATAAGTGTTTGAAACTATGAGCTAAAACAACGAGTGATTGTAAATTTATAATGTCATTTTTTTCAGAAAAATTATTATGCTATATATATTTAAAATTTGATCTGGTTTGATTTGATTTGGAAGGATATTTGACCATAAAATTTAATTGTACGATATTTTTATCGTACATTAATATTCTAAAAATATCAAAGAAAAGTTTCTACGTCGTGAACTCAAACAACTTGTGATTAGTATTTTTGTGGCACCACTATCCGTTTTTTCAAATAAATAATTGCGAACAATTTAAAGGCTGTATATTACCAGTAAGTCATATATATCCTTCGAGATTTATTTGAATTTATTAGATAATATTTTATCAACGGATCATAAATATTTTTAACAAAAATTATCTTAAACGATCATAAAATTCAGTATATCCTTGGAAGCTAAACGTATGAACGTAAAATGTAAATGAAAAAAAAATAATTACATAGTACACGAAAGTTCACTTTCGTTGCTACCTTAATTGCTCGTATTTTCTAATTAAAAAGATTAGATTTCTCTCATTGGAAGATGTAATTTCTTACTCGATTCGAAGCTCTAAGTGGAACACACAATCACAAGAGAGAGAAAGAGAGAGAGAGAGAGAGAATGCACTTTCAGCGATTAACGAGAGCAAGGTACAAAAGCTTTTGGTGTATCGATCGGAATAACGAAATGAAGTTCAGCTAAAGGATCGTGCACCGGTTCGTTGCTTGCTCGAGTAAGGGCCCCACGTTAGAATATATTCGTGACCGGTCTGGATTTGCATTCCTCCTCCAATCCAAGGTCTCCTGGCCCTTTTTTACGAGCTCGTCGGTACGGAAAAGGGCCGAAAGAATCCCTTCGCTTCTTCTACCAGTTTCAACGATCGCTTCTTCTTCGAAGAGAATTCTTCAAGCCTTTCTTCTTCGATAGAATGTAACTACTCTCAACGAGTACTTCTTCTTTTTTTCTTTTATTCTTAAAAAATAGTTTAACTAGCTTTAAACACATTCCATAGGTAATTATTAAGGTATCCTTATGCTTATTTACGTATACTTCCTTGCCATATGGAATGCAATTTTCGTCTTAAAGTTATTTCTAAACTGACGCGAATCTCTTTAATAATGTCGTGTAAATGGTCGTAGAACGACAAGATCTTGCTAATTTATTCTACGTTACTCGCATACCGATTATCTATCTTTATCCTTCGTTACTCCACGATATCACGTCTTCGAAGATTAAATTTAACACCTAAAGGAAACGTTTTCCACACTTATGATTTGTAATTGTAAAAATGATTACATCAAGTTTATAAAATCGATAGAAATGCAGATAAATAAATCAATCAATTTACCTATTATATATGCTTATAAAATCAACGGACACTTAAAAAATGTACAATAAATGAAATGAAATCTGTAGATATTGACAGAAAAGATGAGTCAAATAATAATTGTAATTCTAAAATATCTAGTAAATATAATATAAACATCCAGATAGATCGGATATAATCACTATCATCAAAAAGATCATATTAAAGTACACCTAAATATCAAATAAAATATTTCCTAATGTTTTCTCTCCCACTTAGCTATCGAACAAATTGATTATGTTAACTGCGTATTACAAAAACAAAATAGGAATTTTTAATAAAAGACATTAGGCACGATGAGAACCACATCCTAGAGAGTTGGGCTCGTTAAAAAGCTACCTGCTGGTATGAAACTGGAGTCTGACGAGATAACCAAAAGAAAAAAAGAAAAAAGACAAATCTAGACAAGAGAGAAAATTAGATTTTGAAGGTCTGGTTCTTTTGGAAGATGACCTATCCCGTTTAGATCGTCCATCTTTCTCTTCTCCTATCTCATTAGATTCTTCTTCGCGGAATAACATTTCGCGGACTGATATTTCGTTCACTCGGAATAAAAATAAAAAATAGAAAAGAAAAAAATAAAAAGAAAGAAAGATAGATAGAACAAGTTTGAAGAAAAGAGAGAGAGAGAGAGAGCAAAAGGGGAATGAATTTATTCCCATGCGTGTTAAATATTAAATTATGTATTCAAGGTCAAAAAAGCAGAGAAATAAACGAAGGGGGTACACAACGAGTCTCGAGTGATTTTGTTAAACTTGAGACACTGGTAATGCCCTTAAAGCGATTTAACCCTATGATTTCGATCGTTACTTATTACTATGAACGATCGTTATTCCATCGTCCATCGATACTTCTTTTTTTTTGTTTTTTCATTCAAGCAGACTCGTCTTCAGGAGTGTCTATAAATTCATGGGGATAAGCTTGGATCTTAATGGTGATCGAGAAGAGATTCGCTTTTCTTTGAAGGTAACTTCAAAGGGATAAATTTTATCGTGGTACTATTCGAGGTCGAATACACGAGACAGAGAGAAAGAGAGAGAGAAAAAGAGTGAGTTCACGGTTTCAGGTTCTAGGTCATACTCTTGTACTCTTAGCACGTAACAGAAGAAGAAGATGAGAAGAGAGGCGACTCTAAGTTGATCATGGCTGTTATTATCATCCATTCCTGCTTTCTATCGGTGATTATGCATCGCCCGTTTCGTACCCGGCAGCAGTAGAGATAGAAAGAGAATAACCATCTAGTTTATTACACCGAGACATTTTACATTGTGTAGATCTAGAAATAGAGTTGAAAATATAGAGAAGTAGAAAATCCAATAACTTATATATTTCTAATCCAATAAATAAGAAAATTAAACACTTTATAAGTTAAGTAAATATACTAGTAGATATATTCTACATAATAAATGGAAATATTACATTAATCCAATAAAAAAGTAAAATTCAACAGATATAAAATATTTTTAAATAACCAACAAGTTAATATATGAAACAATTTGATACGCAATATCACGTATTTTTGATCTAATAAAAAAGAAAATTCAACATTAGCTATATAAGAATAAATTGGATACACTATAATGTTCTTAATACAATAGAAAGAGAAAAAAAATATTAAATTGCAATCTAACATATTGTGCATGTGTATTCGCTATAATAAATAAAACGAAATATTAATGAAACGAATGAGTTAGCATGATAGCAAGACTATTAATGTAATTAGCAATATAATAACTAAAAATATCTGTAGGTATTATTGCTTTGGCAATATAATAAGTCTTTCTTTACAAAAGAAAAGGGAGAAAAAAAAAGATGTGTGACTAAGATTTAGAGGACAGCACGAGATTATGTTCCTCCTTTTCCTCCACCTCCTCCAACACTACTTCATCTCTTTCTTCCTTGCATTTCCGACTCCTCTTTCTTTGAAGAAAAGACGCAGATCTTTCGTATATAACGACGTCGTATAATCGCATTAAATCCCGAGGGAAACAAACTGTCTAAATATACATCCATGGGACAGGATGAACATAGCAAGCTGTGAGTACGTAAGCAACGAGATCTATTCTAATGAAAGATATATACCAAGTTCTCAACTTCGTTCTATATTATCGGATCAATCTAACCAATAATATTCATTATAAAAAAAATTTTAATTCGTTTGTTCTTTTTTTTTCCTCTTAATAATACAGAAGCAAAAATTTAACAATCTCTGACCACACCAGTTGATACGGTAAAATCAAATTCACTCAAAAACCCACACGAAGATCGTTGCATTTAATGGTATGAAAAAAGAAATAAATAAAAACATCAATAAAAGATGCTAAATTATGCAAAGTGAATTATGACTCTGAAAGGATAGACTAAAAATAAAAAAATTTAAAAAGAAAAGTAACAAGAATACAAAAAGGTCTATCGGTTAGCTCATGCATACTTCTAACTGCATATTTTATGTTTGGACAAAAAGAAAGAAAATAAATAAAGGAGAGGCTCGTAAAAAAAAGTAATTAACTTAAGTGTGTCTATGCCCGGCTACAAAAACCTTCCGTTCCCTCGTTTTTTATCCCTGAATTAATAAATAAATTTCAACTAAACTTAACTAAAAATCTAACTTATTATTATCATCTTAATGAGATTAATTACCATATGTACAGTACATAAATACAAGTATATATATAAAATACGATATGAGGATCACTGTCCTAGAAGTATCAAAATGGAAGAATCGACGAAGAGCCTACGGGGCCCTATGAGTCCCTCCGATCGTCTTCTTCGCGAGCGAGGTTGTTCGCGCGCTAAAACCAAGATCTCTGTATGCAAGAAAGAGGAGGAGGAGGAGAAGGAGGTGGTGGTGGATGATGGGAGACGAAGAAAGAAAGAAAAGAAGAAAGTAAGAAAGAGAGAAAGGATATATAAAAGAAGAAGAGAGAGAGAGAGAGGGAAGAGGGCCTTACATAGCGATCGCTGGCAGGGCCTGAAATAGACCTCGGCGAGAATCCTCCTGTAGCATCCTCTCCTCCTCCTCCTCCTCCTCTTTCTCTTCTTCTTCTTCTTCTTCTTCTTCTTCTTCTCCTCCTTCTTAGCCGTCGCATCGGCTGGTTGCCTCGAAAGCCCTTCGTTGCTTTTATTTTGGCAAAAAACAGGCGAAAACCCTCCGAGGCTCGTTTGTGAGAAGTTGTTTGTGAGAAAGAGAACGAGAGAGATAGAAATAGAAGAAGAAGAGACTCGTGCTTGTTTATCCAGGATCCAGCTCCCGGCAAAAGCATCAGCTCGACCACGAACACAGTTCGACCCCCATTGGCCACTTTGCCGGAGCTCTCTCTAAGTGCATTCGAGTGCATTCGAGTACGCTCGGTGAATTCCCATGGGAAATACGCCGCTGGGTAGGCGTGACCTGTTAAACTGACCTACGCCAAGGTAAAGATAAAACGTGATTTAACCGCGGACCTTGTGCTTTCGCTCTTTCCAAGAGACACCACCGATACTTCCGCCATTTTGTTGATCTTATATAAATTCCTTTATCAACACCTCATCTCATTTTCTTTCATATTTATTTCATTTATTTCATCGTTCAGCATGCTCGCCCTGTTTATTCTTACGTGCAACAACATATATGGTATTATGAATTAGTTTTTTAATAGGTATATTTAAACGAGACCTTGTATATCTTTGTTTTTTTTTAAGTTATAGTATATGAAATTGTCCAATAAGTTTGTAACATCTATTTATACATATATATATCAAACAATCTATTAATTTTATAGATTAATTTTGTAAATAATTAATAAAACAAGACACATCTGATCAGGTTTTAATAGACCTTTTTATTTATTATAATTGTTTCGAATTACAAACTACTGAACAACTCAGTATAATATATATAACTTATTTTAAAATTTATAATATTATATTTTGTAATTTCTCACCTTCTTTTTGAAATTAACTGTTTTTACGATTGTGAAAGAGAGTGAGAAGAAAGAATAAATCAAGATCAGGAAAGTAAAAAAAAAGAATGAAAATAGGATAGGCGATAAGATAGGCTGAAAGTCAAGAAAAATATATATTATACTTGCTACCAGTGAATCAGCAGGGTCGTGAGAACTAAGAGGCGACAAGAAGCCGCCACGAACACGACTGTCCGAATGGCATCGCGATAAAACACGATGCTCTACGTTAACTCTTTGGCTTTCTCAACTCTCATATGCTTTAACACGAAAATGTTGTTGAATGTTTCGAGGCTAGTGAACTCCTCCTGTTTCATGATCGAATGAATTAGCGGTATGATAATTTCGTAAGCAACGGTATAATGGATTAATCGATATTCACATGTGATCGTAGTAACCACTAGATCAATTAAAAAATATATATTCGCTCCTAAATCAACAGTAAGGTAACGAACGAAATCATCAGAAATAATTGAACGTGTTGTTCATTAATAATCAAGCCCAGTTAACGAAATATTATTTTTGTTGGATGTGAAACGAGAGTGGCAAAAAAATCGATTCTTATTTACAACAATATTTTAATTATTTTTAATAAAAAGAAACCAAAAGAATCATTGATTAAGTTAATTGTTCAAGAAATTAGGAACGATAAAGTTGGACCTTGTTATGAGTCTTCTTGTTAAGATCAGCTCGTTATTGTAATATGATTTATTTTTTGTTACGTTCTTGATGTGAAAATAAAGGAATGAAAGAAAGAGTTTTCTTAGTGCGGTAGGTCTCGAATGTCACATGAGGATCTTTTTTTAGGAATGCCCGCACAGAGCTCGTAACAGAAATAGCTTGCCGTGTATGATCATTGATCCGTCGATGGGCTATGAGCAAAGAGAAGAGATAGGTAGGATAAGAAAAAGAAGAAGAAGAAGAAGATAAGAAAAAACAGATGAAGAAGAAGAAGAAGAAGAAAATACGTAGGTTTTCTAGGGTACGGGGTACCGGTTCTATATTGTAACCAAAGCATACACGATAGTTGGAGCAAGAGAAAACTGGACTGGACGATATGTACCATCAGTAACAGCAGCAGGTGATCTCGAGCGAGAAGACGCGGTCAGAAATGAAGCCTACCTTGAGACTGAAGTCTTTTTGCGGCCTACCGTGTCGATAGGCTCTCTGGGATAGACTCGCCAAGAAGTGGGATCCCATCGGTTACGAAAATACATTTCAAAGTAATCTATATTTTATCTATTTGATATCATTGATTTACCATAATACATGACAAAACCTAATGGACTTTAGCAAATGTACTTTTTACATCTTTGAAATATTAGGTTGCCCAAGAATTTCGTGCTGCGATTTATATTATTATAATATACATAAATTAGACTTTAAATCGGTACTAACTTCCCGAGCAACTAAATATATAAATATAGGATTGTCTGAAAACTTAGTGCCGATTTTGTGAGAAAAGACTGTACATTAAAAAATATATATAAGCTGAATTATATATTTATAAATTAGAAGAAACTTTTCAGTCGACCCAATACATTTTAATGGACTTCATAAATAATTGTATTTAATAATTTGAGAAACACAAGAAATGAAATGGTAATTTGAACAAGCAGATCTCGATGGTACAAAATTCCAGAATAAATTCTGAGAAGATCGAAGCAAATCGAAACGATTCCATGCTACTACTACACCCGATCCAAGGCAACTCTTTTTCTTAAAGTCAACGAACCTACTATGTACCATGAACCAATACACATAGACACACACACACTTAGGAAAGTTTTTTTGTTAGCTCGTCCAATAGAATTTTTTAGCAATCCATTTTAGTTTTGCACTTGGCAGACCATCCATTGGGATCGTCATCGACGCAAACCAAGGATCTATCCTTTGACGTCATCTTCATCTTCTATTCGTCTGGGTTATCCCTCTCCACTTGGCAAACTCAGTATCTATCTATCTATCTATCTCTAAAGCTATACTCTCCCCTCTTCGAAACGATAGTTCGAGCGTCCCTTCGTGCCTTCGTCCGTCCTCCTCTAGGCTGCTGCTGCCAGTGAATCATCTTCAACGACCCCCTCCTCTTGGATCCGGCCAGAAGACTCTTAAGGGGGCCCCCGACGCAGCGCGAGGCCAGTCCGAGAACGCGACCCTAACATTAACATCCGGTGTATTCCGACAGTCGGAAACGGAAACGACTGTTTGATCGTACGATTAGTAGCACGGCAACATGAAGATCGCTACGCTGTTTCTAGTTATCGTGGCCTTCGCTTCAGGTTAGTACTTTTATACTTTTTTATATTCCTTTTATATCGCCAATCTGATGTCTGCATATATTGCATTTCATCTATTTGACCAATATCATTTTCCATTATCATTATTAGGAATCCTAAGGATCGCATTTGTTTCTTCTTATTTCTTTCAAAGGCACTTGCCTTTTCACCCTTTTTCCAAACAAAATTAACAAATGTTTTTTTTGTTATTTCTCGTACTGTTCTCGTAGTCTTTTACTTTCAGCAAAGGTACTTTCGTATCTCTTTTCTATCGTCACGGTTAAGTCGGATTAACAATTCTCGCGGCGTCGTGAACAACGAGCGTGACTTACTCGATGAATGAAACGTATAGTTTAGTGAGACAACTTGCTCGGGAGTCTTCGCTTTTCACTGCCGGCAGACGTCTCAAGGTCTTCCGGTCGTTTACCATCACCTGCGTCGCCAGTTTTTCCACGATGCATCGAACTTCTTTTTCTCCCTTTTCTTCTTTTTTTCCTTTTTTTTTCTTTCTTTTTCTTTTCATTCCTTCATGTCTCCACATGCTGCACGGAACGACTTCCAGAGCTAATCTTCAGTCGTGTGATTATTATTAGAAACTTTCAATATATATTTAGAATACCTACTGTGAGAATATTGTCGAGTTCTTGGAGCACTCACGTACAAAGAAAAATGCATCTTCTTATCTTATTTCTTTAAATTATTTTCATATTTTTTCTAAATAATAGAATATTACTTGATGAGACATTTATCTTGATACATGAGAAATAAAAGGGTGAGGTAGAGAGAGAAAGAGAGAGAGAGAAAGTTATGTGATCTCATCTAAAAGCTGTTTGGAACCCTACACTACTAATAATTCATAAGTACAGTTAACCAAATAATCGTGTAAGTTCAATGAACTCTCTCAAACACGTCTGTGTTAATATCATTCTACTCACAAAAGATATCTCCTCGTGTGGTTTCGATTAGATCGCTTGGTGTTGATGAAGAATGTCCGTGTTTAGGATATAATTTAGGTTCTTTGATGAGAAATACCCTAAAGGCAAACGGGTGTGCTATACAAATAGATTATAAGATATTTTTTGTCATACCATGGGACAATATTCATTTTTAAATAAAACAAAAAATAAGAAATTTATCGTCTGAATTTTTGTTTGTAATAAATAAACTAATATATATATATATATATATATGTAAATAATTAAAAAATAAAAATAAAATTTAATAAAATAAATTTGTTATTCCAAAGGAATATTAACAAACGATATCGAATGTTCAAACGATTAATTACAAGTTGAAAGTTCAAAGAACCAATTAACTAACACAAGGAAAAAATAATCTACACGTTTGTAAATTGCATTCGAATGTATGATCATTCTCGAATGTAACGGTTCGTTGTAAAAAGAATCGTTCATCGGTACGCTAAAATGGGACACCGGGTAGATTAGAATTCAACAGATGGTGTTCCTCTGTCTGGAGATGCCATTTGCGGTTCTGTCGGAAGTCCACGAAGGAAACGTGCTTCGATGAGATAATAATGAAGAATTCTAAAGTTTTCTTGATATCGATTCTTTACCGGTTTTTGAGAATTTACAATCGTAGAAACTGCTTATACAAAAATACAATTTCTTTACGATCATGCATAACATATGCTTCGAATTATATCAGAACTTGTTAATAATTTTCCTGTCATAATTACATTCAAATTGTATATTAACTTTTTTTAAGGTTACTCCCATCCTATTAAATTTTGTGTAAAGTTGTACACTGGTCAAGATTATTATTATTTTTTTTTTCTTTTAGTATTTCGGTAATATTATTATTATTCCGAAAATTGTTATAAATGATAATAGAATTGGATAAATTTTTGCGTTGCTCACTATAATTGTAATTTATATACACCGCGATGATTAAAACGATCATGTCGCAGAAAGAGTCATTCATAAGTGTCAATTACACGCTTGGTCTAATTTCACGATCATTGGACACGCGTCGTCCTCGTAGACAAGCGTATAAAAATATTCGACAATTATATTTGTAAAATATTTTTTGTCTTTAATTAGCAAAATTTTTATTAAATTTACAGGTCAGAGGATCACGACAATTCAGCTCGATGGTGTTCAATATTTTGTATCAAGAATGAATCCATATAGTCCAGAACTCAACTACTTCTTAGCGTATCAATATTGTCGTTCGCTGGGTCTTCAACTGGCGTCCTTCGAAACGAAGGAAAAATCAGATACTATGACCCAGTACTTAAAGAACGCTGGTTACACCAAGTACGACTTTTGGACGTCTGGTAATAAACTTGGCACGGATATGTTCCTATGGATGAGTACAGGATTACCCTTCAACACCACTTTCGATTATATGCTTAAGAGACCTGGAAACAGACCTGCCGATGTTCCACCTGGCACCGAACCTCAAAGAGTTGCACGTGAAAGGTAAAACTGAACTTTTAAAAACAATCAAATCTTTCTTATTTAATTTCAAAAATGATAATCAATTTTATCGTTTCGTATAAGAATAATTATTATCATATGTTATTAAACACAAAGATGACCAATCAGAACATTCGATAAATCCAGCATTTTCTAAAAATGATAGATGAATGAAAAAAGAAGAAAAAAGAAAAAAGAAATTGGAAAATATTTATCTGTGATAATCTCTAAGAAGATAACAGATAAGTTCTTATCGATATTTTATTTGAATTACAGTGGCGACAGTGGTAGTGCGGACGGTTGCGTTGCGATGGTAGCACCAACGTTAGCATGGGAAGCACAAGATTGTACCCTCGTTAAAGACTTTATATGCGAACAAACAAGATGCTACTACTATAACTACGGCAGCATTCCAGTCTCCGCGACTCAGGGGTAAGAGGTGAGATAATACTTGTCACAAAAAAATACACAAAATTGCCGAGAAAAAGAGAGATAGAAAAAGAAAATAAGTAAGAGAAAACCAGAGGATGCCAGCGTCTCTAAGGTGAATCCTGTTGGTTGAACGAATATAAAGTGTATGGGGAACCGATAAAATATGCAAATGAATATCCTCATAGATATATAAGATCTCTTATATGTTAATACAGGATCAGAAATTGCTAAGTTTTATCGATTATCATCATTACCTAGCTGATTATTTTTCTGACAAAAATTATGAAACGTTTCTAAATGCTTATATTATACAGTAGTTAGCTGATAATCTGGGATTCTCCAGTAACAAAATATCCAACTGACATAATTCTCATTATTTTATACAAACGTACACGCTTACTTTTTCTTTTGTCACTATAAGATAGAAACATTGACTTGGAAGTTAGTTTCTGAACAAATGAAAAATGAAAACGTGACGATGTCCTAGGTGCTTTTTGTAACAATGCAAACATTCTCTCGCTTCTCGCTGCAAATGGCACACCAATGACACAATCAACACACACACACACACATGCGACAATGAAAAAGTTTCGATCCATGAATCAGTTAATCCAATAAATGAAACGTGCCAATTGGATCAAGACTTTTGTTCTTTCCGTTTATAGAAGCTTCCTTTTAATAAAAGCAAACTAACATAACTAATATAATGAAGATTAGATGTGAGACGTTGCTTGATTAAGAATAAGATTTACAAATAATGATTTTCTTCGTCATTAGTAACGTCTTTAATGGGAAATAAATTGAAAGGAAGGATAAGAATAATTATTTGAGAAATAAATTGATGGCGAGCTGACATTTTCAGAAATCGCAGACCCTACATAACGACCACCTCGGCGCCAGCCAGCGACGACCAGATCGACGAGCACAATAAGAAAGATAATAATGATGAGAAAAAACCGGATGAAATTATCGACGAGAAGACAACGTCATCGTCGAACGAAGAAAAGGAAGAATCAGCAAAGGAAGACGTACCCGAAGACCCGGTCGTTAGCAGGCTGATAACAACGGCCGCTTCCGTGTCTGGCAAGGAAGAAGAAAAATATGATCAAGAAGAGGAAGAATCTACTGCATCGAGCGTTCTAGGAAACATCGAACGAGAATATGAAAATTCCAGACCCAAAGATATTCCGGATATCACGAGTCTCTTCACGGCTAGCAGTGCTGACGGTCAAGCTAATATTCATCAAGCAAGAAAAGACAACTCTGCTAGTGTCTTCGATGGCCTGGAGACTCGTGAAGTCCTTCGTACAGCTTCTCGACCATCTACCTCCGATATGAAGATGGAACACAGGGATTCTATCGATTATGATTTACTATCGGATGCCCCAGCTGAGGCTCAAACCGATGTTCAATCCGAAACTGAATCTCCCAATAACGGTCTCGAGGATGCTCATACCATTGGTCCATATGATACTGTTCAAGATTACGTTAACGATCAACAGGACATTGGAGAATCGGTAATGATGAAAGATCAGGACGATGACAGTAGTACGATCCTGCCAGAAGCGGAACCGGCCTATAGGTACAACATCAAAGTGCGCACCAACGGAAAAGTATTAGACCCTCCGTCCAAGTAACGCTTTACTCTTTAGGCACCGACGCCTTCGTTAAACGCGTTCGTTTGTCTACTAATTATAAGAAAATTAAGAAAATATGATAAAAATTAAGATGAAGAAGATGACGAAGAAAAATAATACGATTAATCTTCGCAAAAAAGAAATCGCTTGCGATCATCATTTAAATAAGTTCTTCTAGTCCAAGAACGTTTTGAAACAATTACATCTCCTTCTCTCATGAAAACATATTTATCCGATCATAGAATGAAATTAAATCAATAGAAATTATATCCAACATCGTAGGAACCTAACTTCTTCGCGTTTTCTTCAAACGTTAATCTATAACGCTATTTTTTAACACACGTCCATCATCGCGTTTATCGAAAAAGAATAAAAATAATAGTAATAATAATAATAATAATAATAATAATAATAATAATAATAATGATTATAATAATAATAATAATTATGGTAATTATGATAATAAGAAAAAAAAACAGATTAAAAACTCGTGGATCACCATAATCATCACGGGGAATCATCGGTGGCACCAGAAATCACGGTCATTTTTCATATTGATCACGTTCTAAGATAAATATCCACGCACGAGAGAGGACGTACTAATTTGATGTCCTTGGTTGGAGGAAAATAACAAAATTTTAAAACGGACGTACGGATCTTCTTTTTCTTTATACTGTTTTACTATTCATTTGTTTTACGTGTGTCCGATTAGAAAGATAAATAATTTTAATTAAATTTCTGAAAAATATTGTGTTTTAAACAAATATTAGATACCAGCTTAAGCTATTCAAATGATAGAATACGAAATATACACGAGATAGAAGATTTAATAATGAAATCATTTTTTTCTCCAACTGATGATGCCAGACGCGTATCGATAGTACGTCTCTCATTGGAGCGTTAATTTTAATGCATGATATTCGTGACGCCAGTTGACATCATCATCACATCATTTTCAATCATTATCGTTCGAAAGATCCTACTTAAAAAGAGAGACCCTACTCGCTCGTTTCTCATTGATTCACCAATATGGGCAACTGGTAGTACGCTGACGTCACGTTTTATTCATTAAGATTTAATCATCCCTTAGACTTAAATGAACACGTTCGCGTACGTTCACAAAACGATGAGTTCAAACACCTCGACAAAGGAAGAAACTATTTTTCTTTCTTTGATTGAACACAAGCAACACGAAACTCTTCCGTTATCTGAACGTACAACGATCTATCCCTAAATTACTCCCTCCCTCCTCCTATTTTTTTGTTGAAAATCATTCACTATGCTGTTACACGATAAGTCACGCACTCACAATAATTTTTTACAATACTACCGTACAACAGTGTGAAAGAACGCTCAAATTGTGTAATAAATATCGATAGTACTATGAGTCTATTGTTATTCGTGTCCTATCACTTACCAGCCATTGACCACACCTTCTGGGTTCAACATCGGGACGATTTTAAATACATAATCGTCACGTAAGCTACTAGCATAAGTTGAATTGCTTAGGAGAGTCTCCAATGTTCCATGCATTATCCATGATGCGTTGCTTTCACCTGGATGGACTCTCGACGTCAGGAAGATTACCTTTCTGTTCTAAATATATCCTGAGTAAATATCTTCAATTGTTTAACAAAAATATCTAATGTAGATGTTATACGAACAGAGGTAGAACTTACTTCTATAGGATTGTCCTTAGAATCTGGCGAAGTTATAGTCAGTAATGGTGTTTCGTTGTTATTTAATGACTCACATAATGAATCGGCACAAAAATAAATGTTCAGAGGATTAATTCTACTAATCCATTTCCAAATATTGACCATTAATTGAGTATAAGTATAAGGGAAGTGATAAGCCAGATAACAAACGTCGTGAGCATGAGGAAAGATGACTGTAAAAGTTGTTGTCAAATAATTCTTTCCCTTCGTTGGTTTCTGATAACAATTTCTATAGTAACAAATATCTATCCCAGTTCTGACCCAACCAGGTCGTCCGGATTGTGCTTCGATTACACTGAACAGAATAGGCTTCATCCCGAAATTAAACTGAGAGTTTGCTTTTTCGCAATTTATTATATTAAACATGTAAGGAGCATTTGTTTCCATATTTGAAACTTCGAAGTAAAACCATTGATGTCTAGAAACACTGTTAACATCTGGTGTCAAGATCAAGTCGTATTCTCTCAAGCCTATCTGCAAGAAAGGAAGAGAAATACAGAGAAACGATATGTGTAAAAAGGAATTTATGGACCTTAGCCTAATATAACTTTTGTTTGCCTTAACATGTCCACCGTTCAATGTATAGTTCTGTTAATCGATGTGTTACGTCCTTTTTTTCTATGCTTAATATGATTGAATATGTAAATTCAAAATTCAAACCATATATATATATATAACTATATATTACTTTAACAGTGAACATGTTCACATTTACAACAAATACTCTAACTATACCTTAATAGCTTTTCTCAAATTTCCACTTTCAAAACGAGATTCGAATTGCAAATATTTTGTCTCTAAGCTTCTCTTTCCAATTCTCTTCTCATCCCAATTACAAAGTAATTTATCCGAAATTCGATCATTCGTTGGTATACTCGTCGTTAGAACATCCAGATCATAAACAACTTCATGATTTTTTGTATTAGCGTGAAGACTTCTTTCAACGCAAGTTAGCAATTTTTCACGACAAACTTTCCTATCTTTGCAGTTCAATGGTTCTAGTTTCCCAAAAGAGTCACCACCAATCAAATCAGGATAAGCAACCTTGACAAATCTGATAACACTTTTTACTTCGGTTGCTATTATACAATAAGCAACATGATCAGCAGTAGCCGATGAAATATCTTTTAATGTTTTTAAATTAGAAAATATATGTTTATTCTTCATTTGATATTCCGCTTCGTCCTTATACGAGCGAGTGAACATTTTATCATGATTGACCGTTAAATTTGGCGCAGCAAGTTTAATTTTAGATTTAGAATTATTTAACTCTTTAAAGAAAATATTATACCTAAAACAAAAATTCAAGGTGTTAGATTAAATTTGACAATTTGTTTAAAATCTCCAAGATTATCATATAAAATATAGACGTTAGAAGAATGATATTAAAACAGAGAAGAAAAATATTATTTTCAAAGTCGGACCAAACAAGATTACCCAATCAAATTGTCTTCAGTCCTTTGAGACGTGAAAACTCCAGCAAAAAATTTACTCTCATCTATCTCTTCGGCACGATACAAATTCTTATCACTTGTCCTTCTCGAACTATGACTATCTTCGTCATCACCAGAATCGAAATCACTATACAATCTTCCAAGCGAGGCCACGCTGTTAGCCTGAAATAAAAGAAAAAACAAAAATTCAAATTAAATAATGTAGACATACTCTTATTTGCAATTTAATATGAATAAGTGCGACGTACTTGACTGTCAAGATCACTTCCACTTTCGATGCTGTTAGCCCTGGTATTTGCTTCCGGCAGGTGGAATCTAAATAATAAATATTAAATAAATATATATATAAAAATTATTTTTACTTTATATATATACGTGTTGAGGGTATATCAGAAAACTTTATCTAGTGAAATATTTTCGAACATAAACAACGCAAATAAAAAGCTTATATTTTCCCTTAGATATTAAAAACGCAGATCAAACATAGGAAACCTTGAAAGTATCGTTCACCTTGCAGGAGACATTATGGGTACAGGTAAGTCCTTCTTTTCCAGACATTGATTGATTATACTACATATACGTGACAATAAGCAATCGTAGGCTTTTTCCTCCGGGCAGTATGTACAAAACCGGTACAGTAGCTGTAGACCATTGTTCGACTTAATAGCATTCCTACCAGACTCTGAAAGTGGGAGGAAGAAGAAAAAGATCTTTTAAACGATTCCGAGTTATCCGAGTCTTTCTTCGAGAGGAAGGAAAATACATCTTGGAAGTCGTGCTCTTAACTGAGAAATCTCTTTCTTTGCACTATTCATAAATATGTTTAAGTATTCATACATTACTGCAAAATAATCTTAACAAATATGATATTTCTTTTTTATTACCCACGTTTTTCAAGGATTCCTTGAGTTCGAGCTCGTAAAAAACAACGTTTTACAAAAAAAAAACTGAAAGAATTCCAAAAGCAATAAGTACGTTATTGTGCTTTAAAAAAGAAATCTTTCAATGACTTTTTAATGAATTCGTAATAAAACGTTTAAACCGATATTGAGATCAACGTTCGACCGGTCAACATGGTCGAGTGTAACTCGTTATAAGCACCTGTCAGCCTTTTTTCACTTCTCTTAGATTTTTTCTGGATACTACGCGGTTTGCTTTCGTAAAAGAAACTTTACTTATTACGCAAAGATGCTGTAGCGTGTTCAGAGCGTAGTTGCATATCCTCAGTCTCATCTGTCCATCGAATCTCTCCCATCTCTCGAAAATTCGCATCAATTGATTTACAATCCCAATCTTTACAAGCTTCTTGCAGCATAATTCTACGAAAAATTATGTTATATATATATACACACACACACACACATTACAAATATATATACACATAGATTACAAATACTTACTGTTAACCGTAAAATATTTCAAACATTCTATCAAAGCTTTTAATCGAATATTAGATGCGTTACCAACAAATATTAGGGTCTTTTCCAATGTATTAGCTACACCGTCATTTATAAGAATTTCTTGACAAAATGCTGCGAAATAAAATATCCAATTAATAAATCATTAAATTTTACAATGAGTTCCTATCTTTTTAAATGAAATTTAGAATAATACTAACAATTTTGAGCAAGGGTTTTCATTATCAGCAACAATGGAAGAATCATTTTACTGTTGTTATAATGTTGCGTGAGGAGCGTGTGAAATATCTTGATACAGCTTGGACTTTTTACATTCGCTAAAATTCTCATATCCCATTGGCTAATCTACAACATATAAATACTTTATTCATACGTAATAATATATACGTATGTTCTTTAATTATACATTATTTATTTTAAAATGTACTTTTCATATATATTAAATAAAAATAAATAAATAAATAATGTATATAAGTATTTAAGTTAATATAGAATATTACCTGTCCTAAAATCCAAAGAACTTCTTGCATCAAAACATCCACAATAGGACTGTCTTGATTCTGGATATTCATTAAATTTTTAACTAGGACTTGCGTGATCCCTAAGTTTATCAGTTGAATGACCGCTGTTCGGCTACTGCTTTCTAAAAAAAGAAATGATAGTTTACTCTTATCGTAAATTTACTTAAAAAGTTTTAAAACTTTCATTCGGAACGATTAATAAAATACAAATGTTATATTTAAATAGATGTAGTATGTTATCATTAAAATTATTTTCACAAAATTGATAATAATTTATACATTTGTATATTACTTGTTGCACTTTTAGTTTTGCTTCCTTTTGATTTGCCTTTCGTTACTTTTGGTATTATGCATTCGTGTAATATTGCAGCAATACTATAAATCACTACAAGATCCTTGCTATGCTGTAAAATACAATATAAACATTTAATTTCTTTATTATATTATTATTATTTTTAAGATTATTATTCTTGTTGTTATTGTTATTTAAACAATCTATTTAATTATCCACAAAAGATCACTTTATTTAATTATCACTACTATGGTTTTTATTTGTATAATTATTATTTAATGATGATCATTATTTCATTATTTGTATTCTATATTTTCTAATTTAATCTGAAAGATATTTTAAATCACAAAAGAAAGATTTCGATCGTCAGGCAATTAAAACTCAGTTCGTTCGTGCAACACTCAATAGAAATGAGAACGAACGGGTTTGTAGTTTTATAAACCTTTCCAAGGGAGATTGACAAGAGAGTATAACTCTTTAATGTGACTTCGTCACGCTACTATTTCGCGTATGAAACTTGAATACCTTCGTACTTATTCGAAACGCCTAATCAAGTTTACATGGTGTGGGAAGTATTCACCAACGAACACGTTTCGTTTCATTCGTTTCGTGACATTCCGAATTCAATCGTTTGCTAAAAATACTTTTTTACTATCTCTTAAAGTATTCATATTAGAAAATTCATATTATATCTATCATATGATATTATTTATATTGAAATTGAAAATACCTATTAACGTAACACTGTTATAAAATAATTCCTTTAATAAATCTTACCGCAAGAATGATAATAAAAATCTCCATTGCACCAGAATCTTTGGTCCATAATTTTTCCAACATATCCTCGCGAACTCGTTTATCTAAAAAAAACAAAATAAAAAATATTACTAACAAGATAAAAAACATATAAATAATACCGTAACATTTGCACAATAATTCAATGATATAAACATTCGATTATGGAAATAAATGTAATTAAAACAAGACAACAAAAAAGAAAAATAGTTCTAAACCTCTCGCAATGACGAGACTAGCCATCACTATGTCAATTAATAATTAATAATAATTAATAATAAATACATAAAAGAATTAATAATAAATTTTGAAACAGGTATACACACACATCCCAACATTATATTCATCGAACAGGTAACGTGATTCTCGTCTTTTATCAATTTTTCTGCGAACAACGCATCTTCGTAGTTTATTTTTTCCTGTAGATATATGCGAGGTAGGAAAGTGTTTTCCAATGAGTTTTGATTCACTATTATTATCACAGTTAGTATAATATATTTTCTCGATTAAGTTTAGAAGAAACTGTGCCATGGATGCAAGTACACCGGTTATCAATTTATATAAACAATAGGCATTCCATAAGCACGTGTTTATCATATGAAAAAAATATTTCTTTAACCATTTTGCGCTCTTCCACGTTGGTGACTCAATTGTATTTACAACCATATCGGTTTTGTCAACTATTCTCATGAATTTGTTGTAATCGCATACGCAAGGTAGTTTTTGTACCATTTCTTCCTTTTTAAAAGATTTCGGCTTATTTACGAACTTCTTTGTGTGCACAGTGGATAATATGTAAACGTTTTTTTTATCATTCCATTTTATCGCTAATAAGTTATTAGATGAGTGAACAATCATTTCTCTTCGTTTTAAATTTGTCTCCATTCTTAACATTCCGTGTCTTCTTTTTCTCGCAGTATCAAACGCATTTGTATTATAGTATTCATATGAAAACTTGTAACTATGATACTCCGCAAAAAGAAAATATAAAACTAATACAGCGCACTACCGTGAAGAACTTTTATTCTTGTGCACTAGCCAAATTGATGATATCTAATTCGCATATTGTTATTGCCAGATGTCGCTAACAAATAAGTTACACTTACAATTAATGAATTCCGGATATAACCGGCGCTAGTCAGTGCGAAGCATTTAGCGAATGCCGAATATAACCGGCGCTGACCAGTGTTAAGCATTTAGAGGATGCCGTATATAAGTGGCGATAGTCGTTAAAGGGTTAATTATATTTTCATTCGCACATTAATCACGATAAACAAGTAATTCGATACATGTACATAATATTGCCATAAATAAAATAAACAAATATTCTTGGCAACAAAACGATGAGCGGGCAAGTGAACAGCTGTGAACAAAGATACTACAAATTCAATAAAATAGCAAACATACTATTCATGGTTAAGAGATGGTGTAATCTAGCTTCAGAGTTGACGTTAAGCCAATTCGGATCAATGCCATAAGCACGACTATACGTGAAAAAATATACGTAACCCATGGGTACGTTATCATTCGAAAGTAGTTGCCAATTTAACGTCAGCAAAGATTTACCGATTTTCTAAATGATCTGTGATAAATTTTCTAACAAAAGATCTTTCTAAAAGTATTTAAGTTAATTTATTTTATTAGCTTTAAGAAAAGTACTTTAAAAACGATGCAACTTTAATTACTTGTTTTAGTTATACATACCAATAAAAACATATTTATAAATTAAATTTTTCTAAATGTTTTCTTTTCAACAAATTTTCTATTCTTATTGTAATAAAATTAAACTTGCAATCGGTCTAGTGCATCGACATTCTTCCGGTAGAATGTAATTCTGTTAGATATAGAATTAAATCAAACGTTCTTATCACATTGACCTAATTTCAATTGCTATCGAGTTACTCCAGTATGTATTGTCTGGATAACCCTCGTTCGTTGGATTACTGCCAACTAATAATATGTCAAAGCATGTGACGACAGTTCTTACATAATCCTTATATTAATCTTTTATGTATGAATTTCAGAAATAACGACGATCGATCAAATCCAGCTGTGTTAATATCATCAAAGTAGATTTACACATTTGTTCTAAAATCTTTTAAGAAATATCAACGATTTAATATAAAAATAATCTATCTCCTCGTAATTTTTGTTTTTTTTTTTTCGTAAAAAACATCGATTTGAATCAATTAAGATGAAAAAAAAGAAACACGTGCAACCAAAGTATTCATTTATTTGTTTAAATTTTATCTAAATTTTCGAAACTCTGACATCCGTTGGAGAAATAAAGTTTACGTAGTCTGATTCTATAATAAATCGAGTTCTCTGTAAAAATAGGTTTTTACAGAAAACGAGCACATAAATTCCAAGTTATATATTTTATGCGACCCGAATTTTTATTTCACAGTTTAGCGAGTTATAATTTGCGAAATACGACGTTAAAAAATCTGTTTTTACAGTTTATTTCTTAATACACGTAGAGCTAATTCTTCATAACACACAATTTTATAAATTTCTCAAGAATGTTAGGAGTATTCACGAGTTGGTGTGGATAATAATTCGAATTTAGTATCACTTAAGTGTGAAATTAAATAAGCTGACAACACTAAGAAGTAAAATAATGTTCCCATTGTGCAAAAGAGATATTAATCTTGTGATAGTTTGTTGGAAAGCCAAAATTCCTCTTAACGTATCTATTACTCAAATTTTAACTTCGTTTTAATCTAACTATTCTTTGATATCGATCTTCCGACTGATACTTTGATCTTTTCTCGTTGATCAATTAACGTGATACCGTTCTAAAAATAACACTAATATAGTTTCCTTACTGTTTTGAGATTTTCGATAAAGGTAAAATGTTAAATGTAAATTTTCATCAAAAATAAAGAGATGCGTTTACTCGAGAATTAATCTGTAAGCATTTGTGTGGTTTATAAATAAATTCTTATATTTCGATTTATATAACCATTTATACCTGGATTTTTTATTTCATGTACAAAAATTATTTTAGCAAGGTTGAAAAGTTCTAAATCTTCCACGAGCAGGTTTGAAAAAGGAAGATTTTTGGAGAACAGTTAAACAAAATTTATCAAACATAAATGAATAATAAACAAAGGATTCGTGACATATTTGAGGCAATTTTTAAAAATGGACAACAAATTAGTAATAAATGCAATTCTCCGTAGATATATCATTCTTCCATTCATAATGAACGAACGATATTTTAAAATGGAATGATAATTTTAATCGACAATCTATATTCCGGTGTGGTAACGAATAAAAATATAGTCTCCGTTTTCAATTCGTATTTTTATTATAACATTTGAATAAAGTATTAAAAAGTTCATGTTTAAAAACATAAAATTTCTTTCTTGTTTCTACTTACAAAATATGCTGGTAAAATTTTTCTGGAATATAACCTGGGACAAGATAAATAAAAGCTTAAAAAAAGATGGAATATGTCGCATTAAAATTAAGTTACTTTAAATATATATAAATTATATTATTATTAACCGCGCATTATAAACAATTTTTCATTTTATAATAAATCGAATAATAAAGGATAAAAATGAATATAAATAAATAAGTAATTATATGTTATTGAATAAATATGATTACCTGAAGATGTTACTCGTGCGTGTATCTTTGTTATAAAGCTTTTCAATGCTTCCCCTCCTGTATTATGTTTTAACGCGAAACTTTGTAGCTTCTCCATAATCGCGTTGTTTATAGCGTCGTCCATGCATCTACTGCTCGGCGACATCGCACTAAACCGCAACGTAAACAGTTAGTCAAATTATATCGTTCAAGTAAAAGTAGTAGTAGCTAAACAAGCTTGTTAATTCTTTGACGGCGTGGCGTGCAAAACGATCGCGGTTTAACCAAAGTATCTTTCAATTGATAAGTGAATGCCGATCGAAATAATGAAAGGTGAAAGATATTTATTATAGGAGAAAAAGTAAATACCAAATATTTCCAAGATAATGACCAAATTTTTTGTATATAATTCAAATAAATTAATATCAAAACAAATGATTAAAAATGTTTTAAGAGATATTTTAGCTATAAAAATTAACAAACATCTATTTAATCCATCAATTTATTTTCAAACAATTAAAAATCTTCGTATTTTGAAATAATTGAAAGAAAATGACGGTGATGATAGGTGGCAATTTTTATCTCTTTCATGGAAGTAAAAGAAGATGAACGTCTCTCAAAGATATCAATGAATCTCTCCATTGGCTTTGGTCCAACCCAGACGAAAAATCTCATTAATCAGATTTTACGATCAGCTGGCCACAGTTAGTCAATGTCACAGAAATGAAAATCAAACTTAGGAAAAAGAACATTCAAGGTTATAATTAATGCAAAGAGCGTAAAGATCAATGTTTAAAATAACTTTCTAAATAATAATGTTAGGAGAAAAATTAACAAGTACCGGGAATCCTATCGACGCAATGAATAATTAAACAAGTAAATACCAAATAAGACAATAAGGAGTATCAAATCCATACAAATGCAAAAACACAAATACACACTATACTAACAACAAGAACACCTCAAGTCTACATCGAGTTTCTTTTCGAAACTTTGCACACTTGTAAATGTTGATTAGTACTACAATGCTATCTATATAACGCTTGCCAATGCTTAACCCTTTTCGAGATATTACCCGACGAAATTTAAATAAATATTTCAGGACGTATAAATACCTCTCCATTTCATGTAATGTCAATTAAATAACACATAATAAAAAATGAGTTATGAGAAAACGCTAACACAACCTTTTGAAATTTTTCACAGAAAAGAACTTTAACTATTCTTTACCTTATCTTGACGCAACCCATACTTAACCTTGACNCAAAAAGAAACTCGATCTACACTTGAGGTGTTCTCCTTGTAAGTCTCACGTACTCTCAAACACATGTATAATTAATATTTACGATGGATTTCAAGGGAATATACTTAATAATTTAATTCTTACAATTAGTACAAGAGTATTAAAGAAAAAATTCTAAGAAATAAAATGATGATAAAGCGTTGAAGGTAAAATAACACATGCAAGACTGCAAGTTGTAAGCAATAAGATGGAAGAATACAAAGAAAACAGAGATCAACAGACTCTTAACAAATATACATACCCTCCTACACTACGGTTACACTTAATTTTATAGACGCACGCACACACACGCACACATACACAGACACATACGCATAAACTAATGTAAGGGAGGATAGACAAACACGCACGAATACACGAATAAGTTGCTTTTAATTTTTACTCTTCTTCCTGGATGTCCTCCTCCCTACTATCTTCGAGTACAATCACTTTTCTTGGTTGTTGATTTTCTTTCTTGCTCATTTTCAATACGCGCTTGTCCTTTCTCTCTCTCTCTCTCTCTCTCTCTCTCTCTCTCTCTGTTTCTCTCTTTCCTTCTCTCTTTATTTTTTTTTCTTCTCACGATGATCGTCTTTGCGTTAACGATGACAATGGCTGTGATAAACGAAAAGAAAAATGATGATTTGATATCGATTAAATCATCAAATCTAAATACTATGAAAATGTTTATCTACGAAGACAAATTTTTACTTTGTTTTGTCTGACTTTCTTTACGCTTCTTTCCTCCTTTATTCCCTTTTATAATTTAACAACAAAATTCGCGATCCACACGCTTCAGCACTCTAAAGCTTTTTGACGTTTCTCGCTGCCAAAACTATGTTTAAAAGCATAGCACGCATGCACGCATGAGGTACTTCTATTTATATCTACGGCTGCTTTCCAAAAACTTGTTGGTATTTTGTTATTATTTATTTATTTATTTATTTTTGTTTTTCTTTTTTTTTTTGTATTAGTTTTTAATTAATATCTTTTTTCTTTTTGTATTTTATCAACGTCATCGACGAGATTCGAATACGACACGAACCATCTATTATAAATTCTCAATAGATACGTGACTAATCGATTTGAAAAGGAAGACAATGACGTACGTATAGAGATAAATTTTAAAGAGAGATAGAGATAAAGCATATGTTCAAAATAGCAATTTGAAGAAAATCAGGAAACCATAAAATATGAGATGTATAAAATGAAATATCAAAGAGTTGTAGAAAAAGAGAATGTAAAAATAAATGAATATGATTAAAAATATAATGTAAAGAGTNCCTAATGATCGATTGAATCTTCCATTGGATGCTGTATATACGCCAACAAATATTTATTGGTTATTCTTTAGCGTTAACGGGTTAGTTGATTATATATACTATATACATATATTACATTATCAGTTTCTGGTATTATTGGAGAAGAGATTTAAATTAAAATTGTTATATTACAGCTATATGGTTTCAATAGAACCATTCGTTTGGAAGGATCTTCAAAAAAACGTTTCCATGACAAAACTATTAAAATGTGAAGCAAGATCAAAACAAGAAATAATAGAACCGTTTTATGTACAGGTAATTACGTCATTCTATAGAATCATTTTTGTATAATTTTTTGTAAATTATATTTTTCAACAAATTTTTTTTTGTAAATAATTTCTTACAATAGCTAAAATTAATATGTTTGTTACACTCTATTATTGTGTCAACTTTCTAATACTATAAATATAATTGTGCAATACGCGATAAAAATTAAATAATATATTGTACAATTATTTCTAACTTTATTGAAAATTTGCTTCGGTATGCTTCGTATGCTTATACAAGAAGCGATTTTTTTCTTTTAGATGTTTTTCATGATGATTGTGGTTGGTAGTATTCTCTATAATAACAACACAATCAGTTTATTCTTAAATACTATTGACTGGCAATACAAATTATGTCATTTTATTGATCACGTGAAACGTTTCTGCTTGAATTGTTTTAATTCAAAGCACCCAAAATATGTGGAAACACCTATTCAGGTACTATCATATTCTTCAGTTAATATGTGGCAGTCTTGTATATTAGTGATGACTTTATGGAGAATAATAAGTGGATCTGCATTGCTCTATTAGTTAGATTGTTTGTTATTAACTGTGAATGTAGAGATTAATGTTTTTTATATATGTGAATTTTTTAACTAGAAGAATATTTGTATCATTTTTCCCATTGCTGAGAATATGATTAGTATAGAGACGAATATTATATATCATTCACAAATGATAAAGTAAAAGCTAATGGCTTTTGATGAGTGTAATTTAAAAAAAATTATCAAATCTAATATCAGCTCAAACTTATAATTAGATGGTCAAACTGCGAGGACTTAATTTACATCTAAAAAGAAGAAAAAAAGGTTGCGTAAAAGTTGCGTAGTTACGTAGACTACACATTTTCCATTAAAGCCCACAAAAGGTTGGCTGCATTTATCGGGACCGTGTAAATTACATATTTTTTATAATTATTCATATTATATATATTATAAACCCGTGAGAATTTTCCTGAGCTTCCATGACTGCGGTTTTAGATCTTTGCACTAATTCCTTCTTTGAAATAATTTCTTGTATTCAAGTATTCCTCATAAGTAAAAATCAAGAGATGTATACAATTTATGTTATAACTTTTGACGTATGTTTATAAAACCTTTTTTTCTTATTTTTTGAGCATAAAATACGCACACGACGTTTGTATGGAGGTACATTTTTGATACCCTATATAAATATATGTGAGCGAGGAGAGATAAATTATTTCAAAGTAATAATGTTATTGTAAGGCTTCCATATCAGTTGCTTGTAAAATAAAGATTTAAATATTTACTGATCATTTCTTCGCATGATTCTTATATCTAACTAGTATTGTTATATGAAGTATTATAAATATAATATATTATATATGTACTTTTTAATAATTTATTATATATAAATAATTTGCAGGTTGTAGGAGAGATAGAACAAGTTTATTTTGAAAATACTAGTCGTCATACAATGTCAAGCACTATTTATAATGTTCATTTATATCCATCAGTATATCTAAAGAACTTTTTGCCAATCGACATTATTATTTGTCTTCCTGGGATTATTGAAGAAAAACTTTTGGAAGCTAGTGCTACTTTGCAGATTCCAACAATTGATTACACTAAATCAAATATTATAATTAAGGTAAAGATATGTTGTCAATATTAGGTAAAGATATGTTGTCAATATAACTAACATAGTTATCAAAATGTTACAGCTACCAAATTATTTAGAAAAAAATTGGTCGTGCAAAGGTGAAATAATAGCAAATCCACCGGAGTTTTCAGTCTGGTCTTTTGAATCCTTTGATAGTGCACAAAAAGTTGTTATGGATTTAGGAATGCATACATCACATAAACATGGTTCCATTATAATGGCTCTCTATTGTCCTTTTTGGATGTTGAATAAAACTGGTTTAATGTTATCTTATAGGGTAAGTGTAAAATCGCGTTTTTTAATAAACGCTATATTATTAATTTTTAAATTGCGTATACATTATAAATAATTCACGAACAAATTTCATATAACAGTTCAATCAATTAGTTTTTTTGCAGTGACAAAATTTAAAATAAAATAAACTGTTATATATATACGCGCATATCTTTTTATTAAATATAATCTTTAAACTGACAGTGAGAAGCAAACTTATCGACTAACTATACTAGCTGGCATTTTTACTTTTAATTCTTTTTCTATTTAGAAATAAACATGTGTATTAGCATAAATTCAAATATGATTTAACAACATTCATTTTTAAATAATGTTCTTGAATTCATAGGATATTTCGACAATGGATAATGATATATTTCAAATACTGAAATCTGAAGTTGCTGAACAAAAATGTCTTTGCGTGATTCTTTATATTAATATATAAATTTATATTTTTATACTATTTTTAATTTTTAATCATATTGTTAATGTATTTGCTCATAATATTTTATCATGTAGGTGTGAGTTTACATGATAAGGTGTCTTTTTAAATTCATTTTACTACATTGAGCTCAAACTATTATTTTACAGAAGTCAAGTAAGGGTGGTAAAGAACATTCAAGTCCAGTTAAGGTAGAGCTTTACTATTATTGCACTTTAAATTGATGCTTTTTATATGATAATTTGGTTAAAAGCTTGTAATACCTTATTGTTAGTGCTATTTATGGTTATAGTGTTTATTAGTAGAAACTTTTCAGTATGTAATTCTTTTTTTAAATATTTTATGTTTCTACTATTGTATATATTAGTAATTTTTGATAAAAACAAAGCAAATATATTAATGGTAGTAATATTATTAAATTAATAAATAGAAGGTATAATGTATTTCTCATATTTAAGTGACATTTATATAATAATTTTATTTTTATCTAAAAATGCAAAAATACGTAATTAATTTTTACGAAATAATAAAACAAAAATAGCACGCTTTAAATATTTATGTTTTTATCAATATATATATAAAGGTGTATTTCAGAAACTGGTTTTTGCTATGAAACCTCATCATCCACGTGCACAGTATAGGAAGAGGAAAGCACGTTTGGTGACATTTTAATTTCAAAATTTATTGAAGTTTGTTTAAATAACACTGAATTGCACTAATACTCATAAATTCAAAATTATAATATTACAAATATGAAACAGCAATACTAATAGACATTTACTAATGATATTTCTCTCTTGCCAATATAAATGTTTTTCTAAAATCTATATATGGCACAGCCTGTTAAATAAATATAATATACCAGCTATTTATATTCTATTTCTCTTCTATTAGTTCTTCGATTTCTTTGCATTTATTAATATGTTTTGTATATTTTTAACAGAATACAAAAAATGGTAAAATATAATATGTTATATGTACATGTTTTGATATATTATGAGTATAAATGCTTAATATACTCATGCAGTGTTTACAGCAGTGTTTTATTATTACATGTGCATGAGCAACTAAATCAGAACATCATTGGAAAAATACTTGTTTTTATATATTTATCGTAATGTTAATTTCATTGCTTTTGTAAATGAAAACACATATTATCACGAAGTAAACTATGACAATCTTTCTTATTATTTCAGAGTGGAGAAGATTATTTAAATATTTTATATCATCCGGAACACTTTAAAGGACCAATATTATTTTCATTCCGTTCAAAAGCCTTTTTTGGTAAAAAAAAAGCAATGATTAGAGTGGAAGATGGAGAATGGTCTGAAAAGTTTTCAATTGATGTTGCAGGAAGTGAGGGAGTAGTTGCGTGCAAATATAATGGAATGATATATCAGGTATTTTTTTAATTCAGTAAACAATTTCTATTCAAATTATAAATACATGTATCTAATTTTTACATAATGAAATTTTATATTTCAGATTGGTGTACATAATCAATTGACATATAATTCTTTAACAAAGCAAATTACATTTACACCTTATTATGTTCTTATTAACAACAGTGATTTTCTAATTGAATGTCAAGAAAGCGATAGACCTGCCGATCCACTTATCGTAGTATGCTAAAAAAAGAAAAGATTATTCTTTAATGAAATATATATTTATACATATGACATATTTATTTTTCAATACATATTATAATGTAGGTTTCACCTGGAGAATGTTCAGCTTTTTGGCCTCGTTCAGAACACGAAGTGAAAACTTTGAAGGCAAAGGCTGCAGGATATCCTGAAAAAACAGCAGCTTTCATTTATACTGACAGTCATACCACGTTGTTGAAACTAGATAATAAGGTTTGTATTTATTTTATTATTATTGTTTTTTGAAATAATTTTATTTCTAAAAAATGTATATATAATTATATTTTATTGATTAGTACGGCGGTATTAATGTTGATATACAAATCAATGAAGGCGGAATATATATTTCAATGTCAGGTTACAGTCCTGGCAATGCTCCAGCTCTTATTATAAATCATACTCATCATTCAATCAATTTCTGGGAAAAAGGATCTATAAATATAAGGTGCGCGTAAAGTCTATTCAGATATTCATCTTTATAACTAATAAATAAAAAAGTTTTAGGCATACATATTTAAGTTAATAAATTTTAAGTATGAAATAACATTTATTTTATTTGCAGATGTATTCAATCATTTAACAGAATGTTTTATACTTGGGAAAACCCTGCTGGTTCAAGAAAATTAATGTGGGAAGATAATAACAAAAAAGAAATAGAAGATGATCTAAGAAAGGTAAACTAATTTATTCTATTAAAGATTTAAGAACCCATTAGAATTTCTAACTTATCTCTTTTACGATTAAACTTTCTAGGATACTTTAGGTGCTTTTCAAATACCTGATACAGAAGAAGAAATATATTACGTATCATTTTTAAATGGTACACAAAGAATACTTCTGTTTACTACAAATTTGAAAATAGCTGAAGATTGTCAATTAGTAGGTGATCTTGAGCCTATCGAACAAGAGATAATTCTTAATATCCATGGAGTAGGATTTTCACTTGTAAATAATATTACTAAATCAGAGCTTTTATATATGTGCATTGCAAGGTAAAATTTCTTTCAAGTATATCCTATATAATTTTTTGATATAATATTATTAATATACCAATATATTCTCTTACATAATGATATATTATAGCTCTGGTATAATATGGGAAACGTGTAAATCTATTAGAAGTAGATGGCGTTTTCTTAATGCCAGAGAAGTTAATATTATCGAGGAGGGATACCAAAAATATATACGCGAATTACAAATTGAAAAGGACCCGCCTTATAGAGTATTACTCGAACCTAAGTTGGAGGTAGAGATCTAAAAATCTAACAATCAGAGTTTTATTCTATAATAATCGCTTGTCATTAATCAATATTTATGTTGTAATTAACTTTAGGTGGATTATTTAAATATGGAAATGATAAGACCTCATCGTCGTTACATACGACGTTCATTTCAAACTGGTTTATGGCTACAGTATAAAACATCAGCACATCAAGTACAATTACACGCTAAAATTAATAGATTGCAGATAGATAATCAACTTTCAGATTGTGTTTTTCCAGTTATTTTAGCACCAGTTCCTCTACCTAAGAGTATTACACAAAGTACAGGTAAAAAGTGTCCTTTTCTGTATTTTTTTGTTATATTATTGAATTGTTTATTTAAAAAATTGTAATAATTCTACAGTACCAAAACCATTTGCCGAACTTAGTATGGTAAAACGTCTCTTAGAGCATAGCACTGTTCAACAATTTCGTTATTTCAAAGTACTTATTCAAGAATTCCACATTAAAGTGGATATAGTATTTATAAATGTCATAATGGCCTTTTTTGAAGCAAATGTAGCGAATGATGCAGAAGAAGTAAGATTTTATATTTAAATAATTGTATTATTTATAACAATTATGTGTACTAAAATGTTTTTGATTTTATTATTATAGAGTGAACTTTTCCGCAAGGATATGAAATTAGTACATGAACCACTCATGTATCATGTTAGCTTGATCACAACAGCTGAACAAAAAAATTTTTTCGATTTATTGCATTTTTCACCTCTTAAGGTTCGTAATATTTTTTATTTATAAAAATCTTAAATACATTTTTTTAATTATCAAATTATTTTTCTTTTATTAGATACACATTAGTTTTTCAATGACTGGTACTGGAAGTGGACCTTCTGCAGTACCTCAAGTACTAAATGTACTATTACAAGGCATTGGAGTTACACTAACTGATATTAACGATATCGTATTCAAGTATGTTTTTTTATTTCCTAGATTCTTTTAACGTGATATAGCAATTAATAGAACATTTCTCATTTTATAGATTAGCGTACTTCGAACGAGATTACACTTTCATGACACATAAGCAATTAATCTCAGAAGCAACTATGCATTATGTGGGACAAGCTATTAAACAAGCTTACGTTCTTGTGTTAGGTCTTGATGTAATTGGTAATCCATATGGTCTTGTAGTTGGTACGATGAAAGGTATCGAAGATTTATTTTATGAGCCTTTTCAAGGCGCCATACAAGGCCCAGGAGAATTTGCTGAAGGTTTATATCTTGGTGTTAGAAGTATGCTAGGTCATACTGTTGGTGGAATGGCAGGAGCTGTATCGAAAATTACAGGAGCTATGGGTACAAGAATATTACATAACATTCTTTCGTATTATTGTCATAGATTTACAATCATAATTTACCTTTATATTTGAAGGTAAAGGAATAGCTGCTTTAACTTTCGACAAAGATTATCAAAGGAAAAGACAGGAACAATTGAATAAACAGCCAGCAAATTTGCACGAAGGACTTGTCAGAAGTGGAAAAGGTTTGGTCATGGTACGTTCATGAATTATGTTAATATTTAATTCGAAACATCACTTATTTATTAAAATTATTATTTTATTTATATAGGGCGTTGTGGATGGTGTAACTGGTGTTGTAATGAAACCTATATCTGGTGCTAAAGAAGAAGGTATTGAAGGATTCTTTAAAGGTTTTGGAAAGGGAGTTGTTGGACTTGTAACTAGACCAACTGCAGGAGTTGTTGATTTTGCTAGTGGATCTTTCGGTGCTGTTAGGCGGTAAAAACATAATTTTGTATATTTTGTAATATTTAATATCTATGTGAAAATAGTTTTAAAAATAAAAATGTATTTTAGTGCGGCTGAATTAAGCGAAGAAGCTAAAAGAGTTCGGCCACCCAGATTCTTACAACCAGACAGTCTTGTTCGACCTTACATAAGAGATGAAGCAGAGGGTAATAAAATACTGGCTGTAAGTAATATATTATTTTATGATAACAATATATATATAAGATATTACAATAAAAAAGAAATTGATTTCTTTTTTTTTTCTCAAACAGGAACTTGAAAAAGGCAAATATGCAAACACAGATATTTATTTCTATCATATGTACATCAATAAAGATGTTCTATTGCTTACTGATAAACGTATAGCATATCTTGAACATAGTGATTTATTCGGTGGTTGGAAGGTATGCTTTGAATCAAATTACAAGAATTTCTGTATACAATAGTATTATTTAATTAAAACATTTCTTTATAGGTCGATTGGACCCATACATGGCAAGAATTTGGCGAATTACCAAAAATAGTAGACAGAGGAGTACAGATTTGTATTAAAGATTACTCAAAAAGAAAGAAATTAGGAAATTTATTTGGTAGCCCAGAACAATCCAAAATAATCTTAGTACCAGATTCCAGTTTAAAACAGGTTGGCAAAAGAATTTTTTTTTTTTTCTGGCCGTTATACTCATATGTAATTAATAATAATTATTTACCTCATTACTTTTACAGTTACTTCATATTAAAATAAAGGAACAGATGAATCAATATGGAATCACGAATGAACTTACATAAGTTACCAATATAAAAATCAAAAAGAGAGAGCTTGATTGATATTTTGACAAATTACTTATAAAACCTCATGCTTAAGCAAAACTAAGAGTGCCTACGAGCTCAATTTGCATTAAGCTTTGTAACTGAAGTTATATAATTTTCATGCACATTCAAATAGTTTTTTATAAACACTATTTGCAAGACTGACAAATACTAGCTTTTAAAAATAGCTATAGTAAAGAATATATTAACTAATATATATATATATATATATATATATATATATATATATATTGCTCCAAAATAAACATAAAAAATTCTTATTCGTAGTGCATAAAATTTCAAGTGATTAAATTTATTTCTACGTCAACATAATTTTTGTTTTATTTTAAATATATGATCATAGAATATATATAGTAAAATGTAAATTATATTTTGTCAATATTGGTCAAGTAATATTTTATTTTTTTTATTGTATAGTATAATATATTATCAAGCAAGTTTTTTAATTTATTAAAAAAATATGTATGCTATATGATATATTATTAGTTCGTAATTATTAAGAAACTAAGTACATGCTAAAAAGTTGTTAATTTAAACAAAAAGATAAAACGCACACTTTTAAAAATATCATAAGTATTATATTTATAAAGATCATTTATGTTACATGATCCTTATTATTATATATACATTGCTTGACATTACAATAGAATTATTAGTAATAATAGAATTTTTTATTCAAACAATTAAAAAAAAGTTAACTCCTTCAGACTTTTATGTAAAAATTTAATACTTTGACTGTCATGTTGGTTATTTATTTATGATCAGCCATTTATTTATTTGGGTTATTTATGATCATTTATTTGTGACCGGAACATTTAAACTACTTAAATTATAAAAGTTGAATGAAAATTTACAATTGGCGCATTTAAAACATTACCGCTAATTAGAATATACTTTGAAATAAAAAGTGTACCATTGAACAATTAAAAATATTTATTGAAACACTGAAAATAAAAGATTAACTTCTATGAAATCTTGCATCATAAAATACTATCGTAGCATCCTAAGCGAAACATATGATTTCTGCATGGCAGTCAAAGTGTTAAATATAGGTATCGAGAATTGTTCCTGGATATTCCTGTCCAAAAAAATTCTCTTAAAATAATGAAAAATTAATATAACCATAAAATTATATAACAGATAAATATTATAAGAGAATAAATTTTCATTCAATCTTACAAATTCTATTCTGTTGCCTTCGAATAAAATTATATATTATAATATGAATAAAGTACCCTGATTTTGAAAAATACAACAATAATCAACAAATTTGCAAGAGTGCAACTTCATTCAGTATATTTTGTCATTTGTTTATTTATCAATTAATTGTGTATTTAATTATTTATTTTGAAATATTTCTTATATTTTTTTTAACTCAATTTTTATACGTAGTTTATAAAAATACTTTACAGGATATTGATAAACACCATTATAATATTCTAAGATTGGCAGAAAATCAATTAATCAAGTTTTTTACTCGAATATACAAAATTTTTATAATAAACATCTTGAATTTTATAGATTATATTAATGCAGTCAACTAATCCTAATGAACAAGAAATTGAAAATATACATGGGCCCCCACAGTTTCCACCTTTATTTAAAGGGCAAAAAATACAAAATGTAAGCTAGCAGTTATAATAAAAGGATTAAAATCCATATCTGCGTATGATATAAATTAATAAAGAAATTTGATATTTGTTTGATAGGGTCCATACACTATTACTGTAACAGATGATATGGTAGCCCAAAGGGAAAGACAAAATCAAGAATTATATAGAGCTTGGCTCCAAGAACAAAGAAGAGAAATGGATGGTGAAGATTACATGGGGGATTTTAAAGATTCGTTAGTGAGAAGGAGTTTTATTAGAAAAATTTTTTGCATACTGGCCTTGCAACTTATATATACAACAGCTGTCGTAGCATTTTTTATGTTTGTGTAAGTTGTGGACTATTCTAATATTTTGAATACATTTATGTAAATTCTTTTTTACTTTTAGACCAGCTGCACGAGAGTTTATGTTAATTAATTGGTATATTTGGGTAATAGCTCTGTACGTAAATTTTGTTCATTTTAGATAAATAAATTATTTTCATGAAAATTAAGTTATTACATTTTGTTAGAATACTTTTTACGGTCACCTACTGTGCTATAGCATGTTCTGAGTGTGCAAGACGACAAACACCAAATAACTACATCTGTCTGTGTTTGCTGGTAAAATTATTTATACCATAGCACCTAAATTTATTTATTACTGCGTATACAATTTCATATTTTTTTCAGACATTGGCCATGTCGTATCTTGCTGCCTTTGTTTCCGTATTTTATGCTATTGAAGTGGTCCTTATAACGTTAGGCATGACCTCACTTGTAACTATAACAATTAGTTTTATAGCTACATTTACTAAGGTATGTATGAATTATTTAATTTTATTTTCATCTAAATTTCTTTCATATATCAAGTAAATTAGTAATATTCTTTGTACGCATTGTATCGCAGTTTGATCTAACCATGCGAACAGGATTAATAACAATAATTGGATTAATTGGAATTATTGCTCTTTTTGTAATGGTGATAATAATGATATTTACATACATAAAAATATTGCATATACTAATAGGTATCATAGGAACACTCCTTATATCGATGGTTAATATCAACAATATATTTCATTATCAATCTCTTTTAAACTTAAACTTTTTTATATTAAATTAAATGAAATGTTTTCTACTCTTTCAGTACTTATTTTTTGACGTACAAACAATCATGGGCGGACGAAGAATAGAATTAAATCCAGATGAAGTTGTTTATGCAACTACTCAAATTTATGTTGATATCGTTTTATTGTATCAATACATCCTTATGTTGGTAGGTTTATTCCACGAAGGATAAATACAGAAAATTTATTACATTTTGCATTTGTATATTATGTGTTATTCTATTTTATAAGTAGCGGATTTTCTTATATTTACTATAAAAATATTTTTGAATAAACCGCTCAAAATCGAATGATACTAATATCGATTGTATCGATTAAATCGTGGATTAACATTATCGATTGTAATCGTTTATTAGAGAATCGCTATTTGACCCTATATCATTTCAAGGTGAATTGTGAAAGGATTCTATTGTTGGTCGTCGTAGTAAAATCAACCGCTAAATACAAACGTTTTAAACGAATATCGATCAAGAAAGAAATTTCTTAATAAATAAAAACAAGATAAGAAATATATAAAATACGAGTAATTTGTAAAAGAAGAAGAAAGAGGAAAAATGGCAGTCGTAGTACCCGATTCAAAAGACATTAAAGCGAATGCTTTAAAAGCTTTTGCCAAAGAATTTGGTACCGAAGCAACAATTTGTGCTTGTGCACCTGGTCGTGTTAATTTAATTGGAGAACACACGGATTACAATGAAGGATTTGTATTGCCAATGGTAATTTATCAAAATTTATAAATAATCTTATTATATATATATACCAACATATTTTGTTACTTCTTGAAAACTGCTTTGGACCGCGTTATTTGATTTTCTCATTTAAGTTGAATCTTAAGTCGTAATATTATAGGCATAAATTAACAAAACTATGCATTGAACTTTGAATTTTATTTGTTACACAAGTTACATAATTTTAATAGTAGTTAAGTAACATCTATTCTTTCGTCAGCAATAAAAATGTTTTACTCAGCTTATCTAATTGAAATATTTTAGCGCGAAAAAGGCTTCAATTCGAAAATTACCACCTAAATTTATTACATTTGTAAACGGTAATTTAAAAAAAAATAGAAATTTTTAAAGCAATTTATTGAAAAGTAAGAGGGAATAAAGATAAGAATAAAGATAAGAATAAAGAAATTTTTCCCTAGATAAGAGCAAATATTTCAAAAGTGTGGGTCGTGACCTACCGACTTATCACGTTGATATTTTAATGCGAGGTTCACATTTTAGTGTCCATTAAAATCACACGATAAATTACTGTTTTCGAAAATAAATTTAAAGTTTAAAAGAAAATAAAAGAAAATAAAAGTATTGATACTATCACCTAAAATTAGCTCTTTGTGTTTTAATTTTTCATAAATATTACTTATTAGGCGTTACCTATGATCACAATAATAGCTGGAAGACCAAATAATAGGAAAGAATGTAAGATTATTTCTCTTAATGAAAATATTGGTTCATTACATCAAGTTGAATTTGATGTTAGTGTTAAAGAAAATATAAAAGCAGGAGAACCCAAATGGGCCAATTATATAAAAGGATGTATTGCATATTTTCCGTGTAAGCAAATGTTTTTATCAAATATCATATTCAACGATGTAAAAAAAATATAAATTTCATATTTTTGTTTATAAATATATTTTTAGATGATCTGTCAGGTTTTGATGCAGTAATTGTCTCAACAGTACCAGTAGGAGCAGGTTTAAGTAGTTCTGCTGCTCTAGAAGTAGCAACGTATACATTCCTTGAAATAATGAGTGGCCATAAGTTGGGAAAACAAGACAAGGTAATTTCCATATTCTGACATTTAATAATGTTATTATTTAGATTAAATAATAACATTAAATAAGACAGCACTTCTGTATTTGAATAAAAGTACATAGTTTACAGGCCTTGGCATGTCAACGAGTAGAACATGATTTTGCTGGGGTACCATGCGGTATAATGGATCAGTTTATTTCTGTGATGGGGAAGGAGGGTTGTGCACTTCTTTTAGATTGTAAAGATCTTTCAGTCAAGCATATACTTATGAAACATATCAATAATTATGTTTTTCTAATTACAAATTCAAGCGCGCCTCACAAACTAAGTAGTAGTGCTTATTGCAAACGTAGAGATTGTTGTTACGAGGCTGTAAAGAAGCTTAACATAAAAAGCTTAAGAGAAGCAACGTTAGATAGTATTGAAGGTGATTTTATTAACATATATATATAGGTCCATTTATAAATATTAACCCTTTGCGGTCGTATTAAATTTAGACATAGGAGTACCGTATTGACTTTAGACATTCAGGTTCGTTTAGAAAAAGTATAAATTGATACATGGATGAATACAATGTAAGATTAGTATGGTTCTTTGCTGTCGTAGCTGAGAGCAAAGATAAGACTGCAAAGGGTTAATAATAGAAAATTTAAACTAACTAATATTTATTACTTCTATTCTAGTATTAAAATCACAGAATGCTTCTGAGGAGATGTTAAAAAGAGTTCGTCATGTAGTCAGTGAAATTCAAAGAACAACTGATGCTACAGTTGCTCTTGAAAATGGTGATTTTGTACAGTTTGGTCGTTTAATGAATGAAAGCCATGAATCTTTACGAAATGATTATGAAGTTTCTTCCAAAGAGCTTGATGTTTTGGTAGCTGCAGCCAGAGAAGTTAATGGTGTTTTAGGAAGTCGTCTAACTGGGGCAGGCTTTGGCGGTTGCACTGTTACTTTATTAGAAAAACAAGCAATTGATAATGTTATTCAAAATATAAAAGCAAAGTTAGTTATTTTATATATTAGATTTTTTAATTAACATTACGATCAAATATAATATTACGTTTATTTGTTAGGTATACTGGAACTCCATCCTTTTATATTGCAATACCAGCTGATGGAGCAAGAGAAATGAATGTAAAGGACTAAATGTGAGTGATCAACATATTATTTAATTTAGAACAGGACGAATTACTATTCTTATCGTTTTTTAATCTTTCTTAACACAGTAGATAAAATAAACATATCATGGAAATTTATAGTCTGTTTACAGAGAAATGACATTGGGAAGATAAGATATGCAATAATAAACAAACAAGAATCTTTATAAAATAATGCGATAATTTCTAATTAAAAGATAGAATAAAAATTAGCTAAAGTCAAATTAACCAAAAAATTGACAAATAGGAGAAAGAAATACAACATACTATAAGTCCTCGACGTTAAAGGAGCGAGCAGTAGGAGAACTCTCTAAAGTTCTCTTTTTTCATCTTTTTAAATATCTCTGCAAATATTGAGTTCAGTTAAAAACTAATACTATTCAAAATTAAACTAGAGTAAATTCTATAGAAAAAAGGTATTTTCATTTTTTTCGTAGCGTTAATACTTTTGGGAGGAAAAATATAAGAAAGTTTTGAAAATTTCATAAAGGGGATTTATGGCTTTAATTATAAAATATACATATATTACGTCATACATAATGTTTATTATGTATATAAATTATATGTAGTATAATTGTGTATATACAAATGCAGTGATCCTTTTAAGTAAGGCTACCTAAATATCTTTTTGGCTAATTGTGATGTAAAAAATATTTTGTACGTAATATGCATGATGTCAAAGAACACCGGGAAGAATATTTTTTTCTCATTTTATTGCATCGTGTAGTTTATCGTAAACTATATTCACATTGGATGTATACCAAAGAATTTGTAACACATTGCGTACGGCACGCTGCGCGTTCGACGCGCTCTCACGGCCCGCACATTTAAGTCGCCGATTCAGTCGAAAAACACATGAAAATGAGATATCTCGTGACACGAGATATTTCGTAAGCGGTATGCAATGTGTTAATATATAATATATCAACTAGTTAAATATTGTAATATTTAGTAATACGATGTATAATAAAAGTTATTGCAATAAACGTTTTACCAATTTATGCTTGCTAATACATCATTTTTTCTATGTACATATATAGCAATACTGTTGACAGACCCAGGATTTATTGAGTGACCTGCTACATATATGTACAATTTATTCTGTTTTAATCTTTTTCTTTATAGTTAAGTTTATCAGTTAGACTCATCATAAAGCTCACATATACAATCAGTTAAACGTTTTATGACAATTTTTCTTATCAATTACATTTAATTCAATTTCTTATATATAAATAAAAATCCTTAACCCTTTCGCTATGAACGTCGGCTATAGACGGCGACAGCGTGATAACATTTGACCATCAGCCCCGCGCGCAATTTGCATACTTTCCGGCGCAGTGCCTCGTTCAGCAGTGTCACTCGGACGGAGCGCATTGCCGTAGCGAAAGGGCTAATTATTCAATGTATTTATAATCTTACTTACAATTAAAGCAGTTTAAAAAACGCGTTCAACTATTTTGTTCATATATATATATATACTGAAAAGGTATTACCTATATCAAATATTACATTATTATACATACATACAGCACAAAAAATATTACTGAAGTTTTGTTAATCAAACCTTCTATAGACGATCATTCTATATCAAGCAACCGTAATGAAAAGTTATTTTATAATTTGGACGGATCATTTTTTCATACGTAAGCAATGGTATAATATAAACCAGGTTAATATAAATATCACGTATAATATCAACGCAATTGGCATTTTAATTCTAAAGTGCTGACATAATACTGTTACCTGCCAAAAGCGGAAAAAATATATTCACATTTATTCAATACCTGCTTATAGTTGTCATAGAGATATCCGAATATTCTGAAAGGTAACAAAAAAAAAAGATTATTAATAATTGAAATTAAGGTAAATCCAAACTTTAAATATAAATATAAATTAACACATTGTTGATATCAGCTATAATATGCTACAAGTTATGCATTTCACGTTTTATACATTATCATGTTTATAAATTAAATGTTTATAATCCAAATCATAAAAAGAATATTAAAAATGAACAACATGAAAATAAAGACCGATTTTCCGAAAGTGTTTATCCTTCTCCTCCCCCCAACTCCTTAACAAAGTGTTATTATTATCGATAGAAATTTACCTTTAAGACAATCATTTAATTCGAGTTCGCTAGAGCTACATTTCAAACTCGATGGTCTTACTCCTCTGAAGATTTCAACGATGCTAGGCTTTAAATTGTGAAATATCAATGGTTGACCACGTTTTAAGAAATCTTCTATTAAGTTCTTCACCCCCTAAAAATAAAATAATGAAAATAAGAAAGAAAAAAAATACATTTAATTTGAATGTTCTTGAAGAGGATTAACCTTAGCAGCAGTAAAATCAACAGCTTGAATGTGAGTAGAATCAATAACAACAGGTACTGTTACACCCTGTTTTGTTCCCTGTTTACTAATTACTGCTCTGACGTATTCAACACTTGGAAAGACGAGACTTCTATCTGGAGTTATGACAAGATATTCACAGCCGCTCATGCTCTACAAAAATACATCAAAAATATATAATTTTATATATTGAATATTGTTTAAAAAATATGAAGAAAAATCTTAGCTATTCACCGTAGCTTTTTGGACTCGTAATGATGGTCTGGCCGATGCATAAAGCAAAAATAAAAGATTAACACCGATGCCGATTACTATTCCTAATTCTAATCTCACGAAGAGGCAGCATAAAAATGTTACGATTGCAGGCACCAGATCGATCTCTAAAAGAAATATAATTTATTGAATTTATTAATCTATATTAGAATATAAACAATGAAATAGAATATTAAAATAATATACACGTGACACCATGAGATACATTAACAAATATAAAGGTCAAGATTTCACAAGATGCATACACGTACTTTTAGTTCTCCACATTGGCTTGATTACATGGAATTCAACCATAAAGATCACAGCTGCTATGATAACTGCCGCAAGTGCTGCCTTAGGAATATATCGAAGATATGGAGTGAGAAATTGTAATGATACTAAGACGAGAAGACCTGTATATATTCCACCTAAAGTTGTTCTAACACCAGAAGAATGGTTAACAGCACCTCGACTGAGCCCACCACTGACTGGCATCGATGATACGAAAGAGGAAATTACGTTGCATACACCCAATGCTAACATTTCTTGAGTGGCGTCTATAGGATTCCCATCATCTATGAAAAAATGTCATTATTATGTAATATAAAATATTAACACTGTAACTAGAATTATATACAAGTAGCTTGTCTGAGTGATCTGTACAAACTTTGGAAATAAGTTCTTGGAATTTGAATAAGCAGAAAATATATTTCAAGAATATGGAAATGCTTACTTTTGGAGTTATAAATTATTTTTATTTAGTCCGTTATATATAAAAAGATTAACACACATTAGAAGCGGAGCCGATTTGTTTCATTTGATATTTCTAATGAAATTTTTCCAGATAAGCTTACTAGCATTGTCGTTGTTCATTGCACCCGTGTTTTCTGCTTGTTTAGATCCTTCGAACTTATGCCCAAAATTTGCGAGAGTACATTCTGTTTATAGTATTATAAATAATAAGTCCTTACTGAATACTTTGGCGATGGAAATAGTTTCCAGAAGACTTAACAAGGGTACGACTAGACATCCGGAACCTAATTCACTGACCATGTCACTGAAGTGATAGGTCTCATTACCAATATTTGATTGGAAAGGTGGCAAATGAAATTCCGGTAAACCTGCTTTTACTTCTCCCGTTAAAATGACTGGTGATGAGCCAATATAAATTTCCAGTAACCAACATATAACAGCACAAATGACAACGATTAAAATGTTTCTGGCAGTTGAGATCAGCCAAATAAGTTTTCTCAGCGTCAATTGAAGTTTTGTTGGCATCTTCACGTTTCGTGTCATTATCGGCAAATCTTTGGCTTTCTACGGATAAAAATCTGAACATGTTACATGCAAAATAACTAAATATTAGATCGATTTAATCATATAAATTTATTACTAACCCTAAGAAGTAACAAAACGATTATGCATACAATTCCTAATGTAGTGTCCCATGGTCTGGTATCACTGATCTTTTCAAAGATCATTTGCCAGACTTCTAAGAACTTTCCTCCAGATATTTTAATTCCTAAGATATCTTTCATTTGACTGGTAGCGATGATGATTGATGCGGCTGAGGTGAAACCAACTGAGACTGGTCCCGAAATAAAATCGAGCAAGAAACCTGATAAGTAGAAGTAAGAAATATGTATTATTTTAGTCTTATTTTATATAAAATAAACGTTCAATTTTTTTTCTCATTTACGTAATCATAGTGATTAAATGAAAAGATTTTATTAGTTTGATTATGATCGTTATCACGGATACTGTAGCATTTTCTTGAAATCGTTTTAATTGTCTCTGTGATATTACCTAATTGTAATATGCCCATTAGCAAGGAAATACAGCCAGAAATGAAGGTTAATAAAACAGCAAATTCTGGCCCTAAGTGAGACTTTTGAAGGGTTTCTCTTGTCAGGATTGCAGCTATCGCTGTTGGTCCTACTGGAACGTCCTTGCAGGAACCTAAGATAGTATATACGAAGCATGCCATAAAAGATGAATAGAGACCATACTGAAACACATGAAAACAATTTCAAGTTTAAGTTAAGTTAATTATTTCAAAAATATTTTGCATTTAACGTAAAATAAAATAAATAAGAAAATGTATAGATTGAATTAAGAAATGTCTTTTATGGAACACAAATCGAATATCATTTTTAAAAGTTTATATTATGTAGATATATAGTAATCAAGTAGCATATATATACACGTATACTAAATATCATTTCTTTAAAATAGAAAAAAGAATTGTCAATAGAACCGTTAAACGGCTCAGTTGAATGATCAATTAGTGCACCTACTTGTAGAGGTAGACCGGCAACATTGGCATAAGCTATGGCTTGTGGTATGACTGTTAAACCAACGGTGACTCCAGCTACCAAGTCACTTGCTATATATTCTTTACGGTATTTTGGTAACCATGCTAAGATAGGTATCCTTTTGTAAAGCAACTTTTTTTTACATGTCCTTTTTATTCTTCGACATAGCCAATTTCTTATCGAAGAAAATAAAAAATTATTGGCACGGTTATCTAAAATTATAAATGAATGAAATATAAATATTTATAAGTATTTGTTATTTTTGAAATGAAACTTCTTAGGCGATGGTAACGATCAAATTTTATGAAACGGCAAGAAAAGAGAGGGGAAGAGAAAGTGAGTTAAAGAAAAAGAATAAATTCTATTTACAGCGCATATTATTTTCGTTATATATTCTTCGGAGAGTCATATAAACAACAATCGATAAGCGAAATTTAATCGACTTTCGTATAAGTACACTCCGTGTTTCTAGATTCAAATAAACATTAATTATATGTGTGTAATTAAGTGCATTAATTTTGAAATTTTCTTCATCCTACACACTATACCAATAGTTTTCAAGGAAAAATCTAGCGAGCGTTACGGTGTAAGATTAAAAGGGACACTGTATATACGAATCAATTGATTATTGTCCTTCGCGTGTATTTCTATAAACCTCTTTTCTTGATGTTCTCATAGATTTCTTTTATTCACCTGCATTGGCAAGGTAAACAAAAATCTACCTATAAAAATAGGTGGAGCTTCAGTTTGCGAAAATAATTCGTTCCAGAAATGTACTCGTAATAAAAGTGAATTTCGTCATAAGAAATACACCATGAAAAATCAAATAATTTGTTCTACAATTATTTATTTATATTAAAATGATATAATATATAAAATACTAATTGCAAGTAAAAAGTTCATTCGCATTTTAGTTACTACGATTACTCGCAATCTAATGTAAGATTTGATTTCGACAACCATAAAAAAAAGAACGTACGACGATTTTGATAAAATGAAATATTCATGGTCGCCAGTACCGATTTTATCTTTACATTCAACTATCGTAAAAAATCCCACCTATTTCTGTCACTAAAGATCACCTGATTATACCGTAAGAATTCTCTTACGGGCTACGTGCCAGTGTTGTTATACTTACAATTAAATATGCCATGCGATGTTTTGGAATGTTCTTTTATTTAATTGTCTTCGTGCTTCAAGTTATTCTCGTTTAATTTGATTTTGCGATATGTTTTTAAGGAAAGAAAAAGAAGAAGAGTACTCACCGTCATCCTTACTATTTTTATCGTCTTTGCTAGAAAGACGAACGATGCCCAGTCTAGTTTCAAGGTTGTTACTTAGATCAGGATCGTTGTTGTTAAAACCGGTCAGTCTGACTTGTTTGTAATTTTCAAGATCGTACTCTTCTTTGACTGTGTATTTAGCCATCTTATAAAATTGTCTTCTTCTGTTAATTCAGTAGAAAGAAGGAAGGAGGAAAAGGATAGGATAGTTTGGATTCGTTGGAAATTTCTCCCTAATAATATCGCAGTTTTCTTGTCCTTTTTCTTTTTGATATCGAAGAGAAAGGATAATACGATCCAAGGTGAAGAACGATCGAACCTTAATCAGGTAGACTCCATTCCTCGATTCGATCATAAGTGACGATACTGAAAAATGATCATTAATGTTATCTTAACTTTATATCATCCACATTAACACTATAATTAATCATTTTATTCTTTTCTTTACATTTTATCATATTCTTGTAAATGTTATTCATTATCACATTAATGTACTTTTCACGTTCCTATCTAATCGGTAAGAGTATGATAATCTAATATTTATTTTTTTTTTAATTATTTTAAAATTTTTGAATAAATATAAAAACGAAAGAAGAAAGATCATGTAATAATAATACAGATAGAAAATGTTTAGCTCATGTCAGACATTGGTTCCTTTTTAATTCTTTTGTTTACAAATCAATACACGTAACCCGATAATTATCGATGCATTGTACGCGTGAACTTCACCTATATTCCATTGCAAAGTGGATATCATAAAGCAATTATCTACTTATTCTTGTGCCATATGTATTTGTAACTGTTGGCAATTACATAAGAGAACGATTAATTGCATACGTTACGCTACAGTTATCGGTACACGAGAAGCTGGTGGTGGTCAGAGGACAAATGAATAAAAAATCTTCATAAAAAACAAATTTATCGGTCATAAAATGTATACGGTCGAGCTCGTTAAACTTCGTCTTCATTCAATATTTTAAACAAGTTACCTTTTTCCTTTCACGTTTTTCCAACGTTTATAAGTTTTATTTTACAGTCTCTCTAATTAATCGACAAATAGGCAAAGATAACAAATCAACCGTTTCTTTCAAAGTTTTATTTTTATTTCTTCATTTTTTTAAATCTTGCATATACTATATTAACTATATTACTTTGTTACAATTAATCACGTTGAAGAAGAATTTTCTTATCAAAGTGTGTTGCAAATTGTAAACAAAGATTCGATGTAATCAATTGTAATTTCTGAAAATTGTCTATTGTTCAAGAATTCTATTTAAAAAAGAAAGAAGAAGAGAGATAAATTTGTCTTGTCATTTTACTTTACTAAGGAAATTCGAAAAATTTTATATCTGTGTAGTTTGGCAAGTATTTATATTTTATTACTATTTTCTTTTCTTTTTTTTCTTTTTTTTCTTCAGAGATATAAAAGAGACTTCGCGAACTTGAACGTTAATGAAGAATGAAGTTCTTGGACACTTTAGTAACAGACGGTTGCACATGCTTGTATAATTCGATATATACCGTTAGCAACATGATTGCGAGCGATTGGGATGATGAATCATTGATCATTTGATCGTTTATGTTGACGACACATATATTATAATATATATCTTTTATCTATTTAGTAATATAATATAATATCTTTTTCCTTATTAATTAAATACGAAATCACGTTTTCGCATTGACAGTGCCATGGCATTTTACCTTTCGATTTCCTTTCACATTTTATTACGATCCTTATAATATACATGCTAAAAGACGTAAAAGAAAGTTTTTTTTTTCATTACGCGTTTGACGTCAAAGATCTTTTTCAGAGATTAATTGTAATTCATATGTATCAATAGTAATTAACTTGTGTTATTTTTTATTAGGTGTTGGAATTTATTCGTAGCATTTTACATTATTTTATTTTTACCTTCAGAAACAAATTTTATATTTTGAAAATAAATACGTAAAATTATGTAAAAAGGGGGAATGGTTTATTTGTATGGCGATACTACTGCTAACGTTATTATGCAATGGATCGACACTTTTTTATCCTTCTTTTCTCTCACTCTCTTGTCTCTATTTCGACTATGAAATTACGATCACGAACGTAAAAATGACGCGTTATTATACGCAAATCGATCTTTGAAAGAATACATATGTACATATATTTCACATCATTCAAACATATCTCTAATGTTATTTTGAAATAAAATAATATGTATATATATATATATAGATCATAGTGATTATATTAAATTATATCCGGTTATTGTAAAAAACGATGGTATGTAATGATGTTATTTAATAAAAGATATACAGAAAATACAATACAAAAATAAAGAAAAAGAAAAACTAGGAAGAAATGAAAAAGAAAGATAGAAATACAACAAACATAAAATAGAATATAAAAAACATTAATTGTTCTATCATAATGCAAAAGAGAAAGCGTATATTTTGAAATATCTAGCGAAACTAGTAATCAGTACGATCTTTTGTATAAACCAAGTGATCCAGCGACTATTGCCCCCTTAAACATTCTTCTTTTTTTTGTTTTTAGACAAAAGAAAATAAACACATTTTATAGCGAAAAACATTTTTTCATAAAGGTGAAGGAACTTTGCATTATTCCATTGCGAGATCGATTTAAAAAATACTGATAATCTTGAAATTTTATGAAATCGTAACTTTGCGTCCTGAGGGTTTTTTTTATTATAAAATCATAAATACTGGTGATATTTGAGATGATAGTTGTTATTGGATAACACATAATAGATATTATTACCAAAAAACGACGTGGAAAGAAGTCGATTCTTATAACGAATTGGTTATCTAAACTATGAATGAAAAAAAAAAATAAGAGAAGGAATAATATAATCACAGAAGAATTCTATCCTTTCGTTTCGCAGAATCCATTTACAAGGCTTCACCCGAGGAGAGTCCTTGGGAAAAGTGTTAAACAATCAGATGATATACACTCGTAAAGTTCCTTTTTTCAATCTTTAGCGATAATGAATAAAGCATGTACATAGATTTTAAATTTTGTCTTTCTCAATAACACATTTCGATATTTATGTAATAAATCAACGAAATTTATTGTATCGATCAAGGTTTCGTTTAAATAATGAATTGTCAAATTGCTTATTAAAACAACGACGAGCGAGAGTTGTTGAACTTTTCAAAAGTTTATATTTCTTTTTCCAAGTCTTTTGCTGTAATAAATAAGAACTTGTTACTGTTAGTTGCCAGTACTAAATATTAGTTTTCCTCCCATTGCTCGCATTGCTTGACTCCAGTAATCTAAAGGGAACTAGAGTACATAATCCAACGTGGCTAGGCCGTTGACATTTCAGATATAACATGTCGTACACGTTATATCCGAATAATTAACATGCAAGTGTTAACATAGTTTTATTTTATTATTAATAATTATTAATGTATGAAGTAATATGAAAGAGTGAGTCAATGATTTTTAAATAATTTAAAAGTATAATTTTGTTCATTTTAATAAGACAAATGTGGAGAGAGAATAAAAATTGTTAATTACTGGATTTTATACATTAGGATTAGAAGTATATTTCTTGAAAATTAATTTACATTGAAATAAGAAGAAAACAAACTGAAGCATCGTTCAATTAAATTTCTTTGTTATCTGTAGTAGGATATTTCCAATGAAAAAAGGCCTTCTTTTGATGCGCTTCGAAGTATTCTAAACGCTCGTTCACGAAATCTTGTCAAGAATTTTTCCTCGTGAAATGAAATAATCCAATCGCGGAAATTTCTTCGCGCATTCGTGTGCTATTCTTTCAGTCGTGGCACGTACATATATGTAAGTGTAGAAGAAGAAAGTTTATTAGAAGGCCTATAATTCTACATAAAGCCGGATAATGCTTTCCCCGTACGAGTTAAATGTCTAAAACGATCTACTCTTTTTAACGCGTGTATTCTTTTTTCTTTTACTACAATAATATAATATAATAATCTTAAATAATAATAATCTAATATTCTTATTAGAAAATGTTCTTTTCAAATCTCGTGATTTGGTCTATTTTAACTGCTAAGAAAAAGAAAGAAATGTTCGAGGATCGTATTTGACATCTCGATATCAGATTAATTAACTTGTAAAAACTCGCATTTAATCATTTCTAAGTAATACTTCGATATAACACAAAAATACACAACTTTCGCGATAATACAAAATAATATTAACAATGCAAGAACGCGATAACGCACGTTTACCGGATTATTACAGACAAATTTCATCTCCTTTTTCTTTCATCAAAATGTATTAAAAATTGCACGTGGTGGTAAATTGTTTTATTCGACGTTCTAATCAATTTAATTGAAATCTAATAGATATCACGGGCAAGCTATCGTTCATTGTACTCGTTTGAATAAAAACACACACACATACACATGCTTCCTTCATTTGTAAAAAACGTCCTAGGGATTTAACATAATTACTGTTGAATTCCCGAGTGTATTTGCATGCATCAGTTTGCTTGTTTATTATTGTTATTTCGAAACGAAACGTATGTTAGAGAGAAAGAAAAAAGGAAGTAAAAAAGATTCGTAAACAATACACATAATTTCTCGATAGCTTACCGTTATTGCTCTCTCGTTCACTCACGTTGACATCATTTTCATTCGATAACAGACATGTGCTTTTCGAAAATCCTTTTTCTTCGTTCGGAACTTGTATAAATAATAAAATAATACAAAAATAATATATGAGAGACAAGATGAAAATACGTAGGAAAAGATAGACAAAATCAGTTTACTCTCGTTTTACTCGTTTGCTTTTATCTTTATTTTCTTTTCATTTTTCTATCTCTCTTGTTACCCTATACGTGAAAGATTAAGATAGAAGAAGAAATAAAAGCAAAGGGTTAAAAACGTCACAAGTCCGCGCTTGCACTTTTCGTAAGAAGCAAGTTGGTTGCTCCGTAAAGCACGCACGAATGGGGCTCTCTTCCTTTCAGTTAGGAGCCTAAGTTGGCAGCTCACATGCGCGCCGCGCATTTCGTTGCTCTTCCCCTACCAACGACTCTCCTATCCTATACATGTACAGTAAAGTATATTAATAATATTTACTAACAATAGCAATGCACTTATATTTTTCAGGTATGAGGATTAATTAGAAATAACTAAAGGAAATTTCACAATGTAAATGCAACGTTTATATATTGAGGACAAATTGGTAATAATTATGGGGAAAATTATTGTAAAGCATACAAAACATCAATAAATTAAAATTAACTTAAATTAATTTACACAGTAAGCTCAAGCAAAAGACATAATGTATTTGACGAAAATAAATTTTTTCGTCCTTTTAATATTAATGGGAACATTTACTGATAAGATAACGATACACATGTTACGTATACACGAATATTATACTCGCAATTAAACAATTCTTTTCAAATCATAGAATAACAAAATAAGATATGGATACAAAATTGATAATCTATTTTCAGTAGAAAATATGTATTATATTTATCTTCACTGTAAATTTATTTCTTTTTTTTATTCATTTCATTTGTCACGTTAGCAAGTGCGTATTTAATAAAATCTAAATAATATTTATCAGTAAGTTAAACTTCAAACTAGGTTTAATAAAGATAATTAGTTGTACAGTTTTTTTTTTCGAAGAATTATACGCAAAACTTTAACCCAAGAAAAAATTAGCCAATTTAAAGTGGTTTATATTATATTAGCACTGAACGAAAGCTGCGCAGTTCTCCCTGTCAGTCAACCATACGGAATGTATAATACTCTTTTCAAAACCAGTTTATCCTTCAAGAAAAGAAAAAGACCGTCCCTACTGTTAACACGCATAGGGTACCTGCCTAAACTATCGCTTCAGAAGTTCGCTATTTTTTAAACTGACGTTTAACTCATTTTTTTCTCTACCGCAAATATGTATATTTTTACTTTACACTTTTTGCATATTTCACTGTTATATTGTATAATTCAGTTTCAAATTATGAAAACCCTAGGCCTTACTCAGCATAACCAGACGTTTTTGGGAAATCATATAAAAAGTATTATATAGGTATATAGTTATAACATTATAAGTATTATATATAGGCAAGATTTAAGTACCAGAGGTATTTAAAAACACCCGATCGAAAAAAGCCAAACAGCGCAATAGCGGCTTATTTTATTATCCTTATTTTATATTAAAATATACAGACATGAAATCTGAAAAGCACGAAAGCACCGTGTGATACTTAAACGGTTAAAAACAAATTTTTTGTTACTCGTGCTGTTTTATTAACTTTTAAAGTATACATAACGTGTATAGAAATTGAGAAAGGAGAATTTGAATTACAGAATAGTGTTTTAAAACAAGCAAAAGTCCTACTTTTAACATTGTAAAGGGTGATCCAATAACTATTACCATCTCAGGTATTTTTGACTTTATAGAAGAATATTTGAAAGAAAATGATTCTTTTAACCAAGAAAGAATTTATATTCATGAATAATTGGAACATCCTTGATGATTATTGAAATTGCGAGTAATGTTTATCAACATGATATTACGAAATAACTAAAAGAACAAGCTCTTGAACGATTCTTCGTTCTATTCATGCGTTCGTTCGACAGTGGAAAGAGACAGATGCAAAAGTATCTTTTTTTTTTCTCTTCTTTTTTCTCTTCTTTTTTCTCTTCTTTTTTCCTGGCGTCATTTCAATTGTTATCTTACGTTAACTTCCGGTTCCGTTACATCATACGACCGATCGCTTACGAGTGGCACATTACGAATGGAATTCGCGCAAATTGCGATCGCACCGACGATCGTCCGTAAAAAAGACTCTTTTTTATTTTTCAATTTGGTCATGATATACAATCGCTGAAGTACATTTTTCTTACAGAATCTTGCTGATTTCGCATTTACGCCAACGCCATTTAACCATTTCCTTGAATTTTTATTTTTATATCAATGTGATCGAATTAGCGTGAAATTAACGATTTTCATGCTACTACGTAAGAATATTGAGGATAATAGGAGCTTCTTTTTCTTCATCTTTCTGAATTTTTTTCCTATTAGTTTACAATAAAGACAAATTCATTAATTATTAAGGCGTAATATGATTAAGAAAGCCACAATTAAGGATAAAGTATAATCGAGACGTCATATAAAACCTAAGATTTTATATTTTTCACCGAAATATCCTTGTACTGAAAAAAGAACAGCCAAGTTTATAACTAATTGGGATTTTACCGGCAAAAGTATATATAATAACAGGAAAAATTAAACGATGTCAGTTATTCGTTGGGAAGTACTATAAAATTATCCGCTTATAATTCTTTAGATATTATACTACAATTACCTCTCGACTGTTCTCACTTTCCCTCGTAATTATATTTCTAAATCAGGATAATGGAAGAAAAAAACAATCCTACTTTGCCTTACGGGACAGCAAATGAGATGTCGTTGTTAATGAAGTTTCTGTTGAAAATGAATTGTAAAAGATATTTTCTGATGAAGTAATTCATTGGGTAAATGGCATTAGTATCGAATATTATTATGTTATTAGATTGAAATTCATAACTAAAAAAGAGGAAACAAATGTTGTCGTTAAAAATTCCCAATTGAAGAAGTTAGGGTGTATCTTTAAAATAAAGTGACGAGGTGGCCGAGTGGTTAAGGCGTTGGACTGCTAATCCAATGTGCTCTGCACGCGTGGGTTCGAATCCCATCCTCGTCGCGGATACGCTTTTTGTTCCTTATTCTTAAATTTCCTTTAAATTTACACATTGGCTATCAAAATGTTTGTTTTGTTAACTTGACGTCAAAAATTGCTCTAGGCAATTTTATTTAAACCTTTCTGTAAAAGTTTGTAAATACAACTTTGTGTGATGTTTTACAGTAGAATCATCATATCGTATTTATCAACGTATGATAATTTCGTACCTTTTTACTTTTTATCCAGAGTTATACGCGAATAAGGTAGGAATCTTTGTTATGGTATTTATCCAACGCAGTTTTCTGATGAAAAAAATCGTAAATACGATTGGGGGTTTGCTGGCCAAGTTTGATGAACGATAATAAGATTTTTGTGACTTAATGCTAATTCATTTATTTATAAGACAAAATGCAAATATCTATTCGTAATGAAACGGATACTCCTAACGAGGATCCACATAAGTATACGTTACGTAGCTAATTACGCAATTGTGGAATGTGCTTTCTGCCTTTCCGGTTAGAATTTTTTCTTCTCATGGTAGTTTCACACGAAAGTATTCTTTAGAGACGAAAGAGGAGAAATGACGTTAGTCGACGACCTTAGTTTTCTCATCCTTAATCTGAGAAAATATAAGGAAGGTTAAAACATGCAAGGAGCTATAAATAAAATATGCAAATAATTAAATATTACTAGTTAAAAGGATTTTCCGTATTTCATTTCTCAACGCTCGTCAATATTGTGACACACTTTGATTTAAATATACATATGAAATTGGAAAACTGAGCAATGAAATGATTAATAGATCTAAAGTGGAATATATACATATCACGGTTAAATACAGAATAAATACAGTAATCAGACAATGTCATTGATAAAACTAGTTTATACTCTGTCTTATCGACGGAATAAACTCTTTTCTATGAATTTTGCAAAAATTTCTGTTGATATGTTCGCTTAGAGTTCAGTTGTGCCGACAGTTTAGCGCTATGTCGTTTCTCCGAGAGAACGTTGATGAAAGAACGTCATTGTTAACGTCGAGTAAGTTTTTCAATTATCCTATATAGTATACATGTATGTATGTCGAGTGTGCAGGTGTATAATAGATCATAAATACTTCTGATCAAATAGAAACTTCCTCTTATTATATTCTAGCATTTCATCGATGTCTGGGAGAAAAACTGATATGCAATCACGAAAGACTGACCCGTCATCTGCGATAATTGGACATTGCGCCAATGCGTTCGCTAATTTTTAATTGAATAATCACTCGATGCGATACTGAAACATTTCTTCTTCTTTACTCCATATCTGTATTCGAAATTAATCATCTAGAGCATAATTTTTATATTTTCTTTAAATACCTCATATATTTTTCCTTATTAATATTAACGTGTTTTCCTTCAAATGATCAGTGCAGTTGTTTTCTTAAATTGTCTACTTTTTTCAATGGTACAGTTGTCTTGTTAAATATTTCTTCATTTTCCTCCTTCTCTCTCTCTCTCTCTCTTTTATATATCGTTCTCGGCGAAAGATAAGAAACTTCATCTTGCTTGTATAAATACTATAAAAAGAAATCTTTTTTACTGATTATGAGATTTAAACGAGCTCGTCAGTGAGCGTTAATCTCACTTACGTTTGGTATTTTTTTACAATGACTTTGTGGTGTGAGGAGGATCACCAATTTATAGCACAAATTTTACAAGCTCGGATGATTGTGAAGATTGGGTGTATAATTAGTTCCAGATTAATATAGCAATATTGTAGATCTTCTATTACTAAAATTAAATTTATTCCCTTTTTTCTTTAGCAGATGTTTTTTTTTCTGAATTTTTTCTGTGATCAAGAAACAAAATATTTTTATTTTACATTATATACATATTATATCGACTTTTACATAAAAGCAGTCGTGGCCGAGTGGTTAAGGCGTCTGACTAGAAATCAGATTCCCTCTGGGAGCGTAGGTTCGAGTCCTACCGACTGCGAAAGAGAGTAGAATTTTTTTTCACTTTAATTTATTTTTTAATTTTCTTTGAATTCACGTACTTTTTTTGTACACATTATAAAAATATATATATATATATATGTGTTTCATATTAGCCTTGATGTTTCGAGCACTTTCGGTAACTAGATAAAAAAAAAATGTAAACTAAATTAAATGGTATTTTTATACTTTTATTTTTTTCTCATTTAATAAATTAGAGTTTAATTAAATGGTGAATAACACAGCAACAGAAGCATCAAGTGTGATATTAGAATGCAGCTTCGTTTCTTATGAAATTTCGTTGTGTTTAGTATTTTAAGATAAACAATAAATGTTTTCTCTCGACACATTGTCCAAATTGTCATATTCTAAAATAATTTTTAGTCATATACCTGAATACTATTATCTGATAAATAGCAAGTAATCGTGCATCAATCGCGTGTTATCTCATTTAAAATCCAATCTAAATAGCTCTCGCAACAGCAAAGAAAAGTTCTTATTGGCTTATATCGTTCTAATCGTTCAGCACGGTTCAGTCGTTTCATGTTGCTCGTAACAACAACATTGGCCTTTTAATAATTACTTCTGCTCGACGCTTATATTTAAACAACTTGTTATTTTGAATTTCATATTAGAAAAACACGAAGAATTTCTTGCAGTGATGTTTTAATCGATTCGTCATAAAGATATGGTTCTGTGTACGTTGATATGCGTGTCTTTTATATTGATTGTAATTTAATCGAAAAATTGAGAAATGAAATGATTATTTTCATTTGCTATAGGGAGGAATATATCCTCTACCACTCGAAGTTGGAATATCAAGGAAATCCTTGTTCGAAGGATACCAATTTTAAATTGGCTAAAATTTTATTCCTTGGGAAAATGTTTGCAAGATATTTTGGCGGGATTTACGGTCGGATTAACAGTTATACCGCAAGGTATAGCTTACGCAACAGTCGCTGGTCTTCCACCTCAGGTATTTTTTATTTAAATTAGAATAAATGAAACTAAATCAAATCTGAAATAAAAAATTTTGCAAATTACAGTATGGATTGTACAGCAGTTTCATGGGATGTTTTGTGTATTTGGTGTTTGGTAGTACGAAAGAAGTAACTGTTGGTCCTACGGCTATAATGGCTTTACTTTCTCAACATCATGTCGTCAAATTAGGAAATGATATTGCTGTAAGGAATATTTATACTTTATCGAGTGAAATAAAAAATAAATATTATGATCATTGTTGCAGGTTCTTATATGTTTCTTATCAGGATGCATAATTACAGCAATGGGAATATTTCATCTCGGTTTTCTTGTTGATTTTATAAGCATGCCAGTGATTTGTGGCTTTTCTAATGCCGCAGCAATTATCATAGCAGCTTCACAATTAGGCAAACTTCTTGGTATAGAAGGTAGAAGCGAGTCCTTTATCGACTCCGTCACTAAAATAATCGATCACTATGATCGTATAACATTATGGGATACTCTTCTTGGCGTCATAACAATAATATTGTTAGTTTGTTTAAAGGTTAGTCTAATTGCAAGCCATTATTATATTAAATTTTAAAAAGTAAATTCTAAAAAAAACGGATTGAAATCCGAGCTCCAAGTTTAAATAGATTATAAATCTTATCAATATATCATATTTATCTAATCATGATCATTATTTCAAAAACGCTTGACTTGTTTAATCTTAATTAATAAAAAGAGTTTTTTATTAATTCAGAATTTACCTGGTAACAAAAGGGGAAGTACATTCGAAAAAATGATGTGGCTAGCCTGTCTGGCTAGAAATGCAGTGGTCGTTGTTATGGGTACAGTCTTGGCTTTTGTCTTATTTTTATATGACCTTAAGCCTTTCGCGATTACTGGAAACATTACAGAAGGTCTACCACCTTTCAGACCACCACCATTTTCTATAGACACTGGCAACAAGACTTATTATTTTCCTGAATTGATGGAAGAACTTGGTGGCAGTATCGTATCGATACCAGCTATCGCCATTTTGGAAAGTGTTGCTATTGCTAAGACTTTCGGTATGTGTTTCGCAATGAAGAATTATTTTAAGAAAACAAATTCATCGTTTGATATTAAAGTCGCATAACAAATGAGTTTTATGCGTTAAAATAATCCACTCTAGTGATCTTATAAATACTCGATGAAGATATACCTAAGCAAGAAAGTAGATCAAAAGCGGACAATAAAACTTGCTATATAATACGTTATTTATGTACATAGTTCCGAATCGTAAACCACCACTACCACCAAGAACGTGTGTTATCGACTTTAAAAAGCATTAATAATCGAAGTAAAGATAAGAACGTTCTTGACACGATTGTATTATCTAAAATGAAATCAATTGAAAAAGATTTGCATATCTTTTATAATGTCAATTATTAGTCAGAGAGCGATCATAAAGAAAAAAAATTTTTGCTAGATTAATTATACTGTATTACTTATATTTTCTTTTTATTATAGCCAGAGGAAAGACTTTAGATGCAACGCAAGAAATGTTAGCGGTTGGGCTGTGCAATGTTGTTGGAAGTTTCGTTAGATCAATGCCAACGACCGGTAGTTTCACCAGAACCGCGGTGAACAATGCATCTGGTGTTAAAACTCCGATGGGTGGCATAATAACCGGTCTTCTGGTGTTACTAGCATGTGGTCTTTTAACATCGACCTTCAAGTTCATCCCGAAAGCCACTCTGGCTGCTGTAATAATCATCGCTATGTATTACATGTTTGAAGTGGACGTATTTTTAACTCTTTGGCGCACGAAAAGTAAGAGTTTTCTTCTTACCTGTTGCATTTATCACATTCTACTATTATTTTAATGCGTTTGTGCGTTCACAGGAATTGATATGGTACCCTTGCTAGTTACTATGATATTTTGTTTGGCTTTAAGTTTGGAATATGGAATGATCGCTGGTATAGCGATTAATCTTATTCACCTACTTTATTTTACGGCCAGACCTGGCCTATTGATCGAAGAACGCACCGTCGACGATATAACCGTGCTTTTCGTCTTACCCAAACAATCGTTGAGCTTTCCAGCTGCGGAATATTTGAGAGAACAAGTTATGGAATGGTAAGATAATTGATTAAATGAAATCGAACACTTTGACTATACTGATTACTTATATTTACCTAGGTGTGATAGATGTACCGAAAATATACCGGTAATAATAGAAGGCCGTAACGTTTTGAGAATCGATTCGACGGTAGCTAAAAATCTCGCTCTACTTCATATAGATTTGGAAGCCAGACAACAAAAGTTGATTTTTTGGAATTGGTCAGAGAAATTGAAAAATATTTTGATTAATTATGATTCCTCTCTGCCGCTATCATTTAACAATTGTGGGAGTATGCTTCAGATATTTACGAATAGAACGGCCTGAAGTGAATATAAATTTGTTCTTTAACGATAAGAATTTCTTATCAATTAACAGATCCTAGAAAAAAAAATGAATCCACGATATATATTATCACTGTATGATTTTATCTAATTTCTAATTACAAATTAATCAATAATTTTATCGATAAATATTTACAAACAAAAATTCATCTATTATCGATAAGATTGCAATGAAAGACATTTCAAAACATTATATATTTTAATTAATTTCTATATAGAAATGAAAAATTTACAAAATCTTCGTAATAAATTCATATAAGGCGCAAGCGTAAGCGCTCATTTGTACAGTGAAATTTGAACGCGCGCGCGCATCTTACATGTAAGGACCAATCAACGTAGACGGTTAAGTAGAGGGTGCTTCGATCGATGTCGCTATTCGTGGTGAGCTTGCGCCTGGTTTTCGAGGAAACCTAAGAGAAGAGAGCTTTCGCATTCGCGACGAAGGAGCGAACGGACGTATCCTGACTGGATATTTGTACCTTCTCGTCCTTTCACTACTCCTCTTATTTTCTCTAATATTATTATATTTATGTTTACTTCCTTTTTTTAGTATCTATCCATCTTTCACCCTATCTCTCTTGTGTTTTATTATTTATTATCATATTTCATTCGAACATCTACAAGAGAGATACAAGTACAATAAAAAGATTTACAATTTTTTCTTCATCGGACACATAAATTTTCCATTTTTTTCATATTTCCTCCCTCTCCTCTCGGCTCTCACGTTCCATTTTTTATTTCCCTCCGTTGGTGGGTGTCACTCATCGATTCTTACCGAGAGTGTGGTTCCCCTCTCACCAGGGACGGTCGATGAAAGAAAATGAAGAGAATCAGTAACGAGAGAAAAGAGGATGAAGCTAGCGGCACAGCATTTGTACGAAAAGAACGCCCTTCTTTTGGACGATTTCGCCCTTTAAACGTGAGTACCGAACGCTCACCCACCTACCTTGAAGAAAATCGTCTTATCTTGCTTATTATCTTTATCATTTACGGAAGTCAATGTTTTAGTCAAATAGTAATTACAATTTTTATTGGTGTATAATAATATATCTTATTTTAATAATATGTTAACGAATTAGTAATGCCTGTTTTGCTTTACTAATTTGAAATTAGAAATTCAAACAAATGATTGTTCCGGTTATTGTTTTATTTTCATTTTATTTAGACTGTTTTTTTTCTTTTCCTGGATTATTTTTGTATTATTGTGATGAGGTAGCGCGATTTTTTTTACCCGCCTCTTTGGAGTCAAACAGCACACGCGGTTTTTGTCTTTTGTTTTACAGTACGGGTCATCTATCCAATTTACTAACCCTGTAGCCCACGTTGCTCGATCTAAAGAGATCTAGTAATGTAAATTTCATTACTTTATTTGTCTTATCTTTTTTTTTCTTTTTTCTATTTATAAGCTATGGTCGAGAGGGTGAATGAACTAGGGTTCTATTTTTAATTTTCCACGACGAATAATCTTGCATTTATTAAGACTTTTTTTCATCGCGCCGTTGTTAAAACGTTATGCAAAAATAAGTACTGCATGTGTGCATAGCGAAAAGTATTTATCTATGATAAGACTGACGTTTTCCAATAGACCAAACTATCGACATTTAAGTGCAGTTTCGAAACAAACGCGTTTAGACGTTTAAATGCGTTTAGACTCTTTATTCTTGTCAAGATTTGACGTCAATTTAATAAGAGAAGAAAATAAACATAGTTTAAATAGAATAACATTGTCGAATAGTTAACATTTCTTTCCTAATTATCGTTCGGAGGCTTTGTTTGAGCTATTATTCCCATGATTTAGTTTTTACGTATTCTGTATACCACCATATTTTTAATACGTACTAGAAAAGGTATACTTTCGTTTGGCTGTTTTTCGTAAAACTCAAATATACCGATTAATTCGATTATTTATTATAGAAAAAAATTGCAGTATTGTAAGAATAACATTTTTGTTAGAAATTATTTATTTTTATTTATTTTACAAATATATGAGATTCAAATAATTATTTATAAGTGTTTACTGTGTGATATTTTTTAAAACAGTCGACAAAATACCGTTGTCACGTGAGAGGTGACTTACGACCGATAAGAGTTAAATATATAGGAATATATATCATCAAGTATATCTTTATTTACATACGCATAAAAACTAGTAAACTGTTAGAAAAATTTCTGTCAATGAGATCTGCAACAAGTATCGCAGAAAGTGTAATAGTAAAATAGTTAAATTATTTTGAAATTATATTGCATTTTATCAAAAGGTACTACTAGGCATTAGTAAAAAGTTTTCATAACGGAAATGTCTGTAATTAAAACTCATTAGAAAATTTTGAATAACATCGGTTTCTTAACGTCGGTAAACATTCATTAGTTTGAAGATATCACAAGTGTAACGAAATTATATTTCATTTCATTCGACTTTGTTGTGTTAGTAAATACGCGTTAACTTAAGTAACATTTTTAATAACAATAATAATTGGTATGCATTTATAAAGCATTGATATTTGATTTGTTATCTTCTAGGATAAAAAAAAAACAAGGAGAAAATTTGAATAATCTCAAAGTACATAATCAATCCTTCTGTATTTATTTATTTCAGAACACGCTACCGCCCTCATGCTTAGCAGCAATTTTTCTGGGTCTCTTTTAGGTAAGTTTTACATAAAGAATTGAATAGTAAAATTAAAAATAATGGAAAGAGTGAAAAGACCATGTGGAAAATCATAACTTTTTAACCATTCATCTTCGTGCGTTAGGATCAAAACTTTTCAATTCATTAATTATATATTATCATTAGAATATTTTGTCTACAATTGCTTTAGTTATTATGTATAATTGCTATTGTAAATGAAACTTATCGGAAGGCAGCCATATTTTTAAACATAAAGAACCAATGAAAAGCTTTTTCCTGTTTACTCATTTCCCAAGTTTACTCGAGACGGTAGAACTGTTCGAACACGTACGTATACTAAGAGACACATGTACGGGCACATGTGTACATGCATAGGAGAAATTTCTCAAGAAACGTTAAGGTACTCTAGTTGCATTTTAAAAGGGAAAATCAATACTTTGCATGGAGCGGTTGGACCTGCGAGTTAAGGAAATCTGTTTTAAGAACGCGCGTATACACATATTTCTTTAGAAAGGAAACTAATTTTCTCTCGACATACTTTATGCAAAAAACATTGTAATGTAAAATAATGACAAAATAAAAAATATCCTTGAAGTATTTGCTATTTAAAATGAATAATTACTTGGTTTACGTAGAGCTGTTCGAGCATGGGTGCCCGACGATCAGGTTCCGGTGGGGGTCGAGGAAACGCTGGAATCCTCAAGGAAAGGGCAAACATGTCCTTTATGCTGGTAGTCATGTTCTTCGCCGTTTTTGGTTTGATCGTTCTCACGGAGATATTTCTGATCGACGAAAGGCGAGGTGTAAATGTTAGCGGTACGGGTGCACTAGGTGGTCACAGAAACGGACATCGTTTGCCAGCAGCACCAGATCGTCCGGATTATGGTGAAATCGGAGTAAGTTGTAGTCAACAATTTTACCGTTCGTTCATTTCTCGATTCTCTTGCTCTAGAAATCGAGATCAAATCTCTCCAATTTAATAATGCCTTTCGTAATTATGCAATTGAGAATGAAAGGATAAAAAATACAAAAAGAAACAGGAATGTTAGATTAATAGACAAGATAATCGAGAGAAAGAAAGGAAAAACAAATAAATAAATATTCTTTGTAAGGTCGTTTAATTAATAAGAAGCAATTCCGAGATGCATAAAGAAACACGTAAAAGAGTCAAACAGTCTCTTCTTTTTCAACTTTTTCTTCTACTTCTTCAACATAGTAGAGGAAATCTATCCTACGAAAAGATATCGCGTTTGAAGTTAGAGAAACGCGAGTTTTCCATTCAAGGATCCTACCAGCCTTGGTAATCCCCTAACGTTTCCTGTCGGAAGTGAGGGAAAGCTTAGAAAGGACTTTCGAACTAATAGTACCTAGGCTCAACTTTGTACTCGGCCTCTTTTTCTCTATCATTCTCTATCTTTCATCTCTCTTCCTCTTACTAGTCACGAGAGAATCAAAAAAAGTGGAAGCGGAAAACTTTATCTTCCATCTCTTCGCATCACTTTGTTCTTCTATATCGATTCCAGACTACTTGCTAGGATATTTCGTACTTTGCTTTAAGATTTGCGACAAATCAATGAATTCTATTACTATACTGTGTTCTCAACTGTAATATTGGGCTGACCAATAATAAGTAACATCGGAATTTTTACTAGTTAACACGTATCATACATTAGAAATTCCGATATTACTTATTGGTCAATCAAATATGTACAAAAATCAAATGGTTCATTTCTTACAGAAACAGATAAAATTTTATATTTATAATCATCATCGTCTTCATCATCGTCATCATCATCATCGTCATCGTCATCGTTGTCATCGTCATCGTCGTCGTCATCATCATCATCATCATCACATCATCATCATCATCATCATCATCATCATGATCATTACCATCATCGTCGTTGCCGTCGTTATTGCATTTTCATAGAATTCAATTTACAATTCTCGAAGACTTGCAATCGTAGGTGGGCGTGCAAATTCAATCAATAGAGATAAGATTGACAATGCATGATCGACTATCTTTTACTCGTTTATTAAATAGTAGAGATTTATCTAGTAAGACGTGTCATCGGCGTTGATCTATCATCTAATTTTCATCATTTTCTTTCCTTTCTATTTAACAGATAAACGATAATCATCATATTCTCCGATATCGAGTTATTTCTTAATCATTTTACAGGCCGAAGACTACATCGGCTTAAAGGGTACCTTCGACGATCATATTGGTTTATTGGTTCACGGTGAGGAAGGCGGACAGAAGGCAGCGATTCACGCAGATCCGAGGGTCCTACCAAGCTTACCGCCTAGTTTGGAAGCTCGTTTACCGCAATTAGACCAAAGCCTGAGGGTTACGCATGCCGAGTGGTTGCCAGTTACCAATACTAGGTTCGCCCAATTATATCTCTGAGAGTAACATTGTCCTTTTTACTAAACATTATATCGAGTGGAAAAAAGATTAGGTCAAATTGAAAATCGATTTATAAGCGAATTTATAAACTCATTTGCAGATTTAAATTCTTCGTTTATTCGGCATACTACGACGATAGAGTGGCTGGTAACAGTGTATCTGGGAACGTTAACAAGGGGATAGTACGAGTAATAAGTGCAACCAAAACTCGAGGGCCGGAACGAGTATGGTGCAGACTTTGGTATCGTCAGCAAAACAGCGGAAATGTAACAGCCTCGGTAACAGTGGCTGCTAAAGTAAAGGTAAAATACATTATTCCCTTCGTTTCTTTTTTTTTAATCCATTTCTCGCAATTGCTCCCTTCATCTCCGTGATATATGATTTACAGGTGATCAGAGAAAATTGGAATTTGAAGTATAGCGCCTGCTTCGTTATCTGCCCTTTACCAAAGGAATCGATCATGGCTGACAGTATACCGGAAGCCGTTAGCGTCGTAGCTAAATTAAGAGCAACTCCAACGAATCGAATTCTCGTTTTGAATCGACCTGAGGATAGGCTGAAGGATAGAGAGCCATTAGCAGTTTGCGTAAAACCTTTGCATTACGATTACAATCGGGTATGTAATCAAAAATTGATCTTATCCAAATAATTACTGAATTGATATTTCCATAGGTATTGCAATTGGTTGAATTTATCGAGCTCTACAGATTACTCGGTGCAACTCACGTTACTCTTTACAACGACACCGTCGGTAACGAAGCTGATTGTGCCCTCAAGTATTATAAGAATAAAGGCCTGGTAACTATTTTACCTTGGCACCGTTTGGACATGATTTCTCAACGAGAAATACGAACGGAAGGACTTTTCGCGGCTTTAAACGATTGTCTTTATCGGTCCATGTATAAGTATGAATACGTAGCACTCGTCGATCTCGATGAGTTCATCATACCACGTCACAACGACACCATAGTTGATCTTATAAGGTACGATTGTGTCAGGAAGGTGGAAAGAAATTAAAAATTAAGTCAATCATTGTTCTCAGGTGGATGAGTGGCCGAATAAACACCAAATCAACGGGAGCATATTCCTTTCAAAATGCCTTTTTCTATTTACAATGGGCGGACGATCCGTTCGTAATGATGAGCAGGACACCAACCGAAGCTGGTTTGATCACGTTGAGAAAAACTAGACGAAGAACAAAATTGCATCCGCACAAACAACGATCTAAATACATTTGCAAGCCTCAAGGTGTCGTTGAAGCTGGTAATCATTTTGTTTGGGAATTCATACCTGGACATGGCACTTTGAACATGCCTTTGGACGCTGCTATATTACATCATTATCGAGTATGCGAGTTTGGTGGCGATGATTGCATAAAAACACCTTCATTGGTCGATAGAACGGCCTATAAATACAAGGATAGGCTAGCAGAGAATGCTGATAGAGCTTGGACAGATCTTAGTACCGAGTGTACCTTGCCTGAATTGGATCCCGTGCCAATAATGACGCCACGAATAAAAACTAGCTCATTGGGAAAGTCAGTTAGGTAGCGAAAGACTATCATTAAAGTCCCATGGGACATTAGGAATTTAACTGGCACGCCGAGGGTCGCCAGGACTTATTTTTACAATTATGGTAACCCTTGATCGACAGGCGTGTTTAATCAAATTTCACCAGGGTAACCGTACTCGTTTTTACCCTCTTGACTTACGTCCGGAAGCTCCACATTTTTTCTTCCGAGTTGGATACGTTAAAAGGATTTATTACATCTCCTTAGTAACCGACCGGAATAATTGGGTAGAGGATAACCGAGATGATATCGTCGGATTGACGTTGCCTTCGTTGATCGAGGTTCGATCGAACAATTCCAATTCGTTCGTTATGCGAGATTATATGTACGCAGAGGGTGTCCATTTTTTCAAAAGTGGATCAACAATATTTTTCTACGTGAAGTCAGAAAAACCGGGTCACCCCAAATATCTCGCGTTTAATTTATTATCTGACGTCTGTTTATTAGTTATTCTATTTCATTGTATTTTTTTTTCTTATATTTCTATATTTGCGTTATAACATTTCATCGAGTTTACATCGGTGGCAGTTAATTATTCTATTTTTTGGATCCAATACTTTCTGTCTATCTGAAATTATTTTTTACGAGCAAAAGAAGATTTCACGTAAAAGTCGAACACGTTATCGCTTAAACAGACTGTATTCAAACACTTTTAGCCTCTCTAAATGTCGCACAATAAATAAGTAATTATATTGAAAGTTAGAAAACGTATCAACAATAATACACACGATGTTCTCGAGCGAATCGATTTGGTTTTGACTGCATTTGTATCTCTTTGTTAGATAGAAAGTATGATGATCCAAAGTTTGCGATAGTAAATGTCAATAATACTCTGCTGCCTTTCAGGCCTTAAACGTACATCGCACAGCTAATAAAGAATTTTTTTTTAAACATATCTATGAGACTAACTTTGTCAACAAAGATGCTGCCATTGAAATTATTATCGCAGAACATTACTTTACTATTGTCGATTATTTGCTGCTTCTACTGAATTATATCGTTTCAGAGAAAACCAATCTCTGTTAACAGAAGACTGTTAATTCGATAGTCATGGCCTAATTTTTTCGGTCTAAGGTCTTTTAACGATTGGCAATAAATCAACACACCATTATCTTAACATTTTCAAGATCCTTTGGTAATTATTATTCCTTTGACTTGACATGAAAAAAAAAATATATATATATATATATCAATTTTATATACTACGAAAAGTGTTAAAAAATTCTTGTGAATATAAATCATAAAAATTGTATACAAGTTTCGCTCGTTTTTTTCGGTTGTTTATTTCTTTTTATTTTTTATAATGAGCGCACTAAAAACCCGCACAACGTGTTGAAACGAACTCCCTATGCATATCCATAGGAACAATATCTGACGTAGACGTAGTTAATGTATGTACAATGTGTACTTAGAAATATTTAATATTAAAGACCCAATAGGAGAGTATTATGTAACAAAATTTTAATTAATTCAAATGCGTTGCTCGTCAAACAATCATAAATGAACAATATTAATATTATTTTTTCTTCATTATTATTATTATTATTATTACAAGTATTAAAAATCATGGTAATTTTTTGTCTATACTCTATGCTACGTGTAATGTCTATGGAATAGATATCTTTTTCTATTTTATTTATTTTTTATGACACACAACAAATAAAGCTACAGAAAACAACGTAATCGAATCTGTTGATTTTGTTGAATCATCGAGAAGAAAATAATTGAAAATTAAAAATCTTCATCGGAATGATCGAGCTTGCTGACAGATCGTTTATCTTGACCAACCTTGCGATCGAAATTTCCTATATCCGTTCCTCTGACAGAATTTAAAAGATCATCGTCATCTTCATCGTCATCGTCATCGAGATCTCCGTCAATGAGTAAATCGCTGTCACTGTCTAGCGAGCCAGCACTGTCGTTAGATTCCAAAATTGTTCCGCGTTGACGACCAGACATGCTGCCATATATTCGTCGCTGAGACATTTGCGTTCTCGACGTTTTTTCTACATCTGTAATTCTTACTTTGTGAAAAAATGAAATGAAAAAAACAAATTCCTTTTTTTTCACCTGCTTTTGCACGAGCACCCTGTTGTACAGTTTTTTCTATATTTTGTTTCTCGACCTCGCCAAGAGTCAATGGAGATTCTTGAAGACCTGCCCCAAAGACTAAATCATTTCCTTCAAGCATGCTTTCGAAGCTTAAATCCTCCGAACGTAATTGTTCCAGTTTCCTTTTCGTTTCTGCTTGTCTAACAATAAAATCAATAGGAAAATAAGAATATTTATATATTTTGTTTTTGAATTGTCTTCGTTAAATCATTCAATTTACCGTTTCTCAATGCGTTCTTGTTCAGCCTTGGCTGCATCTTCGTGTAAATGTTCTAGATATGAAAGATATCGAAATTTTTGTAAATAATCGTCGTATAAAATTCTCAACTCTGCCTCGAGCTTTTCATATTCTTCCATGAAAGCAGGACGAACTTTTCTCAAAGCTTGAAGTCTCTTTTGATTTCTTTCCAATTCTGATCTACGTCTTTCTATCCTTGTGTCAAGGCTTTGCTCTGTATCCTTTTAATTAAATAATAAAAAATAACAAGAATTAATCATAAATGAATGTTTTTCATTTGCCGAATGTTAGAAATCCATTATTTTTTCGCTAGATGACTGCAGTGATCGATATCTCGTAAAGTATCGAACAAACAATTTCAGATTTATGCTCGTTGGAACAGTGAGATTTCGCAGAAAAAAAATTCTTTTGCTGTTTTTTGTTTGGTCTATTCACTTGTGAGTTTAATAACTGTACAATATTTGATAGTATAATTATTTTATACCTTGACATTGTCGATTTGTTTTTTAGTATCTCCTATTTCTTTTCTCATATTTTCAATAACATCCTTTAAAGCATTTTCTACTTCAGAAGTATCAAATTGTCTAGCAGCTTTGTTGTTTCTAATATCACGAAGTTCTACTTCTCGGCCAAGAAGATCAAAAAGCGTAGCACCATTAACAGTTAACAGACTAGCTAATTGTCTCGTAGATTTTAACTCGTTTATCTCGTCGGAAATATTGAATTCTATGATCTTACGATTATCATTATAATTTATATCTTCGCTACCACGATTTTGAGCTTCGTATAAGAGATTCGTTATTTTTAATAATTCTTGTACAGCATAACCGTCCGCTTGATATAATTTTTTCGTATTTAACTTCACGTTAGTATTTAATGCCTGCATAATAAATATTTAATTAATATATAATGCAGAGAAACAAAAAATGAATTATTAATAATTTCTACAAAAATTCGCGCTGATAAAGAAGTACTTTTTTTTGAAAATGTAATGCTAGACTCTGATTCGTCGAATCAGAGAACGGCCCAACTATGAGACCGTTCACTGCACGAATCAATTAACTTCACTTTTTGAAAAATCTTAAATAATTATAAATAGTTACCATAAATTCAGCGACATTACGTATTAAAAAAATTCGTTCTTCCTCGGTATTATGTTCGGAGGTTATGTCAACATCCGGATCGAATCTTTTTACGAGCCAGGCTAAAATTTCTGCTACCAAAGGAAAGTTCGGTGTGCGAAAATTCGCTATGGATATTAATCTTGGATATCCGAGTACTCTCATTGTCTCTGTAAAGTCTTTATAATATCGTAAAGAGTTGATTATTTTCGTTTCGTCTACTTTTATATATTGTATGTATTATATATGATAAAAAATAATTACATTTCTTTTTAAAAATAATGTTAACTTACTGCGCAATTCTCGAAAGGACATCTTTTTTCTTTTTATTTTACAGTCAGGGCTTAACCACAGATTAATTGTTTAACAAGTATTTCAGTTTTATTCTATGCAGTTTTGTTTTCATTAAGGTTGCATTCGTTACCTTGACGATAACTATAAAACTAACCTAACGTTAACTATAACTGAATCTAACATAATTATATATATACAGGATGATAAAAAGAAATAGGTTTGATAATTTAAGGGCTCATAGTATTCATCAAGAGGAGTAAAAAATGTCTAATTAATATGGGTCCCAGTCTTTCGAAGTATATTAATTTTTATTATTTGAAAAGCATAATTTATACAAATTACAGATAATAAATTGACGTACGGTTCCAAAAATTTCTTGAATTAATATATTTTATGGATCTCTCCAATATATTGGATCCTTATTTTTTACCATCCTGTATATATACAAACTGCACGCTCTTACAGAATGGGATTTTTATAAAAATAAAATTATTTATATTTAATTCCTCTATTACTAGTTTCTGTACGTTCAAATACATTTTTTACATAGTTTTTTAGTTGACCGATTATTTACTTTCAAAAGTCTATAGGAACACCTTTTCTAGTTTGTTTTATCTGCGAACGTGTTCTCTTTAGAAAAATTCTTTCTCTTGCAGCTTTGAGAAATCTCTTTCTTATAATCTCCTCGGTTTCTTGAGTCATTTGTGGTGGTTCTTCCAACGTTTTCCATATCAATGATCTAAGTTTTTGTAACGCGTCAGCTAAGTTTAACTGTTGAGATCTTGTGATATCGGATTTAATTACTAAAAAGCCTTCTTTATTTATTCTGTTTTTTTGCTAAGAACAGGAAAATATGTTTATTAAGGCCTCAAGTCATGATAAAATTACTTTGTTGTATCTACCTGTTGTAATAGTTTATCCTTAATTTCATTCGACAACCACATAGCATCATTTATGTTGAACCTTAAATCTACTTTAGTATTTACAGTATTTACATGTTGTCCCCCTGGACCACTACTACGACTGTAAGTGATGTTTAGTTTTTCAATAGGAATATATCCATTAAATTTGGCCGAAGGATCTTCTGGTACCTGGAAATATCATAAAATTTGGTTAAACTTTAAGGTTATGTTCCAGAAACTGTATTTTATTATACACGTTTTTCTCTATTAAAAATAATCCTTATGTAACAGATTTAAAAACACTTACAAAATTTGCTGTAAATAATTTTAAGCTACTTTCAGGATACAACTTATCCAAAGAAAAAGCACTTTTATAACCAATATTTTTCAGACTACTAATACAAATTTGATTCGATGTTTTAAGAATCCTCGCACATTGTCTCGTTAACAAGTTCATTGTGATTATTTAGAAATAATTTAAACTGCACGAACACCAACTTCTTTCGTTGACAAATTTGATGTTTTATTTATTTTCCTGTTAAAAACTTACAATTAGATTAAATCGATATCTCTTACATACACCACCATGACACATTTACTTGTACGTACCTTTCGATATATATTTCGAGATATTATATATCACAGAAACTATCGATTGTAAGTTGATTTTTTAAATTCTTTCATTTCTCTTTCACGAATGTATAAATAATTGTAAAAGAACAATAACAATACTTGCTAGATTAAAAAAAAGGTTCATAAAATGGTAACCCGGTCAAATTTTTCATCCAATTAATTTCTAATTTCTTATTGCCGATAAAATATTGACAGCTTATGATTTTTCTTAGAAACGTTAAAGAAACGAGAACACAGTGACACTGACATTTTAATAATTCAAATTGATACTAACATAATCGGAAAATGAATGCAAAGATAGTATTAAAAAAATAGTATTTATCAAATGAAGCGTAGTTTGCATCAATTTCCGAGGAATCACAAAGAAGATTAAGTGATCTTAATTTGAGTCGACATAAGCGATCGTGAGTCGTATACGAGCCATTGATGCAATCTTCAGTTTTGCAATCGTCCAAGGATTGCAGAAAGCTATTCTGAAAATCATGGTAATAACGGAGGAGCGATCTCCTGCAAGGACACCGAACTTCTCCTGGCTGATTGCATTTTTCCCGATGGGAATACTGTGACAAGGACAAACGCAATGCGCCACGGGTTGTTGCACTTGTAAAAATCGACGATTTGCTTTACCAATCGGAATGTTAATCTTGTTAGATCTTGGAATCTTGGAACCAACAACTTTTTCACGAGTTCATTCCAAAAAGAATCAATAGGAATGAATTTTTGTCGGTAGTTCGTGATACCACTCGATACTTTATTTTCTGTTAGGAAAAAAAACTTTCTTTACTGTTAGGAATTATCTTCAATGTTTGTTATAATTTTGAATCTATATTACGTCCTGACTTCTTATAATTGTATTTCCTGTTTTTGTATTAATGGGTTTTTTTCCCGCAAAATGAAATAAAATAAAATAAAATAAAATAAGTTGGACATTTTGGTATCTCTTTGTCTATGCAAGTACCTTACTTATCGTTACATAATTCTAATGACATAATTTGCATTCCTTAGAACGTGCCTCGGTCTAACGTTATTTTCCATAAAAGTGTACTTGATAATCGATTGCATGATATAACGGCACGTGTAACGCTTACGCGACATACAAAATGTCTTTACCTCGTCGAATAGGTAACGGAACGTCTGTTTTTCAAGAAGATGTCATCGCGTTCCGACGGTTTTACAATAGTTTTCGATAATAAGGATTGCACATGTGGCAACTGATCGGAGGAGTCTTCTATGAGAACTACGCGATACCTTATACGCTAACTATGTAGGACACATACTTGCCTAGATATTGTATAAATATGTTACCGAAGAAGCCTATTGCACACTTTGTACACTCCTACATGCAATATTCCAATATTTAGCACTTTCTTTTCCTATTCCTTTGAGAGATGCGCTACAAAAGAGGAATCGGAGAAAACGAATGGGTCTTAGTTTGGTCAATTACAGCAAACAATTTGCGGTTAACCTAATCGGAAATCATCATTTTTCGTCTCTTCACTTTTTTCTTCTTCGGCTTTAATTAAAACTCTTCTCCCACGCTTTTTATTTTTTTTCTTACAATCAGAGTACAAAATAAGTATAAATTTAATTTGCAATTTGTATTAGATTATTCTCTTTTTGATATTCAATCATTTTCTGCAAGTGGTAGTAAGAAGAAAGATAAGAGATTATACATTGTGGACAAATTTTATGTTATTATCTTAAGATAATATTTTTGCAATCTGTAAGATTAAAACTTACGCTCTCCCCAGAGGGGGATTTATGATTTTCTAATTTCCACTCGGCCATTACTTCTTTGCGAACGTCACTATTTTCATTATAATTCATGTAAATTCGTATGAAATCATACACATACGTTCGTCATCGAATCAACACGATTCCGGAAATAATCTCTGTTGATTTTTAATGATTCATGGAGTTAGCAGGAAAAATATATCAAAGTTTAACAATCGCGAAAATGAATCTTCGAAAGAGATAATTATTCGATAATAATTATTTCTTCTTTTGTTTTTTCCTCGATATTACGATATGTGGTGTAGAAAATAGAAGGTTATTGCTCCATATGTGGTATATTATTTATCGTGTCGAAGCTTAACAGAGAACCCACACGAATCTTCATCCTTTATTCCTTTCATAATAGATTACGTACATGGTATCTTTATCTCGCTTATATTATTGCTTTCCGGAACCGGATCTGAATTATCCTACATTTAGCCCGAAGGAAACTACATTGGCGTGTACGAGTTAATCATTCGTAACGTATTCCATCTTTCTGGTCTTGTCTCTATCTTATCCTTATTTTAATCATTGATTTCGTACGAACAGAAAATAATTCTTTTATTAAATTTTCTCCATTTTCTTTATAATTTCCATAAATGATATATATACCATAACGATTTTTTTCTTTCTTTCCAAAATAATTTCAACGTTAAATTACATAATTCATGGTCGGTTGAATTGACGAATTTTTTTTAGCGGTGCAAAAATGTGTGTTAAGCGAGTGATAAAAGTATGAAATTTGATTCGTTTTTAAGAGCTGGTATAGTTATTTTAGAGTTTAGCTAATCATTTGAAGAATTAACGAATTTCACGAAGTAACAACCAACACAATATATAGTACATGTATATACATTCTCGGACGCCATGCTGTTTCAAAATGGCGGAGCAAAAGAGAAAGAGGCAGAAAGCCCATATTTAATTTTGATCTCAACGGATTGTAGAGGAATCCGTGAAGATTTTTATTAGCTATTTTACATTCCTCTTTATATCTCCGTAGTATCTACGTTTTGCCATAGTCTTTAACACCTTCACTTTTCTCTTTCTCGCGTAAGAAGAAACCTCGTGATAGCTAGCGCGTGATCGTTTAGTGTTGTTTTGGTCTACCTCGAGATCGCCGCTTGATCTTAGAGGAATTTTACGCACGCACTAAATTACCATGTGTTTGTCAAATTTAAATTAACACGCGCGCGCGTATGTGCGTGTATAAAAGGCGTTTCGTTTTAGTTCATATGACCAAATATTTCCAATCCTACGGGGAAAGACCATGACGTAACTGAATATTAAACGAATTACAAACTTCTTTTTTTCATTTCATATCGTTATTCGAATATTATCCGAATGATAAAAAGTCTTTTTTCGATCAAGGAGCAGAACAAGATTTAGTCAAATTTCTAAACATTCCTTATTACTATTTGATGACATTAAACAAATGAAATACCTCGCGATTAAATAGGCTTAATTATCTCTTTTTCTCTTCGTCATCTCGAATTCAAAAAAATACTATACACATATTTACGCGCGGACTTACATGTGTGTCGAAAGAATATATTCCTTATGTTGTCAGACGTAATTCCGAAGTTTCCATAAATATCAATTACGAGATCGAATATCAAATGCTTGGTTTTTTTCAAGCTGTTGGCTTCTTTCTACTTATTTCTTTCTTAAGAAAAACTTTTCATGGTGAATAAGGCTTTATTACGGTCGCGTGTCAGGAAATAAAAAATAAGTAAGATAATAGAAAACTATCTCCAACTTATAATGGTATCCTTGTGATTTTAATCTCACAATCCGTAGATTCTAACTCATTCTGCCTTCCGTATGATCTGTTAACCGCAATTATGATTTACAAAAGAGACTCACCAGGTGAGACATTCGAAGGTGATAACTATGAAAACGTAAATGGAATCATTTGAAGGCAGCCGGTTGAATCGAAGAATGCTTTTAACGTCATTTCGAGGGTCTCATGACTGTAATGTACTTAGAAATACTATTCTAATTCATGTACTGGTTTGATGATGCAATCAAAAGACTTTTGCAACATTGTGAAATATTTCTAATGTCAATCTCGTTCTTTTATGATTGATTGTGCATCTTACAAACTTCCGAGAATATCGTTTTAAATAACGTTTCTGATTCTAATTAGAATATTCTTATTTATTTAGGGATGGAAGATTAATTAAAAAGTATAATTAAAAGAGCAAGATGTCTCAAAGAAAATAGTATAATTATATGTTTATTATTTTCACCATTAGGCTATTCTAATCAAATATACCTATATTCTCATGTAATTTCATAGACTTTCTTTTTCTTTTCTCATATTTATGTAAGACTAATTAAAATATGTTATTAATGAACAAAGACATCGGAACAAAATAGTATGATCAAATATACCTATATATGTCGCATTCTGATACAACTTTATAAAAATTATGCTTCGCGTATTGAAAAACAAAATATATATAGTTGTGGAGAAAAAAAGAATGATTATAAGATTGTCTCTAAAATGAAAAATTGATTGAAAAATAATCTACAAGCCTCGAAGTATCCATCTCTAATACTTGAGAAGACTCTCGCGATGCATACTAATCGAGGAGGACGTGAGAGAAGCTCGAACACGAAGAATACCCAGGTCGTATTTGACGACGCGACACACGGTAGATGTTACGAAAGAAGGATCCGTCCGGGACGGAAAGCGGGTCAGTGCACGGCTCGTTTATCTCGACGATGCGCCCGGTTCCTGGATCGTTTCTACGTACCTATGATTTCTATTTTATTTATATCAAATATCTAGATATAGTAAACGAACAATGAATATTTCTATGCGATCATCTTATGTACGATCATCCTCTCGCTGAGGCGCGGGTGCGGCCAGAAGAGGGTGCAGGTAAGCAAGTAAACAGCACTTGATGAGCATCATCAAGTGAAATCAAGAACGATCTAAAGAGACACGTGTTCGAAAGGGCAAACGTCGAGGAAAAAGAAAGAAAGAGAAATAAAAGGCTAATTCTTCTTCTCTATTCTCAGTCAAGAAAAAGTGCTCTACAACATTTGTCATCCCGTGTGACGGCCGCTTCTTTAAGCATTTCTTAGGAATTTTTTTTGACGATCAATAAAAAGATAGAACTTTGAACTTTTTATAATATATTTATTAACTTTTCGGTAGGGTGTAAAAAAATGTTTAGGCATAAATCTCCATAAGAACATGAGTTTGTACCACTCTTCAGTTTGTCGTTTTTTTAAATGAATATTTAAATTTTTGTTGGGTTAATCCAGATAAACCCAAAGCTTAATTCGATTTCTAAGAGAAATAGTAACACATGTAATATTTACAACATTTAACTTACCAAGAAGAAGAAAAATAAAGAAAACTAAATGAAACTAATCTTTTTTTAGCTTCTCACTTTCGCTTATTTAGCATAGCGATTATAAATAGTTATAACAAGTGGCAATACACTTATAAGTTTGTGTGACTGTTAACCTTTTTTTTATACCGTAGAAGATGTCTGTCTTTTACAATTAGGTTGATTGAAAGGAGAGAAGACGAATAGAAGGCGCGTGAGGCGGCGCTACGTGAAGCAAGCTTAGGTAGTGCAAGCTTAGGCGACATTTCGATTGCTCATTGAGTAACTCTCGTAGTCACTCTCGTAGTCACTCTCGCTGTTGATACGGCCCGTATGACATACTGACACAGAAATCAAATTATTTGGCTTTGGCCAGGCTCAGAAGCAACAAAAAGGAAATGGCGGGATGGGGGAAAGGAGGAATTTGCCTCAAAGACCTCGAAGAATCCTTCGACGACCATTATTTTCGATGAAGGTAAAGGAAGACGAGTTTTAGTTTTATTGATCATTTTTATTTAATCGTTCACAATATAATATGTAAACTTCCAAAGAGATGAATTTTGGAGAAACAAAAAAAAAGGCTTCTCTATTTAAAATTTATTGGAAGGATCGAGAATATTTCGTTGTAGTGTAGATATAAAAAATAGAAAAGAAGAAACTGAATAGCGGCTGATACCTCGGTCATCGTCGCATTAATTTAGTATCTGTGACCGTGAATATACTTACTAGAGATATTTTTTCATCTTTCCTTTTTGGAAAAAAATCAAGTGAATAATAAAAAGGTCATACATAGGTTGTAGGTATTATTGTGCATGTGCCTATATGTATAATAGCTTTTGCAAGAAATCGTTGTAAAAGAAAAGCAATTGATTTGCACCTACGACTCCCTTTTATATTTGAATTATTTAGAATTGAAGATAGATAGATGCGCATAGTTAGGGGGGGGGGGGGCGATGAAATACAGACAGAGATACGAATACAAACGAGTACGAGTAAAGCAAGCGTGTGCCGACTCCGTTGCAATGGCTCGATGTTTGTTGCAGTTGTTTGTGCCGTTGAAAAAGGAAGAAGAAACCGGCGGGGTCGTCTTTTTCTCTCCTCGGCAACACTTTCACTGCGAGTCCCGTGACTCGTCTCTCTTTGCCCCTCTAACCTCTTCTTGTCCTCCTTTACGGAATCACTTGCCTCGTGATACGTGTTGTATAACTTTTGTCCAACTTCTTATATTTCTTTATAAAACTCGCCGACGGACTAAACATTTGCGACTTAACCGGAATGAGGAAAAATAGCGGAGGACCATTTTCAAGATCACATGGATGTATTATTTATTTGTAATATGCTGCTATGTTCAAAAGATGAAAACATTTCTCGTCTTTGTTCGAACGCAAACGAAAAAAGAAAATCCAAAATTAATTTCGTATATTTCGGACGACCTTCATAAACGTCTCCATTCTTTTCTTCCAAGAAAGGATCCTCTCGTTAATTCTGAAGAAAGGATTTACATCATTAAGATTTGAATCGTTCGTTAGGTAACGCGAGGTTGTGTTTGAATTTCTAATCGTTTAACGAACTTGATAAGATTATTTTTCATCTCCCTCTCTCTTTTTCATTTTCTTCCTTAATTAATAAGATCTCCTCAAGAGATAATGATTATTTAAAATTGTCTTTTATAAAATGAAAATACAAGTTGTTGGATTGCGTTAAAGAACAAATTACCGGCGCGTCATCTTTCATGGCTGACCACATGGCCCATAACTACCGACGATTGATAGCCTCACATGACTGCCGTCACGTTGTCCGAACTCGCTTTCTTTACGTCAATTGGAAAGCCGAAGGACGTTTTATTCGTACTCGTAAAAAGCGTTTAATTGATTACAAATATGGGGAAACAATGTGTTCCGAGTTCTGCGTGGATTACCTTTAACGTCTAATCGTAATCTAGCGAATAGATTGAATCTTGTAAAAAGAAAGAGACCAAAAATGAGTATCAAAACTTGTATTTTTCCATCCTCGACAAAATATCTAAAGAAAAATTCAAGAGTACATCACATTTGTAAATAAACATAAATTAAGAAATTTATTAATAACCAATAGAGTCAATTCGTAATCGTCGACTCTATGCAAGATTTGATCCTATGCATGATACAGATTTTACTTATTAGACTATAGGAGACAAAATACATGAGATCAGAGAAATATCCTTTGAAGTGATCTCACGTTCGAACGTTGCGAGTTCAAAGCTCTGAAAGCAGGAAGTTACAAGTTACACCCTAGGGGCAAGAATTACCTTCGTCAGATAGAACAATCCTTATATACGAGTATATATACATATGCACATACTATATATAACGACTATCTATTCGATTTATCGTTGCGTTTCTCATTCCAGACGATAATCGTTGCAAATTCAATTAATTCATAGAGTTGATTGAAATTTATTCAACGCGTTGACAAATACAAATATTCATGGATCGAGTTTTCGAATAAGCACATATTTACGAATGTACATCTCCTGGAAGAGAGTTTTTTTTCCCCTTTTATATTTCCTTTTTATAACTCGATATAACGTAACATTCTTCTTCTTCTTCGTCTTCGTCTTCTTTTAAAATTTTATTTTTTTTCATCGTACAACCAAGTCACGAGTAAGATGATTGCCGTATATTCGAAAGTTTAGTATTTCCAAAAATTTCGTTGACATTCGTATAAAATCTTGACATTTTGTGGATACTACAAGGATTTTCTCGATTTCGTATTTAGTTCTATTTTTTTTTATATATTTAATATACATGCCTTGATTTACGACGAAAAGAACAATTTGCTACTATATTAAAAGAAAGAATTGTATTCCTTGTCAATTTTCTTTTTTTTATTGGCACAGAGTAGAGTTACGTGATTTATTAAGGATTATAGAAAATTGAACAAACGACGTATAATAAAAAATATAACAAATAAATAGTAATGCGTTTGTTAACAGATATACACTCTGATACTGTATTAACATTGTCAAGGTTACACAAGAGACATACAGAATGATCAATTAACATTTCCTTTCGAACGTACGATTCGTCCGTCATTTTGAAAGGAACAACCGTTAATGTGTTCGTTTTACTACGTTATCTTTGATTTAATGGAATCTTTGTTATATATGTGTGTGTGTGAGTCTGATTACTAAAGATGCAATTACACGTATAAGATGTGAAATTGTTTAAAACAATATTACGATAATTGTATATCGTTATAGACATGCATTGGATTGTTAAAATTAATTTGTCATTTATCATATTCATATTAAGCGATGAAGATGACTATAATTCAAGAAAACATTAATAAAACATGATTTTTTGATTATGTTAATTATTTCAAGGAATAAATATCATAAAATTGATACCAAAAGTTAAGTTTTTATACATACCTATGAAACTAATATAATTTTATAATACTATTATTAATATTTATTATACTTTTCGCCATGAAACGATATACAGGATTGTAAGTTGTAAGACTAAATACTATTCGTGCTATGGCCTTTTGTCGACAACTATAGTTGAATTCCAGAGCGGTGGTCGTATATGTTGAGTATTAGTAGAAAACGGATTTTACAATCAAGTAGTAATTTATGACTGACAATAAGAAAATCCTACACGAAAATACATTGACATTCATCCTGGATGATTAAATATTCGGTAAAGGTGCGTCACGAGTCAATGAAAATCAAATTCTTTATTACTCCCATAGATCATACGTTATCAGTCGTTGACAATCGTCATTCGACTATTTCGTCAGCTAGCAAATTGACGGATTTTCAATTTTATAAACCGGCTTCTTTAGACGTCATCGGTGTTTAATCGTAAATCGATCTTTGATGACGAAGCGCGATATTAAAAATAGCGTTTGAGTGGATGATTACTTGAAATGAATCCGTCAATATTAAAGACACGCATGACGTGTCGTAATCTTTTGTCGAATACATTAGAGGTGTCAATTGAAAAAGTTTGGGGAAATAAAAGACATACGTAATTTCGTAGGCATAAAAGCCCCCCTGATGATTTTAACAATGTTCGATATGAAAAATATTATCCCTGCCTTAATAATTGTTGTTAAAAAGACTATTTTTTTTTATGTATTCAATTTCTTCTGCAATTTGTCCAAGATGAATATTCGGCAGATACATTTAGTAGTTAGTTTATTTATATCACGTAGATGTTCTCTCAGTAGAAAACATCTTTACAATAGATATAGTATAATTGTGCTAGCTTATGTTGTTACGAGAGCTTTTGGGTGTATTACTCAAATTGGAGTCAATATTGGATCATATTCGATGGATTTGATCTTAAGATCTTTGCGTATTTGATCATTCCGTACATACCAGGAAACGTTAACTGTAGTCCTTAGAATAATGGATTGTAAAGTTCCAAGTTTCGTTACGTGGCTTTTTCCTGCTGTTCCCCATATTGCGATTCCATAGATCTAAATCGGTTCTATGATTACCTTGTATAATAGTATAGCTTATTGTTCATATTAAGTTTCAAATTTCTACTTGTTAGCCATCAGTACATGTTCCGTCTTTCTATCCGGATTTGCTCTATCTTGGCTCTAATATAAGAAGACTATTAAAAGGTGATAGTAAACATGGATGGATTGTGAGAAGAAGAGAAGAAGAAGGGGATCTCTTTAAACCACGTTGGAGTGCAGCCACCGTACTCACTGTTAAATAGTCTCGCTTCAGAGCCAGCCGGATTTGACGGGCTGTAACAAAGTGTTGAAGAAAAGTGCGAGGAATAAAGAAGGAAGAATAAAATAAAGATAGAGAAAGAGAGAGAAAACGGGGTAGAAAATATCTAAGAAGGGAGATAGAGAGAAAGAGGAGAAAAATATTAAGAGAAAGAAAAGTCTTCTTCCCGGTAACATAAACGAAACCTTTCATCTTTCTCTCCATCACAGTCTGCTACATACACACACACACACACACACATATACATTGAATCCGAAGGAACCTTTCTCTCTTGCAAGAGAGAAACATACGAAGAAAGAAGAGAGCTTTCGGTCGATCACTTCACAAGTTCGACTTGGTTGGTCTCTTCTTCGTCGCTCTCATTGACCCAATCAACATGCTTGCTTACTTACTTGCTTACTTACTTACTTGCTTGCTTGCTTACTTGCTTGCTTGTTAAAAAGAGTAGGTACGCTCTCGCTTTCACTTGCGTCCACTCGCCTCTTCTTCCTCCACCACCTTCGTGCATCGGCATTACCACCACTATACCACCATCACCATCATACCACCATCACTACTACTACTACTACGATAAACTTCGTCATCGTTTTACTCTCCAGTGCTATTCCTACGAAAGGGGACTATTGCCTTCTCGTGGTCTCAGTTTGCCGTCGGACCGGCATCGTTGCCGATGCATGGACTCTCTTCTTAATCGGTTTTTACTTGTGTGGAGTCCTTAATTATTATTAATTATTGTTGGAGAGAAATATTATAGACAAAATTCAGGATTTTAATTATTTCGAAAGATTCTTTTTCTTCTTTTTTCCTCCTATTTCTCAATTTTTTTTACTTTTTTTTCGATTTCCCAAATCAAGTCGCTTTTACGTTTCGATCGTCTGTGAAATTTATTACTTTCAATTTAATCATGGCGATTGGAATCCTGACAAAAACGACCAACTTCAGTTTTCTCAGGTAAGATATTTTTTTTAACATTTTCATTGGAAGTATCCCGACATTTTTCCCAAACCTGTGTAATTTTCGTTACCTGAAAAGTAACATTTTGTCACACTCCATGGAATTTCAGCACTTCAAATTCATTGCAATTTGAAGATTGTTACTAAAATTTAGTTTCAAGTTAGGTAAGGAAATACATCGTTTGTGGTTCGACTTACTGTTGGATTTCTTTTCGAAATCATTAACGATCAATTATTCTGAAGTATAGAAACGTTGAGTTTTCCTTTTCTAAGCGATTTTCGCGTAATTCTTTAATCATTGAACGTTTTAATTCGATTTATATGATTGATCTGTTGGATAAATTGAAATTAATTATTAAATTTGAACAAATTAAACGCGGTAAATCATTAATAAATTGGAAGTATCGGATAAATAAGCAGAAATGTTGATTTTAATATTTTTAATAATCACTTTATTTCGTTTTCTATGTTTCTAACCAGAATAGATTACGCGGGGAGAAAGAGAGAAAGAGAAGAGAAAAGATATAATCGATACTGTAATTAGTTAGAGAATCGCGTAAGCTTCTCTCGTGTGATCGCCGAAGCGAAATTATGTATAGTACGATCTAACTCTATATATCGCATATAAGTGTATATATGTGCGTGCATATATATACGATTTAAGAAAAGCTGAATAAGAAGGTGTAATATTCGAGAGTTCTCGGTAAAATCTCTCCTTGAATAACGGGAAACATGGATGTTAATTTCGTACCAACTGCTATATTGGAAAAAATCATTTTTTTATTTTATCAGAGTTATCTTATTTTAACATTCGAAGCTTCCAAGTATATGGCAAATATAAGGAAAAGGAAAACTCGATGTAAATTATAGAATCATAAGATGCGTTTAATCTATGCATTTTATCATTCGAACATATACACAAGGTGTCCCGTAACTGGTGGTACAAGCAGGCTGATTCTACATAAACAACCGAGTATAGCATATAAATATATTTGTTGTCGATCAAACTTACACTTATTTAAAGTAAAAATGCTAATTACTTTTAGGCTCAAGACTTTTCAACTCATCCTCGTATATCAAGCAGGTGATGCTAATATTTATCTTGAGGGTAATTGTTAGGAATAATTTGTTGAAGAATTTCATATTAATATCTGCAATTCATTTATTTTTTTATTACAATAACACACATCGTTAATTTGTAAGGAAGTAGAAAGGTAATGATCTACGATATGACGACGCGAGACAAATCATATCTTTTTTACGTCACATACACCTATAATTTGATTGTATATACGATCGTATATCGATACAGGTGGAAATGTAACTCATCTGTGTATTTACGATTTAGTTTCGTGTTAAATAATCACAGTCATTGTTAATTATAAGTAGACGTCAGGGATGAGCGAACTTGATACTTACGCATCGCGTATGCTGGTTATGAATTATTTATACGAACGGCAAGAATTCAAAGAAAGTTCCATATTCTCGAAACTTTCACCCTCGTAAAACGTTCCTAGCAATATTGTCGCTAAGATAACATTTTGTCGTTTAATTTGTTCATCTATTTTTTATAAACGGTGCATTATGATGTGTTAAATGAATCGATTTAAATAGGTCAGGAGGTTGTGATGATACAAAAATATAAGTAAGCAAGGAGCGAAGGTAGTATTAAAAGAGGATAACGACGACGCGACGTGGATGATGAAGTCAAGGAGAGCGAGTTTTCGCGTTGCTCTTCGAACATATTACCCATCCTCACTCTTACTAACTTACAATTAAACACGAGCTTTCCAACGATTTTTATCCAACAAATTTCACATTTTTTCTTCACTTGAATCGTTTTTAGGATACCAGACTAATTTCCCAGACAAACACGCCAGGAGTCTGTACGATTAAACAATTCTTATATAATGTTGCTTGATTAAGTTAAGTAAGAACAATTTAATTTGTTTGTTTGACGAAACGTGATATAAAATACAAATTTACATGGCAGAAGGATTCTCAGGATGAATTCTCATGTAATCCAACGAAAAAGTTACCCAATTCTTTTTTCAAGCATCTTTTATAAGGTGAACACGAGTTGAATCAAGATCCCACTGAATGGAATTTCTTGGGCAATCTACGCCGTTGCTTCTTGGCCTATCGTCCGATTAATCGGAAACTTGAAAATAGAAAAAAAGATGACATTCTTACATGAGACGCATTACGTTCACTTCAAAGATCTCGAAATATTTGGGCAAATTCTTCAATGACCTTCATAAAAGTTCTTCTTAAAATAAAAGATGAAAGAATACAAAAAAGACGATGAAAAAGATCTCGTCTTTTTTCTCCCTCTCCCTTTTTTCTGTTCTCCAGCAAAACGCGTTCGACCACTCTCGACGATCGAATCGAGAGAAATACTTTCACCGATCTCGAACACTTCCTCGAGAAGCCATCGGGTACCTTTTTCATCGTCTTTTCTTTTATTTATTTCTCAACATTTTCAAAATGATCCGTCCGAAAGAAAAGTTGGAATAATCTTGATCAATTAAAGTGCGTCCTTGACACCATGGGACGTTTCTCTGGCATTTGGTGGCTAGTAAGGTGGATTTCCAGGCTCGTCTTGCCAACGAAGACGACGCACGTGTGCGTCTTGCTCTCGAAGAAAGATTTCTCCGGTTTCCGCTGACCCACTGACACTGAATTATGCTCGACGGTCGGCTGGCGTGTGCCTTGGCTTCGTAACTACGTTCTGACTACACTTACTATACATCTACCTACGTTTCCATTAACTAGGCACCACTGGAAATGTCCATAAAAGCTTCACTCCAACGGAATACATTTGCTTTCAACATTTTATTAACAATAATATTTAGGCTAATGGTGAATGTTTGGTTAGAACTGGTTTGTCTCGAAGAGATATGCAGTTTTCTACTGGGAACAATGTCAGGGACAAAAGTAGGAAGAAATCCATCTTGGTTGACAGGAAACGCGGGAAATTTTTTCTCCTCTTATCTGCGTCTTTGAAAAATGTAATTATATTCGATATCTAATAAATTACTGGAATCTGCTTAATATCTAAAGAAAAAGAAAAATGTCTGTGTGTGAGTGTATAAATGATGTATATACCATATTTGAATTTCTTTTGAAAATTAGCGGTATGCATCATCCTTGGTATCCTTGAAAAATCCTGTTTCAAATAGTAAGGACAGAAATTCGATAAAAGTCGATAGAATGACATTAGAATGGTTGTTGCACTTACAATTAGAGAACTGCACCTCGCATAGTTTGCTCATGAGTCTATAAATGTCGTTTGTACTACTTTCCATTTCATTGTCATCTGACAATATCGAATATGAAACGAATTATTTGTCATTTTGTCATTTTAACAAAATTGACATATTCTAAAACTTTCTTTCGTATCTTTGATCAAACTTTACGGAATTTAAATATGGCGATTGAGAAATTTACTGAGAAAAGAAATGAAATCGATCGCATCGAATCTTCGTATCCCTTCCTCCTCCCTCATTTATTTTCTCTTTTTCTTTTTTTCTCGTTGTAAAACTTACTACCTTCGGAACGTTCTCTTCCTTTACAGCTTTTGATCCTCTTTCTCTAACCTTCTCTTTTTCCGTCTTTCTCTCTTTCTCTTATGCAGAGAAAGTATACACAGATATACGCGAATGCCTTTGTAAGATAGCCGCATGCCAACGATTACGATGGCACACCATGACAGTAGCTTAAGTTGATGGAAATCAACCTGAATTGTAAAATGCATTTTTCTTTTCCGTCTGTTTTGGTTTTTTTTATAAATATTTCTAAAACACCGATTTATCTCATGTAATGAATTTTTCTAATTATCTTTTTATTCATTATATTTTTCTTGTCATTTGTAGACAAAAACATGAATTTTGTTCTACTGTCATTCTGATATAAAATTATTAATTCAAGTAAGAAATGTTGATCTGAAAATTGGAAAAAGTCGTTGACTTTTTGTCTTAGTATTCGATTACATAAAATGATCATTCACAAGATTAGTAAGTTCGGTGGCGTTAAATGAAATGACCGTTTCAGGAGTAGCGTGGGTTTGCTCACAACGATGCTCGCAGTGGGATTGGCACTTTCACCTCGGGTCCATCAGTACGATATTTCAGGTAAGTGCGATCATGCATCGGTACGTAATTAGAATTAAAATAATGTTATTTCATTCATTCGGCTGTACTGATTGTGAATTTCAATTCGTACAATCATTTGAACTTCCGTATCGAGTAGAAATTAAGTGAAGTTATGTATTCCAATTTTCACTTGCGATACGAACTTTCCAAATCAAAGATGAGAAAATCTCGATCATTTCTCATTTGCAGCAGCCTAACATTTACGAAAAAATATCTTTAGGGAATAGTGCGTTAAAGCTTTGCGCTCTTATGTCAAATATCACTCGACATTCTTTCTACAACAATAGAGCGAATAAAACTGGTATTTAAGTGAATTTGTTTCTGGTAACGAAATTGAAATAAAATTCAGAGTGCAAAGGATTAACAAGTTTGACGGTGTCGTTAATATTAGGTACCATTCCGACAAAAATTTTTTGAAAATATGTACAATCAGGATATGCAAAGAAAAAAAAATCAATCCAAAATTTTATTTTTCATGTCATGATTATATTAATTTTTGTTTCTTTTACAGAATATGTTTACGGTGTTGATAACGACTTACAAGCGAGAGTACGTGCAGCTATCGAATCAGAGAGACACGCTTATCAATCAAAATCATGGTATACGTTTATTTTTATATATTAATTATTCTGGGTTAATTTAAAAGTCACTTCTGCGATGATACAATAGTAAAGAAAAGAAACGTACATTGTTCCTAAAGTTAAATTACCCGATTTCATCAAAGATCCTTTTGTAATATCGGTTCAGCGATCTTTTTATAATAGAAATTTCAAAAACCTCGAAGGACGCTTTACGTCAGGGAATACGCAACCTGATTAGTTACGGATTGAACTATATTAAAAAAAGAAGGAGAGAGAGAGAGAGAGAGAGAGAAAACTTTTCGCAAGCGTTCATTAACCATCGAAATGGCAATACTATTTAAATTAAAAAAGAAAAAATATAATTTAAAAATTAATAACGCGAATATATCCTTGTTGACCGGATGACAGAGTAGAATATATAGATTATGTTCGTGATGGTGGGGCCGGTAGCCTTCTCGAGGTCGAGGAAAGGGGATACTGCCGGCAATGGCCGGACTAGAAACCTTCCTCGTGACTGAAATACCGGTGCAACCAAGAACGGACGCGGACGCGACCGCGAAAGTAAAAGTCTTGCGACGACGCGACGACCGCGACGACCGTTTGCTGCCCCGAGAAAAAAAGGAAAAGGAAAATAAAGGAAGAAGAAGACAAATTCAACAGGAATTACTTGACATGCGGAAGAGAGTGGAAAAGGAAGATATTTGATCGATTTTCACCACCTTTCTCGCCCATTCTCTTTTCTCCATTGAAAATGCATTTTTGTCACATAATTTCATGTATGTGTCAGTGTGTAATATGTCATCGGCTGACCTTGAATCGATTCTTGATCGATCTCCCTATTCTTTTTCACTTTCATCGCGAAAAAAATAATTTTCTAAGTATTTATATAGTTATATGATAGAAAAAAAAACTAATGCAATCGTACAATTTCTTTCCTAAGAGCAAGAGAACAAGTAGGTTTCTTTTCCTACCTTCCGGTTACCAAGCAGTTTAGCGGTTTCTTGAATCACATTAAACGCCATTTTGACATTTCACTTTTCTTCTTTGCTTTTAGGTTGCAGAACAGGATGGAATCGAACGGTACTCCTTGCACAGCAAGATCTGCCCGACCTTGCCCACCAAGCAAGTATAGAACTCCTTCCGGAACATGCAATAATGTGAGGCATCATGATTGGGGTGCCAGAGGTTCTCCGTTTTTAAAATTATTGCCTCCTGCGTATTCCGATGGTAGGTATAATTGATATACACTTATAATTTAGAAGAATATTGTTTCCTTTCATCAACGGAAAGTGAACATTGAGAGGAGAAAGTCAATATCGAGAAAAGAAGCTACTAGATCAGCTTCCACATTTCAAATTTTCATGGAGTAATTATAAACTTTGATCATTTCAATTCTGATGGGCCAATTAAATTATTTTCCAATAATATCAGTCTACTTCCCTAACTGTACGCTTCGAAAAGAAACAAGTATTAGGACAATTGAGTCGTTTATTATTTATAGAACCGCGACGACAGTATATGAATGATGGCGTAATGGCCTTGCACGAAGGAACTCTCTATTTCAACGATTCGCGTGCGTGTTTCGGCATGCTAATCTACCATTTCTAATCCGACATCGAGCTGTGGGGCCAAGGCTCGCCTATGTTTTGTGACTCTTTGGTTTTTACAACTTCCATGTGTATGTGCGCACACGCGTTCCAATTTTCACTTTCCTTTCTCGATACGTTACACCTATGCGGAATCTTATTTTTATTTTACATCTATGCACAGCGAAGACCTTCTTTTTTCTATTTTTCTACTTTTCGTCAAATTTTACATTACATTTTTCTTAAGAATGTAATAAAAAATACAACCATGCATAACATAATTGAATTTTTATGAAGCATAATAATAGTAACTTATAGCACGTTCGGATAGAGATCTGAAAGTTAATAAAAAAAAATGTAGAGTTTAGCAATGACAAAGGAATTCGCATGGACAATAATATAATAATAATAAAAAGAGAGAAAATATAAAAGATAAAACGTACGTGTTCTTTAATCGTTTCTTATTTTTCACCGTATAAAAGTGAAAGCGTCACAACTTGTCGATGTTCTTTTAAAGGTATTGGAAGTCCACGACAATCTGTGAGCAGTCATAGTATTCCATCGGCAACGGAAACAGCCCAGAGGATACGTAGTTCGTTGAAATTTGACGAATCTCACGAAGCATTGACCAGTTTGGCTGGGGTATGGTCCGAATTAGTTCTTCAGGATATAGCATCTACGGTCCATGTTGATCCTGATAAATATCGTTGTTGTTCGACTGCTGATCGACATTCGGAATGTTACGAGATGATCAGCGATCAAGAAGGATGTATCGGTTACATGAGATCAGTTCCAACATGGTCGATCGACGAATGCGGGTTCGAAAATAGAAAACAAATGAACAGCGAATCGAGTTATTTGGACGGTTCGAATCTCTATGGGAGCAACGACGATAAATTACATAAAATTAGGAGTTACGTTCGTGGCAAGGTAGAACCATCAGCCTGTGAGATTTGCAACGACACGCATCCTAGTCCATTGGGTCGTCTTTATGTAGCACTCTTAAACGAACATAATCGAATAGCTGAAAGATTATGGGAAATTAACGAACACTGGGATGACACGAAATTATTTCTCGAAGCAAGGCGAGCATTAATAGCTGAAATCCAACATATCACGTTACACGAATACGTACCAAGTATCCTAGGCGAGTTAGCATTGATCGATGTTGAGTTAAGACCAGTTACCAATGGATTCTTTAATGGTTACTCCTCAACAAACAAAGCAGGAACTTATGACGCTGTTGCTTTGGCCGCATTGCGTATTTTGACCTCCTTACGCAAACAGAATACGTGTTCTTCTGGCATGTGTCTCGAAGATCACGTCACTGCGTTAGCTAATCGCGTTAGTTTTAATCTTGGCATTTCCATGATTAATTCCAACTTTGATGATGTTGCTGCTAGATCTATTAATATTGCACGCGATCATGGTGTACCTGGATATATTCAATTTATAGAACTTTGTTCGGGTAATCTTAGTAAGGTATAATTTACGTTTCTTTTCTTATACATCTATCGTATATACTTGATAAATAATTTCTCGTCTTTTCATGTTTACAGCCTAAAAACTTCGACGATCTGGAAGGAGTTATGCAAAAGGAGAATGTTAAACTACTGGAATCTATTTACACCAGAATAGAAGACGTGGATCTTTTGGTAGGAGGAGTCTTAGAAATACCATCGAAAGGGATGGCAGTAGGCCCAACATTTTCTTGTCTTCTTAAGAAACAATTTGTCAACATGAGATATTCGGATAGATTCTGGTACGAAAACGATATTCCCCCATCGGGTTTAACATCGGCACAATTAACAGAGATTCGTAAGGTTTCACTCGCGGGACTTATTTGTGCTAATAGTGAAATTAATAAAATTCAACCTAATGCATTTATCCAACAAGATTCTTATCTTAATGCTAAAATTAAATGTAACCAGTACGAAGTATTGGATCTGTCAGCTTGGAGAGACGAGCCTGTGCCTGCGCCTGTTCCTGTCCTAGATAATTACATGACAACTACTCAGTCGGTTCCTGATTTATCTTTTGAAATTAGTCCAGATTTAATAGCAATGGCAGTGAAAAAGGCTGAACAAGATCTGATCGTAAGAAAACAATTAGAATACAATGCTTGGCTGGAACAAAGAATAGCTGATCCAAAATCACCGGCTGGTACAGCTGCGAGCTTTTCAAAAGCGAACAAAGACGCTTTGTTATTGGCGAATTCATCGATTATCTACGAGCTGGCGACAAACGAGATCTTAAATGGCGTTCATGGACTTAGACGTAGAAAGCGACAGATTTTTGACACTACAGACAACGTTCTTGGCTTTCCAAATAACGATTTCTCGGATATCCTTCAGAACGTTGATATTTCTGGATTTTTACCTCAGAACAAGGCTACCAATCACGATGAAATAGAGTGTCCAGTTGATAACAATCCTTGCGATCCAACAACACCATACAGAACATTGTCAGGACATTGTAACAATCTTCGTAATCCAAATCTAGGTCAATCCTTGACCACATTCGCTAGATTGTTACCACCTGTGTACGAAGATGGCGTGTCCAAGCCAAGAACTAGATCTGTAACAGGTGTTCCCTTACCTAATCCAAGAGTAGTATCAACGGTGATTCATCCAGATATTTCGAACCTTCACAATAGATACACGTTAATGGTTATGCAGTTTGCTCAGTTTCTTGATCACGATTTAACTATGACACCGATTCACAAAGGTTTCGCAGAGTCTATACCGAGTTGTAGATCATGCGATTCTCCGCAAACGGTTCACGCCGAATGCAATCCGTTCCCTGTACCACCGGGTGATCATTTTTATCCTACGGTAAATGTCACGTCTGGCGCACGAATGTGTTTCCCATCGATGAGGTCGTTACCCGGTCAACAGCATTTAGGTCCTAGAGAACAGGTGAATCAGAACACAGCCTACTTGGATGGTTCGGTGGTATACGGCGAGAACAATTGCATATCAAACATTTTACGTGGCTTTAATGGTCGTATGAATATGACAAGTAATACCAATCGCGGCAAGGATTTATTACCTCAATCTGCTACACATCCGGAATGCAAGGCAAGATCATCTTATTGTTTTATCGGTGGTGATGGTAGAGCATCCGAGCAACCTGCTTTAACGGTTATGCATACTATGTGGATACGAGAGCACAATAGAATCTCCGATGGATTAAAATTGATTAATCCGCACTGGGATGGTGAAAAATTATATCAACAATCTCGGCGTATAATCAGTGCTATGCTTCAACATTTAACTTACAATGAATTCTTGCCAAGAATTTTAGGATGGAACGCTGTTAGTCTTTACGGCTTGAAATTACTTCCTCAAGGTTATTACAAAGAATATTCACCAACTTGCAATCCCAGTGTATTGAACGAGTTTGCAACGGCCGCTTTTAGAATAGGTCATTCCTTGTTGAGGCCGCATTTGCCACGAATGGATCGTAGTTATCAGAACGTCGATCCTCCTATACTTTTACGCGATGGATTCTTCAATCCTGACATGCTTTATCAATCAGGTATGGTGGATGAAATGACACGTGGATTGGTATCAACTCCTATGGAAACTCTGGATCAATTTATTACCGGAGAAGTGACCAATCATTTGTTTGAAAATCGACGAATTCCACATTCCGGTGTAGACTTGATTGCCCTAAACGTTCATCGAGCTAGAGATCATGGAATACCATCTTACAATCAATACAGAGCTCTTTGTAACTTGAAGAAAGCCACCACCTTTGAAGACCTATCGAGAGAAATGGCGCCGGAAGTTATAGCACGTATGAAACGAATCTATGCGTCGGTAGATGACATTGATTTGTTCCCTGGTGGGATGAGCGAAAGACCTCTTCAAGGAGGCTTGGTAGGTCCGACATTCGCTTGCATAATAGCGATACAATTCAGACAATTAAGGAAATGCGATCGTTTCTGGTACGAGACCGACGATCCAAATATTCGATTCACCGAACATCAATTGGCGGAAATTCGTAGAACGACCTTGTCTAAGGTTATGTGCGAGAACATGGACGATCACGCAGAGATGCAGAGAGCAGCTTTCGATTTGCCAAGTAATTTCTTGAATCCCAGAGTACCTTGCAGTTCGATGCCGCATATGGATTTCTCTGCTTGGCGAGAAACCAGACACGGGTGTCAAATCGGTGGAAGGAACGTTGCCGTCGGTGACTCTGGTTTTCCTACACCTTGTACTAGTTGCGTTTGCACGACGGAAGGGGTAAGTATTTTTGAAGAATATTAGTAAGTATTTTCAATAAACTTTCATCGGAATCGAATTGACCTACTTGTCGTTTCAGACTCAATGTGCATCCTTACGCGTTACGGATTGCAATCAGCTATTACGCGAAGCGTCCCGCGAAGCAATCCTAAGAGATGACGTGTGCACAGCACAATGCGGTTTCATTTTAGCTGCCACCGAATCCTCTTCGAGAAGTCTTCCACAGTTCACAACGCCTAGCAGTTTCCCTAACTTCGGCCCGGTCAGAAATAACGTCAGAACTTTGCCAACGCCGTTTTCGTTCAACGGTTTTAAATTACCCGATCTTTCGCAATTCATAGGCTGAATATTATTCGTCGTCCATATTTTTTATGATAACAAATGAAGAACTTGTATACAAATATGTATCACGAAAGACTGCACGATGAAACGACGATGACGTATCCAAGTGTACAGAATTCATTATGAACATTACCGTGTATGTTCGTGTTGGGATATTTATGGATGTTTTGAAAGACGACGATAATGAAATTTAGGAGAGCACGCGTATTTTTGTAAATATAGATGATATATCGACCGATATATTTAACTAATCGGTTTAACTCGTGGTGCTCTTGAATGTATAAAGGAAGATTTTCGTTTCTAAATCATCGTCTTCTGAGCTAAACTTCAATGTGATCAAGAACAAGGACTAGATGTAGTATACGTTATAGTAAGCATTGCTAGAAAAATATAATAATAATAATAAAAAGAACAAATATAAGACAGAAAGAAACGAACAGCAACGTAACACGTTTTAAATCGAACGTGCCCAGTTTATTGTAAATGTGATTAATGGAGTGCAATTTATACCACCTCCTTTTTATTTCCCCGTCTTTTCCTTTACCACCCCAAATCCTCTTCAAGCACAATGTTTCATATGTACTTATTTATAGGTAATATTATTGCAAAATAACAAAATTGTTTTTTTTCTTTTAATTTTGTAATTTAACAACGACGTGTATGACGTTAATAAATGTTAATGTTTCCTTTTTTCATTTTTACTTCCTTCCATAGACTAGAAAAGTTTCTTACTTTTTTTTTCAGATACGACAAAAATCCTTGCACAAATATAGATTTAATTTACATTTACAGAATTATCAAAAAATTACACATTTCTATTTATCGACCGAACCAAATCATTTTATAGATATACGTATACATGTAATGCAGAGTGTAAATATTTTATTAATTTCTCACTATAAAATGATAACTCAATTTACTAATGTAAATATTGAAATATGTGAGAAAAACAATATTATAGAGTTTACAATATTTATCAATGTTTAATGTTATATACAAAATGTGTAATATATTATTTCACTGTAATACCTTATCTTCTTTTAGAAACTAGTTTTCAATGATCATCTTTTATAATAATTACGATTCAAAATCATAGTTTATGTATGTTATTTTAACTTCTAATATTTCTTCAATCCAACTCCGAACAATTTCATAGCACGTACTACCACCTTCATCGTCCATCAGCGAAAGTATCTCATGACATATGCTGTCATACTCTATAATCAGAGAAAATATTCATGCAGTTAGGACAGCCTTTATCTTCAATTATCTTGAAAGATATACAAATAAATAGGTATGAAATAGTAGATACCAGTAAGTACGCCTACTACCGAGCCTTATATTTTCAAGAAAAATATCTAATTCGTAAGAAAGTAATATATGACTAGAGATAAGGGAAAGTTTCTTCGTGAGGTTTGCAAAAAGACACAGGTCATAAGTGGTTAAGCAAAATGTGTACCCAGTTGAAAGATTCACCGTATGTTTGGATAAATCCTCATTATGAATTAAGAATTCTCTGTTTCAATATGCTCAAGTAAGTTGAACATACCAAAATTATTCGTAAATTAAATAATTAAATAGTATCTGTCTAATGAAGATTCAAAATTTATAATAAATTATGTTTAATGAATTTAATAAAACAATATTATATTACATGAAATGATTAGCTGAAATATAACTACACCAACTCTTAATGACGAATCCAATTTCAATCTCATACTTTTATCACTCGCTTAATTTCATTATTTTCTAAAATAACTTGTATTAATGCAAAATATATATGGAATTATTTTCGTGTCTAAGTCTAAGATTTCCGCGATTTAACCGAACATGCAAAGTTTTTAACCAATGTAATTTAACGCTGAACATATTTCTAATCATTATTCCTTTATATACAATTTCTGATAATAATCGATACAACATAGATGGGTTGGCTTATGGACTCTTGAATCGAATACTTCATCTTTCTTGAAATGTATTTATTTTATTTACAACAAAATCGCAGTGAGCGCAATGATAATATTCGCGATAACACTTTTCACTGATATTTGCATAATGCTTGACGACCTATCGATAGTGACAGATGATGGTTGTATTTTCGCTGGAATGTTTGTAGTTCTTTTTAACGTGATCAATTGCCAATACACGCGTAATAAAATTGCTCGACTTAGTGATGAGACGTTAAACTCTTGCGAAGAACTTTGCCAATTGTCCGGTTAGTATTCTTTTTCCAACTTTAATAACAACTGAATAATTATTAATTATTTATTTTTTATCTTTAAGTTTTTCTTTATAGAAGTCAACTTTACAGGAAAATTAAGATATTATTTATGGCGAGATAAATTACCATTCTACAGTTTCTGTTCACTAGGTTATCTTTTGGTAATCGCATTAATATTTTTCGCATCAACGAAAGATGGAAGCTTACCGATACGAGCCCGTTATCCTTTCGACATCAGGACATCACCAGGACACGAAATCGGCTTTGCTATCGAAGCCTGCAGCATATTTTTTGGTGTAACTGCAATTTTAGCAATTGACACCATTATCGTATCTATTTGTAATTTGATTCTCTTGCAACTAGAGATATTAAATATGAATTTTCAGCATTGTTCAACAACAGAAATCAGATGCATCATTGATAAAAGTAATGATAATACGATCAAAAATAATCAATTCGAAAGACTCTTTAAACAATACATTCGACATCATCAACGATTGTTGAATATGATCAATGAATTGAATGATCTATTTAGCTCTAGTATGTTGGTTCAAATGTTTTCAAGTACTTCGATGATATGTCTAACTGGATTTCAAGCAATTGTGGTAATTATTATTTTAATTATCTACACAATCCGCCAACAAGTGTATATATTAGTTTGAGGAAAAAGAAATCCATTATTTTTACGTGAACTTCAAGACTTTATTTAACATGTTTCGGATAGTCCGATTTGGGTCAAATATAAATCATTAAAATAATTCCGGACACTATAATTGAACAATCTGCACTGTATTGTTCAGTATCGTAGGATTTAGCAACCTTGGGCTAATAGACCGATACGAAACATACGTTCGTCCTTAAATTGCTGATTTTATCGTGGCTATTCAACGGTTATTTTGCCGCAAGTTCAACATCAACCGTAATAATCCTGTGCCGTTTGGTCATATCATTAAAACGTGGATTAAGAATTTTGAAGAAACTGGTTCTGCACTAAAAAAAAAACTCTTCGGTTAGAGAAAAAGGTGTACGTACTGCAAAAAACGGTCACGGGATTTCTCATGTCGTTGTCATGCAGTTTCGTTAAACATTTCAGATAGTAGTATTACATATGCTACTGTCAGATCTTGTAGAAATAATATGCGTTTTAATTAAATGAATGTCTCCGCAGTAGTGAAGGTCACTTGTTTTTTAAATAATAAAATTCTTTTTTTTCTCAATTTTAAGACGATACATTTTTTATTTAAAAATAAAACTCGTAAAATATTCATTATGTATAATTTTAACAATTTTCATATCAATTTGTTCCAAATATATTGAATTTTCTAATAGGTTGTTGGACAAGACTCGAATTTTTGGAAGTATTCTATTTATTTAGGTGCTGCAATTAGTCAACTTTTGTACATATGTTGGATAGGAAATGAAGTGATAACTCACGTAAGTTATATTCACTTATAAGGGTGATTCAAACGTTCCTAGATAATTTTTAATCTAATTGTTTTATTGTTAGACTTTAATCTTTAAGTGTTGCATCTTCATATTGGAAAGTACCAACTCCTGCAGAATGATAACTTGTCATACAGTACTTGATGTCTATTCCTCAATCTACAGGATAAATTATTTTTTTTTATATTTTCCATTCTTTGCACTACAATGTTTACATAAAAAGTGTACAATATTTATTAAAAATAAATTATATATAAGAAATTGTTAATTAAAATATATGTGCAATAAATGTTGGAGTTGGAACTTTTGTTTCTTTAATTTGATATAAATCAAATTCAATCATTTGATTAAAAAAATATTTTACGAATTATTTATTTTATTTATTTTATTTATAGAGCGCATCATTAGTTGATGCACAATGGCTTTCTCAATGGCATAATCAACCACTCGATCGAACTGCAAATTTATTAATAATCTCCTCTATGTTTTCGCAAAAACCATTGAAATTGAAAGCCGGAAAATTTTATACTTTATCTTTGGAAACATTCATCAATGTAAGTGTAGAAAACGATAAGAGTGTCTTTCTTTAAAAAAAATTTATTCTATACTACTTCTTGTTTCTTATAGAAAGTATGCACCTTCGTTTCTCTGAACACGCGTTGACCTTACTCGGATCAGTGGCACACTATTCGATCAGAACCTATGCACCTGGTTTAACAAACGATAGATCAGATTAAGTTTAACTCGAGTTAAATTTGCTCAATTTTCTTCGTAATTTTATCCTTTAACATGAAAATGTCCAAATTAAAAACGCTTTAACCAATGTTATGTCACACGTATTGATGCTACTGTATTATTGTTCATAAACATCACAAATTTTATTGCACCCTAAATTGTATTCTTTTCATTTTTTTTCTAATACAATATGTGTCGAATTTTTTTTTTATTTTCACTAATTTTCGAAACTATTTTATTTTTAATTACTCTATGATACGTCACATTGAAAATGTACACAAGTATTGTGAGATCTGATTAATATTATCAGAAATATGAAAATATAAAGTTAGTGATAGTACTGCGAATAAAATCGATTAATGTTTGCAGATAATGAAAGGGTCGTATTCTTTCTTTGCTCTACTGAATAGTATGCATTTGGAAGATTATGAATGACATTATTGGATTCTATTTACAACGGGATGAACAACGATTAATTGTAGTTGAACAACGTATTATAAAAAAATGTGTATATAAATGTGGCTTAGTTTAAAATTAAAATTTATATGCAATTGTTCTAGAAAACATTTTGTTATTTGAAAATAATTGTGTATTCGACAACATTGGCAAAATTCGAATATTTATACAAGAAGGCTGTCAATGAATTCGTCGTATAATTTGGGAAAAATTGCGAAATACGATAATGCAATAACTTCAAACTTGGATTTAAACCAAAGATTGTTATTTAAAGTATCTTTTATGAAGATAAACTGTTCCAGATTATTGGAACACTAAAGCGACTATAACTCTAAACACATGTTTATGTTAACTTTCTTCATTGCTTTCGTTCATATTACGAAACATCCTGCATATTGTATCGTAATTTAATCTTATCCTAAATATACAGTCGAGAGAGAAAGAATTGTTCATGTCGGTCACGCGATTTCTCCTCCCGACGTAGATCTAACGGTCGAGATCTTCGGCGATCTTATGGCAACGATGTGAATCTACTTGAGAAACAATGCGACACGATCCATTAATCTTTTACGATAAAAAGAAGCAAACAAGCAAGCAAGCAAGCAAGCAAGCTAGAAAAGTTATCGCGGTCAATTAAATCTTCCACGTCCCTTCGCGTGTTCCGATCTCAATGTTTAAGGAAATTCAATTGAATATCATCGAAGAACATTCTTTCTTCTGTAACGTTCTACATATGTATATACACATGTATATATGTGTAGTTTTAGATGCCTTGAATTTTTAATTGACTTGAATTCTGAAGATATCTTTACATAAAGCTTATGTTCCAAATGGAAATGATCTTATCTAGATCACCAGGCAGAACTTCTTTCGATTTATAAGTATAGCTATTAAGTATAGCTAGTTTGCTCTTAGGTGTTTTATTAACAACGATTATTATCTATTCTAACGCTGTAAACATCTATGATCGTCTGTTAACTTCTTTATGATTTTACTATTCCAGTTATAAGACTGCGTAAGATATAATAAAAATACATCCTTTGCATCTCTTAATTCTTTCCTGACGATTAGGCATATATTGCGTGTCAAATATTATCCCAAAATATGTTTCAAGTATTTTATTAAAAGGAAATATTTTGATTGTTTTAAATTAGTACTTATATCAATTACTTATTAATATAAAATATGAAATAAAAAAAAAATACCTGAAAGTTGGCGATAATCCTAATTACTTATAACAGTTAAGTGTTCCATTGTAACTCAATAGATGTAAAAAAAAAAGCAAATATATTTATGACATATGTATTTTAGTTAAGTCAGCTTACTAATATTATCTGTATTGTCGAACGTTGAGAGGAAGAGGAGAGAGTGACGATACCGGTGAAGGCAATGGTACTTAAAAATAGCCTACAGTTAGGTAACATGTGGCTAAGCGACCATCTGTCTAGGAAGCCAAGGTAACAACGAACCACCAGACGGATCGGCTTGAGTACAACGAACGATCAACGATCTTCGTTATTTCATGCTGTACACAAGAATATCGGCAACTGAATATATAGTGCTGCTTGCTTACTTCTGATAATTTTGAAATATCGTAAGGAAAGCGACCTCGAGACAAAATTCTTTCAACTATTACATTTGCAACTCGCTTAAAATATTATAAGCTCTTGATTTGAACGAATTTGTCGAAATCGATCGAGCATGAATTCTTTTCACCTTACACATAAGGAAGGACATATTTGGAAAGGACGAAATAAGGTGGTCCCCTCATAACGGTCCTTTATCTTTTGACGATGGAGACAGGAACGAGCAGAGCAGGAGCATTCTTTCATATTTTTCTTTCCTTATCTCGCATGCTTGATCTGTCAAAGGCATAAATCCGACGTGCTGAGAGAACGAAGCTGCAGATATTTTTTTCAGTAAATTTTTATTTTCCCTTTGTTTATTTTTTTACACTTGTACATTTTTAACATAACTAAACAGAAACAACTCGAGTAATCGAAATTGTTGTCTTTCTAAAAAAAAATGGTATTTTAAAAAAATATCCATTTTAATTGGTCGAAAAACATTTTCAAACTGCCCTATCTTTCTTTGCGTAATTTATAAAGAAAGATAGCAAAAGCGTTACCTTTCGTTCCATTAGGCTACCACTCAACTACATTATGCTAATAACGATACGAAGAAGCCTTTACGGTTAATCCTTTCGTTTCTTAGTAAACATCAATTATATTGGGTCATTGATAAAAAGTTGAAACAAATGTAGTATCGATATTTCTTTCATTTTATGTTAAGACTTAAAAAAATGATTTTTATTACAGCTATTATCAAATAATTTTGTATGGATGGATCGATGACGATTGATGATGAATCTTAAATTTTACTTTTTTCTATAGTCATTTTATAACATTTGTAACATATGTATGAGTTCTTAAATCGTACTAATTTCATTTTAAATACTTTAGGATAGTACAATTTATAGGAGAGACACACGATACATTAATATAAATTTAATTTATTCGTATAGTCATGCAACTAATATGATACATGTATGTAATAATATATGTCTATAATTTAAAACTTATAAAAGTACAGTTGAAAAAACATTATAAATTTGATTGAAAGTAATGGCAAAAAATGATGATGATAATTCATGTGAAAAATATATTTCAAGTTTGGATGGTTGATCGTTCGTTCTGATACACAAAAAAATGAGAAAAAAGTAAAAGAAGATAAAAAGCAAGGTTTGACTGTGAAATGATATTCGAGTATAAAGTTCATCGAGGTTAAATCGAAGCGAGGCTTCCGTTAAAAGGAAGACTGCGAACGATTAACCATTAATTAACTACTGGGTAGTCGACCGTTCGCCAAATATACCGTTTCTACCAGAAGAGGAAGAAATCCCATTGCAATTTGCATGATGGTTTGTTAAACTTATAAACATCATTCTACCTTTAATTACCACGTCGGGTGGTTAATTCGGAAGTCGCACGAGATGGAAAAATAAACCGAAAGTTTTCTTTTAATATTGAATAAAAAAAAGGCAGAAAAAGCGAAAAGGGGGGAAAAAATGATTTTTTTCGTGTTCACGCGAGGGGCAAGAATAATCTCGAATACCATGCGATATTAATAATCTTCACGGAGAGAGAGAAATATAGAAAAGACAGCTCATGCATACTTCTGTCCTTTCGTATTATTACGATCGGTATAACGTTACTTGATATTATGTATCTTTTGCATGATTTCGATCCTCGCTTCAAGGACTTCACGTAGGTGTAAATTTATAATCAATGCAAGATAGTAAGAATTAGATACACATATACAAGAATGAGAATTTATTTTTATATATTTTTATATATATATACACACACACACACGCAATATTCAAATTTACATATTAAAGAATGTCACTTAGGACAGATCGATTTAATATATAAATAAATATGGTGTTCCAAAATTTGTTTTTCATTTGTTTTTCACGAATTTCCAATTACAGTTTTTATACAAAAATATAGGCTCGCGATGCTACCACGAAAAATATCTGAATATCTGGCAAAAAGGTTTACAATTTTTGGGACATACTGTATATAAATATAATTTCTTCACTATTAATTTTGGCTCTCTCTCTTTCCCTAAAAGAGAATAGAGAGAGAGAGAGAGATCTTATCATTCTCCAATGAGAAAAAATTTCTTTTTTGCTAATGTTAATCCCATTCGAATAAACAGTAATAGCTACGTTTTTTATTTTACATTAAATTTATGTTCCCTATATTTACTTATATACATATTTATAACCGGGAGAAAAGGAAAAGAGTAAAAATTTAAGTAACAGTGTACTTTAAGTTTATCCATTTAATATAGATTTATCGAAATACCTTTTTTTTATTTATCGAATTGAGTTCGAAAAGTTAGATATACAAGTATTTACATATGTACGACCTCTCTTTCGCATAAGTGATTTCTGAAATATTTTGCAATATTTGCATACCTACTCTATAAGGTGAAACTTGATCTCTTGTAAAAATGTTAAGCCAATTCATTTTAGGTGAAATCTACTAAAGTTATATTGTTAGCATCGTATTCAAACTAATAGAAAAAGAAGTCAGACTAAAAGCATACTTATTAATATAAATTTCTATCTTTTAACAAACTATCGCAATTAATTTTTATATTATCATATTAATACACAGAATTAGAAGACATTTATCATATCTAACTAAAAGTTAATAAACTTTAGTACAATTATTAAATAACTTCAATGATTATATTGATGTATGCTTGTTCTCAACAATTGTTTATACTTCAAATCTTCACAATAATTAATTAATCGTAACAAATATATAAATTTTGTAATATTTTAATTTGTTATATACGCACTCAGGCATGAATTAAATAATTAATAAATTAATAAGAAATGTATTATAGATTACGCTAAAGTGTGTTACATACAGTCTAATGAAGATAGCTTATATAAATTGATGAAATAATCGTAGATCTGGAAATTCTTCTTACGGTTAAAATGAACTATATACGATAAATTGAGAGATAATTAATTAATTAGGCACCAATCATAAAGTCTATTAAGATGATCTTGCAAAAGATAAGCACTATTGGGGCTGTCAATAGGTTAAAAAAATTTTAAAATCATTAGCATAAAGAAGAAAGTTAGAGTTTAAAAAAATATGAGAAATATCATTAAAAATTATCTATATGAAATCATATTCAATGTGTGTTATAATCTTTAATCTGTATTACGTTTTGACTTCTTATAATAGTATTTTCTATTTTTCTATTAATGGGTTTAATCCCGTAAAATAAAATAAAATAAAGTAAAATAAGGAAGACAGGACTCAACGCGGCAAGTTATGCTACTCGTACGGAGGAAGAGGGAGAGTATGCATACATATGTATATATCTGGTGCTGCGCGTTTATTTGTGTGAGAGCAAAAGGGAATAGAAAGATAGAGAGAGCGAGTGAAAAGGACAACGCGAGAAGAAGCATGCCGTGACTTGGTTCAGCTCGAGTCACAAACTACCGGACCAGCACGCGGCGCAGATCCGAAAGACTATCTTGAGTTTATCGTCGGGGAAGAGGTAGTCTTAGCTTTTCTTACATAGTTGAGAACGAATCAGCAGGTGAATCCTTTCAAGATCGGCTTGCTTTTTTATTTATTTTTATTTTCATTTTTATTTCCTTTCTCATCTTCGATTTCAGATAAAAAGTGATACGTTTTACAAATCTATCTTCGCATGTCAGTGTTTCAAAGCTTTTTCTCTTATTGTTGTTGTTGTGCGCGAATGATCGAGTAGATCTTATTTTCTAAAAGGAATTATAGTGGTGATAACATCCTTAACAATTTCCTGGGTCAATCATCGTACTTGTCTAAAACAGGTTAGATCCTTTTTCTTATTCTCTTAAATTAATAACTTAGATTAGAGTAAATTTAGCAAATAACAAATGCTCAAAAAGTATTATTTATCAATACAAATTAAATAATTGTTTTATTTGAAAAAAAGTTATAAATAATCTAGAGATACGAATTTATATTATTTAATTAGGGGCGGAGGAAATAATAATGTTTGAAAGAGGTCGTCTTAGCTTTTCCATCTAGTTGAATTAAAGTGTCCGTAACGAAAGATCATTCCGATTAATCCTCATTTTCCTCTCCCGTTTTGTAGAAGCTAATCGGACCGGAAATATTTATATTTGTTTACTACAGAGAAACGCAAATAAACGAAAGCAACTTTCCTCCTTTCTGAAGCGACACGGTGTGTGTCGGAAAATGGGGGCGAGATTTTCCTTTTGATACGAACGATTGTCGTATATCACATGATAGTAAAAATAGAACAAATTGCTGAATCACACGCTTGATTAATCTAATATGAATTAGATTTTGCGTGAAAAATATAAAAAAAGATTCATTTTTATCTTACAATAATTTTGCATATATCATTTCTAAATTCAAATGAACTATAATATTCTTTTATGAAACATATGATATCAATAAAAAGTAGGACACTAAATTAATAAATTAATTAGTTTCTGCATATGTATTTTCTACCTGTTATGGCATTTCTAGTGATACCGAATTTTCATTAAGTGCACAGAAGAACGCGTGCAACGCTACGTGCTTATGGTTCAAAGGTCAACTTTAAATTCCTTCCTACAGTACCTTACGCTTACAGAAAACTATAGGTAATATAACACAACGGACAATGTGATATAACGGCAACGTTTCTTTGAAAAATATATTTTTTTAATATAACTGTTACGGTAATTTGTGACATGCAATAGATTTTTTTTACTATTCAAAAAAGTAAGTACAATCGCATGCAATGAAAATGTACTTTGTAATATAATGTTTTTATATATTTTTGTATAATATGTTGTGTTTTGTTAAAAGAATTTTTCCTTAAAACGGTGAAACAGATCTATCTCGTTAACGATGTTCTCAATACGAGTATATTTACGATGAGAGTTAGCAACAATTATAAACTGTGTAATATAGTTATCAGACAACAGAAATAAAAAGAGAAGAAGAAATAAAGATATTAACAGACGAATAGACTTAAGAGCATAATTTAATTAAGACTCGATAGCCACATGTACAAAACGTTTCACCATGAAGATTACTGACATCGATCGCGTAGTCTTACTCGATGACAAGAGATTGATCATAAATCGAGACGTTGAAAGTTGCTACTACTACTATCTATTAATACTACTAATAATAATAATTTCTTCTTTCTCTAATGTAAAAATTGTGAGTGGCTGTTCGCGAAACATTCATTAACCTTCTTCCTTGATTAACTTTCGCTCATTCTCTTTAATTCAAGGTCTCCTATAAAAGCACCTTATTTCATCTCTTCATATAATACAATGTATTTTATATTACCATTTTTATATTAACATTTTTATAATACAATATATTGATGCAACATTATAGTGTTCGAAATAAATGTTTTTAAAAATCAATAACTTTTGTTAAAATTTTTGAAAAGGAAATTGAGGAAGAATTTTAAAAAGAATTGAGAAATGAAAATCACCTAACAAATTTTAGCTTACCTAATAACTTTTAACTTTCAATCCAACCTATATATGCTAAAAAACTAATTATATAGATTCATTTTTCTCTAATAATAACACATTAATTAAATAAAATATTTACTTATCAGAAAATGAAGAAATTCGAGCAAAGGTAAATTCATATCTGTATACAATGTGTCCCAGATTATATTCGCAGCATTTGATCAGTTTATTTTATGAGTAAAAATAAGAAAAAAAATGTAAAACCCTGTGTGTAAGTAGAAGATCACTGATTGTGAGATTACAGATCTACAATTATATATGTATAATATATGTACGATGTATGTCTATCTTCGTTGAGAAAGCTTTAATAGTGAATATAAAGTACGATAATTATCTTCTTTCAAGGGAAGAACTTAATACCACGATGAGTATCGTAAGATTCATCACTTCCGTTATTCGTAAGTTCTATCATTAATTAAATATGCTTCTTGTCTTGAATCTATAAGTCGACCCAATCGTTCATTTATTTTTTATTTATTTTAAGTAACTTGTCAGTCAATTATGTCAAGTTATTAATCGTTCTATTCATAAATTTAAGCATTTAAAATTTACACGATACTCTTTATTTATAAAACTAAAAGTAGAAAACTATTTTCCTCGAAGTATGGAGGGACGACCTTGCAAAGCTATGGGTGTCCATATGATGTTGCACTGCATTCCTTCAGAGTTGATCTAATTCCGTTAAATCATAGTTCGTCTTACGTTGATCTCGTCACTTTTTTTTCTCATAGAATTCCTTTTTATGACGTTTTAATCGAATTTAGAAGTATATAAATACCTAACAAAATCGCGTGCATGCTTTTACAAGAAGAATCCGTTATAAAGAATTATCACGCGTACGATAACCTAAGACATTTACGGCATTAAATTTTCATCTTTTCTCGGGGTTTATCCTTTTATATCATAGGTATCTATAAATGTACTTCAGTTATGCGTATACCCTATCGATACCTCCTCGATAAGTCTTCATATTCAAAACTTTCCTTAGCAGTCATGACTAATATTTTTCTTCTTCTCTCATCGATTTACGTGATTTACAATTCTTTTAAATTGTTTTTCGTCAATAAATAACTAACAGATGTTTATGCGTGAGTTAAGATCACTATTTGATTTATGCTACTTGACTCAAATTTCTATTATTTTATACGATTATCCTTTATTGAGTGATTTATTTTTTAATATATCTTTTCGTATTATAATACAATTTTCGAAAAAGAACAGTGACTTTAATGTCAAAGACAAATAACGTAGCGGAAGGCCGAAGGAGTAACTCAAGGAGCAATTTCACATCGTTTAAAGTAATTGGGAATAATTCAAAAGCACATGTGAAAAATTTGTGTTAATTAATTGATTAATAATTATTTGTTCTCTTTTCTCATAATAAAATATTATAAATAGAGTACCCCAGTTTGTATCTTTCAGACTTTCGTTTTATTCATCTTCCTTTCGTCTCACTATCTAATATGCGCTCACGTGCTCACTTTCGCTTCTCACAAGAATCCACCAATGGGCTCGTTAGCTCGACTGCATAATTACGATAATAGTGAATATACAGTAGGATGTATTTAAAGATGTATCTAAAAATCTTATTCTCGTGTAATTTTATACTGTTAAAATAAAAGTGAGTTTTTCTTTTAAATAAATCATAATAATTAATTATTTGGTAAAAAAGAAATTAACAACGAAGTTTCATTCAATGCTTTAAACAACTACCTACAAAAAACTTATAATTATTAAACAATTTCCTGATTCTAAAAATAAAATATATATATATTACGTATATATTTATATTCAATTTCGTAATGATTAATAAAAATAATTATTCAATAAAACAATAATAAATATATATTAAATCGTTATTTGTCTCTCAAAAAACACTACGAATAAATTCCAACACCTAATATATTGTATATTAAAAACATTTAGATATGTTTTTGTTTAAAGAGGATATGTATATGGGAGCTATCATTCAGATATTGTAATTAAATGAGAATTCATTCGATGCTGTTGATCGAGATAACAAGTCTTTGCTGTATATATTGCATAATAAATAAGATCGAAAGGCGGTTGTCGTAATTATACGCGCGTGCCTGCGCCCGAGTCTAGCTTATTATTGATAATCGTACCATGACGCTTCAATTATCGCCTTCCGTCTTCACTCTTTCCCTTTTACCTATACTTAAATAGAATATTTTTATTCTTCTCTATTCTTTCATAGTATTTTAGTATAAATTAGTTTAGGCATTAATTCCGAAAATTAAATAATATGCAAAGATTGGTCATATGAAATTTTTCTTCTTATTGTTTACATTATTAAGATAATAAAAGTAAAGTGGTATTCAATGGAATTTTTTAGGTTGAATATATTTTTCGAAAATGCAATTAGAAACAAATTTTTATTAATGAATTGATTGTTTCGGAGAAATGCATGTTGCAACGATTGCAATGACTTGTCCATTTGTCCAATCTGCATTGACAAGCACACATCTTCCTAATAATTGGCAATGAAATTATTATACGACGACAATATCAAAATTATTAATCTTTAAAATATCATTATTATCAATCCAAATTTCAGATAAAAATATTTAATAGTTTAGAACATTTTTTTTCCATTGGTTAATTTTTAATGACAGTTGTACATTGTGTAGTTGAAAGAATACTGAAAGTACGCTCATTCAATATCAATGATTTGACATAACGTAAAAGAAAGATTTTGTATAGAAAACATTTCCAATTCCACCAGGTCTCGTTCAACATAAAGACGTAAATAATAGTCCAGATGGAGGATAAGTCTTGCTAAGTACAACTATACGATATAACCTGGAGCTCGTTATGACATAAAACGTCTACGGGATAGTTAGAAGTGGATAACAGGTGCTTCAGCTACCTTTGCAATCATTTTCATAGGAAAGGAAGGACCATGAGTAGTAACATTCTTTGAATGTGCATCTTACGTCTATGTATAACATTACTTTATCATTTACCAATATATATGTATTACTTATTAATCAAATTAAGACTCCTTTTTCTAAAGATTTCAATTAATTTTCTAACTGTGTGTTATTTTTATAAAATATTTATAAAACTTACAATTAGTAAAAAATTACATATTATATGTTTTTTAAATAATATTATAAAACATTTATTATATTTAATGTATAAACACTGCAGCATAAATTAAATTCTACTGTAACTTCCCATAAGGTTAAACAAAAGTCATTACATCAAATGATTTGGAGTTATGCTTCGGAAAATATACTTGAATGAAATAAAAGAAAAAAATGTGTAATATTTAATAGTTTTAGATATACGTAGGCAGGAAGTGTCACGCTTGCCTGGGCAAAGTATAAATATTAATTAACGAATCATCAAGCTGGATCGTGGAGAAATATTCAACGAAAGAACCGTCTTACGTATTACGCTTTGATGAATTTATTTTCTTGTGAATTCAAAAAAAACACAACTTCCATCTTTATGTTTTATTTGTAAAACTTGTGGAAAAAAATATGAAGGAAGTAGAAAATTCGCGGTAGAAAAATTAATTAAATAAAAATTTGTTATTTGCATCTCTCTCCCATATCTCCGTAATATAATTGTTTTTCGCTTCAAAGATTAAAAGATTAAAAAAAGAAAAGAACGTAAAAAATAATAGGAAATTAAGCAATGAAATACGATAGATATTAACCACTATCATTCTTTCTACTAAGTATTTACTTTCTTATAACGACTTTTTTTATTCCTTAGAACGAGCTTTCGATCGTTTACTCGATCGTATAAGAACAGTTTTTTCTCATCTCGATCAAACGTTAAACAAGTTCTTGATATTTTTTAATTTGTCGTTATTCGGTAAGAAATCTCTCGTAAGAGAACATGAAAAAGCAATTAAGAATAAGAGAATTTTGCACAAGCATCGTTTGCGAATAATATATTTAAAAATAGTCTTATTAGAAACTAGTGTAATATGATACTATTATTAAAATTAAACTCGTTCTTAGAATGATTCAATTCTGAAACGATTTGCCTACTAAACGAAAATAATCCATTACCTTAAAGATAATCCAAATCAATGAATTGGATTGAAAGTACAGAATAAAGCGGTCAAATCTTCCAACACCGATAATACCCCTAATCATATCTAACGATAAAAGCTGACCTCTTTATTGAAACGCATCAAGGTCAGGATTATCCAGTTCGCATAACGAGTTCATCGGCTGCAAAAGAGAAAAGAATAATCATCTCTGATGCATAGTAATTTGGCTGAAAGGTGCGCATTCGAATCGAAACTCGCAGTAAAATGCAGATTGAAATGATCGTTGAAATTTTTCCGAGCCTATAATTAACAGGTATGGTCTAATACTTGGAGTTATTCGATAATTTTTGCGATCGTAATAAAATGACAAATAACTAACCTACTTTGTTGCTCCAAATTTCATAGTTAAATTATTTACTTTAATGTTTAATGTTTAACAAGTGAACTCTATGGAATGAACGTTCTGCTTTCTAACGACATTCTTTTCAAAGAAAACTTATCATTTAGTATAATTAATATTAATATGTTGTTCGTGTTAAATTAACAAAAGACGACCATTCCGATAGTGGTTTAGTCAGGCTGGAATTAAAATAAAGATTTAACGCTTGGCTGCGAAACTTGCTTCTACTCTCTCACTCTCTCTTTTCCTTTCCTTCATTAGCAGAAAAAGGAAGAGGAAAGAATGGAAGCGAGAAGCGAATCATGTAGCAGCCTGTAAATCTTAACGCTCGTAAAATTCCAAACGACGTGGACCAAGAACGACGACAACGACACTGGACGCATCTTAATCCGACTTTCGCGAACCAAACAACACTCTCTCCCACTCTTTTTCTTTTACCTTTTTTTCATTAACGGTAAATAGAGTCATCTTTACCACGTAATTTCATTAAAATCAAACAGATAAAATGTTAACAATTACTTTTTATTTATAGTCATTCGAAATGATTCTTTTTACAATTAATCGTTGGTATGAGCAAAATTTGGTTGTTGGAATAACCGCAGCAAATGCAATCACATTAACACGATTTATCCAAAAGCTTAGATCTTTTTAATGTATGCTGTTCAGTCGGCTTGATAAAAGGTAATGGACTCTCCGTAAAGATCGTAAATATCCTGATCGGGCTTTCTAAACGCAATAGTTTACGGAAACGTTTAAAATCTTTCAACCAAACCTCAAAAACATGAAGGACTTAATGCAGAAGATTTTTCTAATGATCATAAAAACTGATGAATTAAATTCAAGTTTATAGGACAAAATGATAGAAACACTTAATCAAAAATAAAATATTCAAGAATTTATATAACTTCTTAGGATCTGTCGAAAGGTTCTTGACATGCAAAGTATTTTATGTATTTTATGTTTAGTAAGCTAATTAGAAAAATAGTTTTGTGTCTGGCTAATCTCTTAGATAATAAATACTTATTTCCTTCATTCAATAGTTGAATTAGAATTTAATGTCGTTCTTTTTATTAGATACAATTTTTTAGAATTAACTGTTTAAATGTACTTAAAATATTCCATGTTAGATATCTCTCGTTTTCGAGCTAATGAAGAAAATAGTTCTTTGGCTATATCTCTAAGCTGGTAATCATGTATTTATACAATTTATACAATTCTTTATGATCTGCTATTTATATATGATTTTGAGTTCATTTAATAGAGAATCATCCATCTAAGATTAAAAATTAGGTAACTTTAGAGATATGGTAACATCCTTTGAAAAATCACGTACTGTTGACGGGGCGTTAAAAGACACGAAACTTAACTTGAATTCTATAAAATGAATTCTATAATAAAAGATATTGCAACGATATATTTATATAAATACAAGCAAGCGCAGTATGAAAGTATACGAGCAAATTCTGGTAGGATAACTGGCCACCGTTCAGATTCCATCCGAGAGCCATTAACAAACGGCAGGGACGTAATAACAATTCCTCGAAAGTATCATGTTTGTGAAAAAAGTTGATTGGAAGGGTGGTAAAGTACCTTCGAAAACTCGTCTTCGAGGATATATTTTTCTCTCTTTCTCACATTTATTGAGAATTTACCGAAATTTCTCATCTACCATCTCTCTCTCTCTCTCTCTTCTTCTTCCGTCCTCATTACTATACACTCATATTTTTATTAATATCGCATCAACTTTCTTAGATCGTAGCTGTTTTATACAAATCCCTTTCTTTATAATTTCGTTTATGACGCGGCAGCCATCAAATTATCTCATGTGAAGCGGCATCTTTTATCTTATCTTTTTCTTTGTTTTTCTCTCTTTCTTCGTCTTACTTTATTTTTTCTTTTACTTTTATTTGAACGAATATCTTTCCCAACAGTGCGAGTTTTGACACCTTCTTAGCAAGTAAACAAAATAAAAAATCCTCTTTCGTATTCTTTTTTTTTATAATAGGTGTAGGAATATTAATTCAGTGCCTTGATATTAAATTTATTGCACCAAAATCTTCATCTTTCTTCCGTCAAGGAAAGTCATCGGAAATAGTTTTCACTATTTCGAAAAACAATGAATGTATGATTAAATAAATAGCAAATTTCTTCATTTGAAGAGAAGGACAAATTTATATGGATGCAAGTAAGATTTTGATTCTTCGTTTCTTTCCTACATTTTTTTCTCTTTTCTTTATAAATTTTTATGAACAATATAATCATAAAATGTGACTTTAAGCATACATTATATAAATATTTTTAGTCTCAAATCTTATAGCGCCTGGTACTAATTTTGAATTAAAGAAAAAGGAACCGTAGAGATGTATAAAAAAGCAGTTTAACAAATTATCTCGAATAATAATCGTAAATGCCGTTGAACCGTTCCGGCTCATCAAGGAAATGATATATAGAGTTGTCGATAGAGGTAATAAAAAATGGAAGAACGTAGCAATGACTATTGAACCAAGAAAGTCATTCGTATATATATGCGTGCATAAATAATTCCAATAATTCGGCTTGAAAGGTAGTATTTGCGAATGGAAATAAATCGGGCATAAAACTAGTTTTTAGATTATTTCATATAATTTCCTATTTTGTCTCTCTTTTTTAAATTCATTTAGAGAAATTATGCACGTTGAAAGAATTTTACGAGAAGAAATAATTAATTAAATTCAATATGAGTCATCTTATTTTCAATACTTGTAGCATAATTTCGAAAATAACTTACAGATGAAATTAATGAATTTGATATAAGTTTGGTCTTTAAATTTTCAGACGCTCCGCACACTAAAACTTTCGAAAATATTAATGTAGAGTTGAATGAACGAAAGAACCTCTTCCAGGTTCCAATTTTCATCTGAAAATGTGTATAATAAGATTTAATTATTTACGAGAAAATGACTAAATAGAAATGACGCATGTAATTAAAGATAACACAAGAAAGTATTCGTTGTTAAAGAAACATTTGTCAAATGAAATAGAATTGTTTGTTTGAAATTGTTTTTTCTTATTTCTTCGTTTCACTCGTCGCAAGACATTTTCTCGTTAACAACGTGGTTTTCCAACTATCATACAGCTCACGAGCCTTCTATTATGTGATGTAAGGTTTATTATCATATTAATAACTGGTGTTTTTTTTATTAAATCGTACCTGTGCGGCCACAGTTATTTAGAATTCATTCTAATCATATACAGTATTCGTATACTTTTGTGGTTTTGCGAAGTATAAACTTATACTTTACCGTTTCTTTCTTTTACCAATTGTAAGTTAAATACAGATGTAGCAAAAAAATTAAACATGAATGCAAACATACGTCTTTAGTAATTCGCAAAAAACTCATATAAATGTCGATAGGGTGTCGGAGAGATCGAAACACGTTTAAATATTAATTCTTAACAAATTTAGTTTATATAGATAATAATAATAATATAAAAAAAGAAATATAAGCATAGATTTTATAAATAACTCGTAATAAACTTGAGAGAAATGCGTTCTCATAATATTCTCATCCGAACGCGTAGAAAATCATGCGAAACGGTCTCCAAATAGCTGTGTAATAACCATTACGAATCGACAACATTTACTTCCTTTTTTACAAACAATATAAAAACTATTTTATATCTGTAAGAGAAATAAGAAAAATTAATGATATAATATTAAGTAATATTTTGTAATATATAAATGTAAAAAAGAAAAGAAAATGTTTGGTCATCCTCTAATGTTAAAACACTTGGAATTAGGATCATTACACTAAACACATGGTTCCGTTTTAAAAGCATGTAGCTTGTATAAAAAGAAGATATTTTTTCTATTATAGAGACCGTTTTCAAAGCCTGTTTTTGTCTCGCGAACGTATCAAGATAATCCGGCTCGTGCTAACTTGATGCCATCGTCCGATTGATGAAAGGCGGTTGGAAGATTTCGCTCTTCCTTGATCTTCCTCTTCCTTGTATACACTCTTACAAAACTATATCATGTATATCTTCTAACAAGAAATCGAGTTTATCGAATATTCAATAGAAAATAAATCAATCGAATAATTGTTTAGAAAATATAATAAAATAAACGCGTGCAGGATTGTTAAAAAAAAAAACTCTTTTGAAGCTGCTCCTAGAAAAGTGACTCGAACCTTTAAAAGGGAAAATAAAATGCCAAGAATACTTTGCACAATCAATTTGTATTTAAAATAACTAAAATTAAATATATCTTTTTTTGTATAATAAAACATTGTGATTTTGGAATTTCTACATGATTACCGTTGGAAGGTACTTGTCCTAACGAAGAGAAAAATAATCGAACACAATTGAGTTTTACTTGGAAATGACATAAAATGGTGACATCAAACTGACGTTAAGAAAATTATTAGCGAAAGGTGTCTTTGTTAGAATTTCGCACTATAAACTTCCGTCAACTCTCGAACAATGAGAAGGAACTCGAATTACCTTTTACCCCTCTACTTGCGAAACCGCAAGCTTGTTATGAAACGACCAGGGATAATTGAAGGATAATTGAAAGAAATTTATTAAACTGACGACGTGACTCGTGCCATCTTCTTTGAGTTCTTTTGAAAAGAATTTTTGAAAATTAACGATACCATTTAATCGCACACACTCAATTGTGATTATTTACGTGATCGTTATAGCGAGATATATATGCGAAACGTTCTTGCGAGTAGGTTTAAAAGTTCTGACCCTTTTGTCATATAATATTCGATAATTATTTATCTAGTAATCATAATATTATATACCTATCTTTAATAAAGTGTTTGATTTCAAAGAAATGTTAAATTACGTGCAATTTTCATTAGACTATAAATTCAATGATTGTATATGTAGTTATAGTAAGTATGTAACAAACAAAAAGTTATGTATTATATGTAATATAGTATTGTGGATAGAGTTGAAACGTTTCCAAGGATAATGATCGAGCGTGTCGGACGCTTAGCTACGACAAGAAAGATAATACAAGCGCTTAGGGCATCCTAGTTATTCGTAATCTTCCTGACGAGCAGTGAACATACGTTCAGGTGCGCATAACTGCGCATAGATATGCATTATGTTCAACTGTAATTCTTCAAGGTTTCTATTTCGAATTGATCATTTTCTCTTCCTCCGTTATTAGCTATTAAGTTGATAGTTGTTTCATTTTGTTAACGAATACTTTCGTCTAAAATACGATCATTGTTTAGTAGAATAAAATCTACTTGGTTAAAAGCAAGAGCATTTTAAATTAGTAATATCTATTATTATTTTGATTATAGTTAGAAAATATTAGATTATATTATTTACTATGTGTCAAAAACTTTTGAATACCGCTACGTTGTTAAAAATAAAAAATTACTGTTCATAAAAATTGAGATTACAATTCATTTCTCATAGGTATTAGAAACGAAACTAATGAATTAGATGCAGAGTTGGATTTTGTTAAACCGACTTGAAAAGATCCGTTCTCTCGGAGCCTGTGAAAACACCTGTCTTTAAGATTTATTTCGATGGATGATTCGTATATTTTCAATTATTCTTTGTGACAAATATATATTTGCATGTACTTAGTTATTGGGAAGGATGAAATTGAGTGCAAAAGATGAATGAACTCGATACGGGAGACGATTTTATTCATGTTTTCTATCAACCACTATGTAGAACTGTAACGTATGAAAAATCTTAGAAAAAAAAGGTTATTATGTAATCGTATAATATTAAGTTTAAATTATTTTCTTATTATCAAATTCATTGTTTGATTTAATTATTAATGAATATTGTACTTGAACGTATCAATTAATGTTTATATACATGATTTTAAGATTTCTATATTTTTGTAATTTTTATGTATTAGCAGTTCTTAGAGAGCTTTGACTCCAGAGCCAATAAGTTATCTAAATAAATAAATAAATAAATAAATAAATATATAAGTTTGCATTATAAGACGTAATAAATGAGAAATTCGCAGTCTAAAAATAAATGAGGAAAAGGGAGAAAAATACTCGGTACATACTTTTTCTCGGTGTATGAATGGCATACAAACAGACCATCCGTTTATTGACCAAACCGTTCGTTCTTCGAGTCATATACATGCAAGATATACAAAACGTCTCTCTCGAGCATACTCTCGAGTGTCGATCTTAACTCCCTTCGCGTTTACCTACACTTTTTTCTTTATAATATTAGAGAGAGAGAAAGGAAACTCTTTACCTTTCTTAATTTTTCTTCAAACTTTCCTCAGACAATGAAATTTAACGAGACGATAATTATTAAACTTTTGATTTATTATTTTAACGTTATCAGCATATTTAACGGTCATCCTTAATTGAGTTTGTCGAAAAGTCTGAAATTTCAAAAGTTGGGGGATAAAAATCGATGTTTGTTCATTAACTTATCACGATAATCACAGAGAAATGTGATGCAAATTCAGAAAGGATGAAAATTATCGTTAGCGTCTCGATAATGATGACTATTAACCAGCGGCTATTAATCAACCGATTTCCAAGATGTATCGTGTAATTTGTAAGTTAAAACAGTTTCGAATTTCTCTCATAAATGGATTCTTACTCTTCTTATATACTTTTTCATAGTGCTTCTAAATAACGTTTACGCGATATATAACTTGTTAGATGTCATCATTTTTTTTTGATTGGTAATATTGAAAAACATTGTCTTGAAAGATCGAAATGACGTTTTTATAAGTTGAAAAATGAAGAAAAACGAGCTAAAAATGCAAGAAGATGCGCGAGGTACGAGTTCATTGGCATCAATTTCGGACGAACGATAATGATTGGTCAATTTTGCATGTGAAACCGTTAAATATCGTGCTTGGGCTCATTTACATACTTATCCTTCGCGGCTCGTTCTTGCACTTGAGCTTTATCTCAAATGTGCAATGCGTATTCCCAATTATACTTATTACAATTTACCGATATTTTCACAAAATTCGACTCTTTGGTATTTTACCTGATTGCTAGTATTTTACCTCTTTCTATCTTTTTCTATCTTTTTCTATCTGCAATAGTAAGATACGCATGACCCAAAGAGACAAAATTTTATATTTTTTTGTCCACAAAGTTAAACTCGACTCGATAGAAACGAAATGAAAAGAAATAAAAGGATAGGCGTAGACAGAAGCCTCTTGAATTAATATAATAGCCTTTTCAAGAGCTCGGTTATGTACTTACACACACACATACAAGGAGGTCTCTCGAGCGAGTAGTTTCGTGGAACGTCTAACGGTGAGCGTATTGTTCTACGTCGTTGGATAAATCTGTCAAACTTTTTTTGGATGACGTGTGGGATAACGACGAGAGAAACGGGTCCCCTACAGTATACTCCAAGAGTATACTTAACGTATAGAAATGAAGAAACATCTCTCAAGTACGAACGACCCAAAATATTCATACGTTTTTTTTCCTTTCTAATTTTCAATTAATTTTTAAAACGTCTGATAAAATTGATATAAGATTTTTCTCGATAGCTGTTGTAAATTTGATGTTTTATTAATATCCGCAAAAATAATTAAATTTGTAGTTATAAAGGAAACTGGCCAGGACCCTTAAGGCGATCGTAATTTATAATTTTTATGAACGACTCGGTCATCGATTAATTCTGACGTCTTATTGGTCGTTTGCATTTACTACATTACATTTCTCCTTAATTTAAAGAGAAATTTACGTTAATAATTTTTAGAATTACCAAGGAACGCAATGTTATATCATAATAAACGATTATCAAGATATTTGGATTCTCCTGTTTGAACCACTGTTCTGTCCTTCATCTTGACGCGCAGACCCTTTGCTTCAACGTTTTATTCTGATTGCAAGAGGAGACAGGTGTTTTTTGTGGTATCTTGTAGTTCAACTTTTCAAACGGGAAAAAGAGAAGAAGAAAGAAAGCAGTTCTCTTCCCTTACTATCGTCTTATTTTATTTTGCGTTGATGATATCACTTGGAAGATGAACGAGCTTAAAAATGGTACGTGTTTAATGATAACAAGACACTCTTCTTGTCAGAACAACTTCTCTTAACGTATGAAAATTATTTATCGTCCTTTTGAAGCATGATTTAGCAATTTTCCTCTTTCTAATGGGTACAGAAATCCAAGTCAAATAATAATTATTATTATTTGCAATTTTTTCAAAGTATGCATAAATTTATTTTCCAAAAGAAGGACAAAATAAAGTTCACCGTCTTTCAATTAAGCAGCCGTAGGCACGCTTCCGGACTTATAAATTTTCGCGAATACGTTGACAGATTTATTGTACGAAATCATGTTATATTTCTTCCAATACTGCAGACTTAATGATGTATACAAGTTTAAGAATTTATTTTATTGTATTTGGATTATGTTATTTAATGGCCATGAAATAAATTTCTGGCCCAAATGTAAAAACATATTTAAAAATGATTAATGAATTAAATGAATTATATAATAATATATAGGCCGTCCTAAAAGTTGCTTTACCAAAGTGATCAATTAGAAAATATTTTCGGCGAATTCAAAGATCATATTGATCTGCCAGAATTGAATTCGCAAAAGTGACGATTAATCGACTCATTCTCGGCAACCAACAGGCAAAACCATGAAAAAGTGTAATAGCAAGAAAGTGATCAAAAGTTACAGCACGTGCGTGAGCGATAATTAGCAGAATATCGGAATCTCTCTGAAGAGCAATTCGATGTGAAAAAGAGAGAAAAAGAACGAAATAGAAACACAAGTTTATCTTCCGTGACTTGTTTTACCGGTTACGTTCTACCTACAAGGAAGACACATTTTTCGAATTCCTTTATCGACGTTTATTTCTTCTTCTTACTTAATACGATTCTTCATAGAATACCTGATTGTCTTAGAATCACATTTTCATTATAATTCATGATATTTAACAAAATTTCCATTTTTTTCAACAACTTGAAAGGAACTGCATATATAGTTATTTTGTTTATAAAAAAAAATAACTCGAAAAGTACGATGTATTTTCTTATTATAAATTTGTATTTTAAATAAAAATAATTTTTATAGGTGGATTAAATATATTGGGTTGGTGAACAAAAAAAAAAATTGTCGGATTTTTCCATTGAATTGTGACCAAAAATACAACACTTTTTGTCCACCAACCAAATTTATAAGAGTTATTAAATTTTACTTTTCTACTAATTTGTAAAACACCCGATATTAACATTTTTATAATACACACACACAAATGACATAAAGTAAAAATAAATAAATTAACGAGTGTCATAGAGTCAGATGGGCGAGTAAAATATGATGGCTGTATTGACAATAAATGTCAGAAAAAATGGACACTTTTTTCAAGAGAAAGGAATTAAAGTGCAACGTAATCGAAAGAGACGATTTTGAGGATTTATCGATCATTAAAGAAATCTTCGTGTACGTGTGCCATCGACTCTCTTTCTCCCTCATTCGTTTCTTCTCACTTATTTTTACCTGCATTTCTTATTATTATATTATTTATTTCTTATTTTTTCTATTCAGTTTTCTCTTTCTCTCTGATCTTGTAGAATGCAGGGAGTAAAATGCGTCTCCTAGCGCTCGTTCTAGCGAGCCTTTTTGATCATCTACGTTTTGCTTATGGCCTGGAATTTATGGTTACCAGACATTCCAATGGAGACATCTTTACGTTCGAAGGTAATCATTGTTTAAATACATTATATAATTTCTAGTAATATTTAAATGAACAAAATAATATCAATTGTTAATATAAATGTTTCTATTATTATATTGATTATATCTTTTGTTAAATTCTTGGTAGGTACATGTACAGAAACTTGTACAGTGCTCAGCAGCGGAACCTCCAGATCTTTATCCAGGAATCCTTCGACGTTAACTCTTTCACCATTCAACACTTCCTGTTTCTGTCAATGCAACGACAGTCTACCGATTTTCCGGGAAGATCTACAAATTTGCGTAAACGATATTCATGGTAAGTACGAATTATTTATCTCAATAAAATAGCAAATAATAAATATAAGCTTGGGAAAAAAGAAAGCCATTACTTTTACGTGAACTTCAAGACTTCTTTTAACGTGTTTCGGAACAAACTATAATAGCTTATTATATTATAAAAAGCAGTTTCGACAAGATTTATTAAAAAAAAATACATGAATTTTTTCAAACTTTTTCTAATTGTATGACATCATCTTCTATAATAAAATATATATTTTAAATATAATTAATGAGCGGCTGGAGCGATGAAATATGGAAATAAGATATTCACAGGATTACATTGGACAACATAATTCTCCGATTTTATAAATTGATCGATGACGATCGTGTTATAGTAACCAAAAGGTACGTGTATACTTATATGTACTTAACTGACGTGTTTTCAGAAAGATATTCAATGTCCGTCCACAAATAAATGATTTATTACATGGAACATCATACTCAAGATCTCCTCTTACCTCTCGCACCCCTCTTTTCGAATAAGTATAGTGCGACACAGTGTTTTGATAATGATACCTTCTCGCTCAACGAAATAGCCAACAAAAAGTTCGGCTCATTGACATTCGTAAACTAACGTTAAGCGTTCGAGTTCTCTCGTGACGATTCTTCAAAAATACTAAGAGAAAAATCATTTTCTAATTAATAACAGGTCCTGTCACATGGTAGTATGGTAACGTCATTCTCATAAATCATTATCGTCATCAATGAAACTGAAATATTTATAATTCGATTAATTTGCAAAATTTCTTCTTATAATTGATATTTAATTCTATATATTATTTTATGATTGAGAATAATTTGTTGTAATTTCATACAATCAATATTAATAAGTAAGAAATATTAAGGGAAAAAGTCTTGACTTAAATATAAAATTTATTTTTTATTTGATGCAATTTTTAAACTCGTCAAGACTACACCCTAAAAGTAAAATAAAAAAAGAACAACCAGAAAGATAATAATTTAGATAAATTACATGGTAACACAAGGAGAGAAAGGGAGAGAGAGAGAGAGAGAAGTACAATTTTAACGGCGATCTGAATTACACGTACCGTCAAAGAAAGCAGTAATATTCAAGCAACCCTTTCATTTTCCTTCTGCATATAACAACCTTAAAAAGAAGTTTCGTTTCTTTCCCTTTATTCGAAGCTTTATTTTCTCAAATATTGCACTCTCATCAAACATGATTGAATATGTGTGTTTATATAAAAAAAAATTGTATTACGCACGGATTGTATTTGTACGTGCAATTAATTAAACATGTATTAGAATAGAAATGGCATAAAACTGGGTTAATATCGGGTGGCAGGAAGGTTTAAGGAAGGAAAAGCCGACACCAACTCATCCCCTTTCGTTCCTTTTATTTTTTGTTCTCTTTTTCGTTTCCGTATGTACCGTTTCCAATCGAAGCGCGTCATTGAAAATGATTGCTCCAACTGTTCGAACAAAACAAGCAACGTCTTCTTCCTCGAAATGCCTTCTGGCCGTATTGCGACTCGATAGGATCGAATCTTCATTTCAATGGTGGTACACCATGACATTTGCATACAAAGGATGCGTACCCTCTGTGCCATGGGATGGTATTTTTACATAACAATAAGAGAGAGCGAGAGAGAGCGAGAGAGAGAGAGAGATAGCAAGCTATAAGCGTCTTTGAAAGTTTATCCTTTCTTCCCTCTACTAGAAAGTCTTCTATTTTTATGGTCAAGGTTAAAGTCAAGGTCTAGATCATATTTTTTCAATCTTATCTTTTATGCAAATAGATATATTTCAACGATATATATTTTCCTCATTTCTTCGATTAGAATATTTCGATGTTTTCGTCTAATGTCTTTGGATGTGTGAAAAATAGTGAAATTAGTTTAAAAAATGACACAATTAAGGGATCTATGTCGTGTGACGTTTTGAAAAAGAAACGAAGTAAATGAGCTCGAATATGCATACGAGTATATCGTTTATCGACGATCGTAGATGCTTTGATCGTATCGACGAACATTTCTTAATAACGTACATAAATAAAAACTTAACGATCGACGTGTAAGAAAAAGCTAACAATAAGTTAAAAAATTACGATCATCATGAGTAAAAATTTGACTTTCAAAAGACTATCGCTTCCGCGAAATATACGTGTTTAATCTCGCCTCGTTAGCTCGTAAATATGTTTTACATATTATTCACGAATGTATTTTTCGAAAATTAACAAAATTTAACGATAAGATTTTATGACAAAATAATTTAGTATTAATTATATAAGAAATTACCGACTTATTTCTATTAAAAGCATATTCAATATTATTTCCAAACTTTTTTTCCTATATAATATATGTGTAATAATTAAAATTTCCTTTAAATTCGTATCAACTATTAATATAACTTCATTTCTTGATTTATAACAATAATAAACTTGTGAAAATTACATATAAGATAGGTATGAAAGTATGTATGCTTAACATTCGTTAAGATATTTTTCATATTTTGTCTTCAATCTCAATTACTATATTGTACTCACTTTCCCCTATAATTATTATCATTTTAATTGATAAAATGATGGAAAATAAGTGAAAAGATCTTGTTCAAGGTGGTCGCATTTTTCAAGCAACATAAAGAGCGTTCGATTAACGGTAGTATTGAAATTAACTCAAAGAGTAGGTATCGATATTCAGCATTCTTGTTCGACAATGATCACCTCCGTTGAAGTTGATTCGACTAATTGGACACTGATCTACAATTTGAGATGCTTCAGAATGGTCTGATATTGAAACCGAACGGTAATATCGATGCGATGGGCGTCTTCGAAGCGTAGAATTAGGTTGGGAGGTACATTTTCGAAAAAGTCTTCCGCCTTATATTTTTCGGCATTCGAATGATCAGTGTAATACGACGTACTTAAACCCTTGTTATATATCCTTCTCTTTACTCAATACATATTTTCAATGTTTTTTCCCGATAAATCAATCTAATTTTCCTCTTACATTTTTCATCATTTCTTTCATTAAATAAATTTTCAAGAGAGCGTTCGATTAACGAGTCTTTTCGCGATGATAGAATATTCAGCGTGTAGAATGTTAACTGTATCTTTCGAAGCACGCATCGAGACCAAGGAAATCTTCGGAACCATAATCGAGCACGAACGCAACCCGTTGCCAGACTAAGGGTGAATACTTGCCGATCCAATCGCTGACCTCATAGCTGATCTTACATCAGCACTGTAGCCATCAATTTATAATTTCTTCACTTGTCTGACCGGTCTTACGCTATACTATGTATACTATAAACTAAATTTAAACAATCTTGTTCAATTCTTGTCACCTGACTCATTATTTCAACAAAACAAAAAAACAAATCTTCATTAATATTGTATTAGGTATATCATTTTAAATTATTATGTTTACACTTGAAATACAAATCTCATGTAAAAGGGTCACGTTTAAGATTCCGTAATAGTCTTTCGCTTTACACAGGAATTGCTCCAGCAATGACATAATTATGTAAGATCTCAATCTCTCTGTATGTAGAATATTTGTACAAATGTGGAAAGAGTGTTATACCTTCATATGCATATACAGGTATGAGACTTAATTTCAAGCTATCCAAGAGTTAGCCACTTACGTACGTACGTGCCACCTGACTCACGTAAATATTTCTTTTTCCATCAGTAGCTACGTGTTTCTATCGTGAGAAAAAGATTTAGTGTATGGGTTTCTAAGGATTCGAATTTATAAAGATATTCGTTGAAAGATAAACGACCATTTGAATTCTAATTCCAACATTACGATACGTAACATTTTCAAATGTGTGAAAGATATTAAAATTTATGAAATTTGTCTAAATTCGTCATTCCAAGGTCGCAAAAGAATCTTCTTACTCTAAATTAATGTTTAAAAGAGACAAAATGAATACATTTTATGAATACATTTCAAATATTGCCATATCAAAGTTAGGTTGTTGTACCTATTACGATATTATATTCAAGGTTGCTCGTAAATTCAATCATCGGCTTATAATTACTGAAGCTGTAATTATCAATTAGAAATTTATCCGTATAATGAATTTATTCATTAAAATGATTCTTTTTCTTAGACGTTTCCGCATAATAGCTGTTCGAAGTGTGCCAATAGGGTGTTTTGCTTGATAGATCATAGCGTTAAGGTATTTTCTCGTTCCAACGTATTTTGTTATGCGTGAATTCATCGAATAATATTATCTATATACATGTATATCGTGAGAACGTGATCGAGTTCTTATTTTTTCAAAATTTTACACTAAATAATTTCACACCATTTGGAGAAGATAGGATACAAAATGTATCAAAAATTTCTTTAACTTTTGCATTAAAATACAAACAACTTTTTCTCTCTTTTTAAAATTTGTTAAAATCAATCATTCTATATTAAGTATAGTTAACCTACATATATGAGTAATGCATTAGCTAAGCGTTAGAAAAATGTAATTGAAAGGAATGTAAGAGAAAAAGAAAACTAATAAGCATTATTCAACAGCTCGGGATAATATTTTAGTACTCAGTAGTTTCTAATGAAGATGAAAAATATTAAAATAAAACGTTAAAAAGATATAAAACCTTTAAACGATGAATGTCGGATAATTTAATTAAATGATACCTCTCTTCCTCATTTTCCAATGGGTATGCAATAATAGTAAAGAAAAGCTGCAGCGAAGTTAACGGTTCAAGAGAAATTTGAAAAAAAAAAATGATCACAACTGGTGAAAAAGAAATAGAGAGAAATAACTATGTTAATTACAGTGTACGTAATTAATTATCATAATATAAAAATGTCTAGGCAAGTTTCTATAGTAGTCGTCGTCACTTCGTCAAAGAACATGCGAGATATATGTACGTATGAAAGTACCTCGAGGATCTTGCAATTACAGAAGAGAACAAAAAGAAAGAAGGAAATGAAACAACTTGAAATTAAGTGCAATTTTCTAGACTGAAACCTTTTTAATTATTCCACACACATTAAAACGAGTCAAAAATGTCTGATGATTAAAGAAAATGTTCCAAGTGCTCGACTATTCTCTTCTTCCCCGCTATATTTCATCATTGATTAGCTATACAATAGACAATGAGAGTACTTTGAAATGTAGGAAGGAAGATTTATAGCTTTCAAGTGATAGATAAATTGCTTGGATTTACATTATCCGATCTAATGGCAAATAATTCTGCAAACAATTCATTGTAACTTTACGTTAAGTGGTAAATGTCTTTGCAGTTATCTTGGAATAATCAATATTGTCAGGAATACAATATATATAAAAATCTTAGCGTAAAATAACTATATTGACCTGTTGAGGTACGAAATTAAAATTTGATCGTAGGCCAAGGCTCGCATACGGAATTGTAATTGTAATGCTAATACTTCCTAATATTTCCGAAGCCACTAAAATGATTTGTTCTGCTAATAACACAGATAAGAGATGATAAAATATATTGAGATTAAATCGAACTCTACGTCTTGAGTATTAAGATGAAGATGCTAGTCGCGTTTACCGATATGATCCTTTATTGAGCGGTCGCATAAAGTCCAAGACAGAAATTTTTCCCGTTTCTCGCGAAGCGGTACGCTTAACGAGCAGGTAGATAGGTACACAGAATACAAATTATTTATTCGTTGAATGGCTGCAGTAAGTTTCTACATGCCAAGCAGGATTTACCGCTTTACCAAACAGGATTCAGCAGGATTCGTGGCAGTAAATGTTTATCATTAATATCGATAAATAATTGAATCCCAAACTCTATGAGATGATATAGAAAATAATCTTTAACACAAATATTTATTTAAACTAGGATTAATGATATAAACTTAATGCTTTCTTTATCAATATGACAAATAATACAATTGACAATAAAATAACATTAATTGATGAGTAATTTAGTTTATAAAAATAACTTTAGAGAAAAAAAGGAAAAAAGTATAAAAAAAGATAAAAGGGTCAAAGAGATGAAATAGGATTTCATCGAAATCTCATTTCTCAGCACGAGCTCGTGTCACACGTATGCTAATCGACTAGGACCATATCTACGCGTGACTTTCTACGCTCACGATCAACGATCCATGTAAGGAAATCGGATAACTGTCGAGTGATAAACGATTGGCAAAGTTGGTCCAATGAAAAGAGTCATTTGCGACTTCTTGCAGTTGACCCTGCGACCTTAAAGATCGTCGCCATTCGACCCTGGCACAACGACGGAAACTGGAAGCTGTCTCTTTTCCACATGAATATATGTATATCTACGTAAGATCATGTCGCTTGTCACGAGATATCGATTATTAATGACGACTGGTTACACTGATACCCCGATGAAAGAAAATTCGACCTACTAAAATATTCTCCTATTAGATATATATATAATATCAAAATCGATCATCGAAATTTTATTTTATTTTATTTTTGTATATAATACCACAGTAATTAAATCATCTTCAATATACATAATATTAAAACAGCCCTCTATTTTAGTTGCAAATTTTAATTAAATTACTTCTACAATCAAATTTCAGCGGTATTGTTTGTTTTCAGAATGCAGTGTTGCTGGATTTCTTAGTAATTCGGGTTTAATCGAGCGAGTACCATACGTTTTTCTACCCCAACGTGGTCAAATTATTTATCCACATGCTGAAATTCGTTTCAAAGGTACATCTATATGATATATCTTAAAATTTGATTTTATAAATATAATTGTATACTAAAAGAAAATATTTGATTTCTCGATAACAGGTGTAACTACACCTGTTTGTGGAATAACAGGAGCAAGACAGTTGGGAAAATCAGGATGGTCGGAACTAAGAAATTTATCAAATACAGAACCACCATTCAGATTGTTTCGCGATGAAGGGAGAACTTTTCTTCAGGTTAGTTTAATATCATTTAGAGACCTTCCTGTATATTATCAAATATTATTATCATCATATTTTTGATATTATCTTATTAATATTAATTATAGTGGATCGGTGAAAGCGGATTAAGAGACGCTGCAGAAGGTCGAGTAATAATTGCCAATCTTATATGCAGAGATGCATCACCGCAAGAAAACAATACTGGTGTATTTGCACCTTGTGTTGCATTTAGAGTTGCTGGATCACCATCGAGAAGCAGTTCGTATTTTAAACTTCTGATCATCTTAAATATCAATTTTCTCGAAAATATTTCTTTTTCTTTTTTTTCATTTATTTAGACGTTCGAGAAATAATATTTTCATCAAGCTCTCAAGTTTCTCAAGGACTCTCAGCTACCGAATACGCTGCCATTGGTCTTTCCTCTGTAATTCTAGCCATCATATACGTAGCTAGTGTATCTCTATATCTTCATAGCAGAAGAGGAAAAAGAAAATCAATCGAAGAACCAGAAATTACGTTACCTGGTCCAAGGGAAGGTGTTGCTAGTAGCGTTATTAGTGGTGGTTTGATAAAAAACAATCCACTATTAATCGCATCGAGGCACTTGGAAAATGATACCAACAGTGTATTGACTGAGAACGAATTAGGGGACGAATTGACTCAGAGTGACGATGAACAAAATTGCGAACATGTAATAGAAATAATATAGCATATAATAAACATAGTTCAAGTGCGAAGAATATTTGATTATTTGATTATTCGATTTATAGAGCCAGTTTACTTCCGCAATCGTTCACCCACGCTATGTATATCTAGACCATTCGGAAACTGTATTTGGATCTGGTTCAATGCTTGGAGAGAGATTACCCGAAGAGGATGTTAGAATCGTTGAAACAGTAGATAATTCTCATCAGCAAGAAGTACCGGTACTTCCAGGCACTCAACGAAGAAAATTATACTTCAATCCTGCATACTTCGATAGACAATTGTTACTGGTAAGTTTTTTCATGCATTTTCATCGAATTAATCGAATGATTCCAATCTTACATTTTTGCAGTCTCCACCTCCGGCAGCCATAGAATTTCTTCTCAAAATTCGTGAAGTTATTTCTATCGCGAAACATAAGATGGCCAGTAAAAAATTTGTTCCTACTCTCGTTGGTAAGATTTTGATAATTCGTTTTGTTAGTTGACGTATATAAATTGTCATCACGTTTTATATTATGTACAGGCATCGAAGAGGAAGAAAGTGACGCAGAACGTAGTGATTCGACAAACAAAGAGAAAAAGGAAGAAGAAGAAAGAAAAAATATGACGAGAAAATCGAAAAAATCATTTAGATGTACAGGGTGTCCGGGTTGTGCAAACCCTTATAGAAATGTAGCGATAATACCGAGAAACGATCAGCCTAGTCCAGGTGAAAGTAAAGTTAGAGCTTGGCTGGAAGATGTTAAACCAAATCGATCGCACTGGTTGGAAAAGATGGAACAAGAACAAAAGAAAAATTTAGTAGAAAATTTCGAATACGTGAAAGAATTAGCAAAGTGTGATTTCCTGGAATTTCGTAAAGAAACGAGAAAATGTTCATTCTCTTGGCAAGACAATTCATCGATCTTGAGAATTTCAAGAAATGTTCATCAGCCAATCGCTAGGAGCGAAATTATAGAAAACGATGATCGTTACAGTGGCGTCTCCAAAAGATCGACTAAATCAATGTTCGAAAACTCGAGTTACATTCAGCGATGTAATAGCAATAAAGAAAATAATTTCATTGTCGAAGATATAGTTAACGAGAAGGTAAGAAAAGCTATAGAAAATTCGTTTATCAAACAAATGGAAGAAAATGCTGCGATCGAAAAGAAAGAAGCTGAAAAAGTCAACGAGGAAAATGATAATGGAAAAATAAAAAAATCCAAAGTGGGACTTCCAGATATGATAAACGAATTACCAGGTAGGAAAAATACAACCAAACGGATAATGGATGCTGTGATTCGTGAAATGGTGGACGCTAAGGTATTGGAACATTATTCCAAGTCAGTAAAGATGAGTGATTACGAAGTCGATAGTCTGGAACGTTTGAAATATAATAGAAAATCATCCACCTCGCCAGAATCAATAGATCAATCTAGTCCAACTCTGTCAACCGCTCTTCCTTTGGACGAGGAATTGACGATACAAAATGCAGTAATTAATGGTCAAACTGGTGAATCCGTACTTTCCAAATTGAAAAAGGACGTCTTAGAAAATAATTATTACAATAATTTGCCAGAGTTAATAATGCAAAAATCAGAAGCCTATTCCTTAGTGAGTGAAGTTTACGTAAACGATGGATACGTAAGTCCAGCCGGAAGTGACGATTCTGCTCCAGATATACAATATGAAGCAGAAAATCCTGGGCATTTGACAATAAAGGTACAGGATTCGCCAGATAATTATGTCAAACAAGATGAATCTGAATACGAGCCGGATACTTTGGATAGAAAACCAATGAAATTGAAGGTTAATGGCGAGATAATTACGGAGAAGGAAACGATCAATGAAATCTTCATGGATTCTTTGGAAAGACCAGCACAGATATTACTCAAAAGTAAAGGTAGCTTCCGTAGCGACGATAATCTCGAAGAAAATGATTACGATCCTTTAGAAAGACGGGGCTATGGTAGTCTTCGGGAAATATACGAAGCTAAATTAAGATCTAATTTAAAGGAATCTAATTTCTTAGGTAGCAGTCATTCTTTAAACGGTGATATCAATGATAGCTTATCATGGAAAAAAAAGAAATACCTAACACCCGAAAAGAGGCAAGCTAAAAGACAAAGGCAAGCAAATTTCAATCAACCAGATGTTGTACCGTTACCACCAACAGAAAATATATATCAATCTCCAAAAGCACCTATACCAGTAGAAGAAACGATAAAAGAAAATTCTTCGTCATCAAAAAACGGCTTATGGGGCAGGAATAACGTCGAAGCGGTTGACCCTACGGCCAGCAACGGCTTTCCTGTCCAAAGCGATGGCTATGAAGTAGGGTATAATAACGATCAATATTATGCTCATAGAAATCTTAAAAAAGCTTCAACTTCTTCATTGGACCTGGAGTATCTTAATAACGATAAATCTTTGCGGTTTCAAGAACATTATTTATCTTCTGTTACTTCTTTAGAAGATTATCAGAATAATTCGGAACGTGAAAGGTCAGTGAAAATGATTTCGAATAAGTCATCTTCAGGAGTTACGAAAATAGAAGATAATGGATACCTCAGTAGTACCGACAGTAATAGTTCGCGAAAACAATTATTGAAATCAGAAGTTAGCAGTGTCTCTGAAACGGATGAAACTGAATCTGTTTGCGATGGGGCTAGCGAAAGTGGAGCTGAGAGCATCGGTACTGATAGTGTTTTCTTTGGAAATCTACAAAGAATTTCTGAATCCACCACCAATTCAGGTGTTCAATTAAAAACAAAGAACTCTCATTTTCGATCCTTCGATCATAGACTTTATGAAACCGAAAGTTTTTTCATTTTTTCCCAACCTAATTCTAATTTAACAAGTTGAACAGTTATTTTCTAGAATATATTATAATTAGTCAAAATAGAAATGCATAGAGTAAGCCTTGTGGACGAAGTATTATTAACAAAAAAGAAAAGAAAAGAGAGGATCGATAAAAATATATACACAATTATTACTTTGAAATTTTATAATAGAAATTAATACAAATTCTCAAGAAAGAAAAGTCCATAAATATTTATCTACGAGTCAGAAAGATTTCAATTTCTTTTAATTGTGTAAGAGAATAATTATATATAAAAAAATATAAAAACGTTAAATCTTTCTACACGTTAACGTTATATTATTATATTACTGAAAAGGTAATGTTCTAATTGCAATTACGTCTGCAAAAATATATTTTTACCGAGTATATTAATTAAATATTTTAAGTAAACTTCATATTTTCGTGAAAATGTCTGGTACTTTTTTAGACATGGCCGGAAGTGCAATAAAAAGTTGATATTTGGATTCTATGAAATCAAATTCAATGAATTAAGTTATAAAGGATATGTAAATTTAATATATATATTTATTTTTATAGATTTATGATAGATTTTTAAAATATGATTATTTTAATTTCAATTAAATTACGTTATATTTTAAATATTATATTGATCCGAAAAAAATAATTCGTATTGAAAAAATAAAAATAAAAAGAATATTTTTATTTTGTATTATACGAAGACTATTTGAAAAATTCACAGTTTTTTTTCTATTTTAAGACATACGTTTCACTTGAAGAATAATATAACTTGTACATACATTAAACAAACAAAAGTAATAAACGACTAGAAATTTTTCAGATAACTCTAGAGTGAGTGAGTGAGAGAGAGAGAGAAAGTAACATATTATAAATTAAATCATTATAAAGAATTATTTGTACAAGTCATAATTTATTATAATTTATAATAACTTATTATTTATTTAAGAAAAATTATAATATTAAAAGATAAATAGTTAAATTTTTTTTTTAAATATTATACAGTTCAGTTGTTATAAGTAGTTGCCATATACATATTACCGTATATTTTATTTTCTCGAAAATTTTATATAAAGTTTATATAAGATTCTTTTTCTTTCCTTTATTGTTTCATAATTTATCACTGTTATAGATTATAATTTATTCTTAATGCATTACTATTTAAATATTTATCTTTAAGTATTTATAAAAATAAATTTTTTATATAATATTGTATATTATTTATCATTTAATACACAAGTAATTGTTTTTATATTAGAAGTAATTAAGAAGCGCATGCTTCCGTGTACCTGCAAAATGTATATAAATCAGGTAAATTATAAAATATACTCTTAAAATCTTAAACGACAGGCATAAGACGCCACGTATTGGATATATGACCAATATGTGTTTAATATAAATATTCTAATTTGTGGAAAGTTATGTATAACGAAAATAATATTCTAAAACATATAAATTTAAAATAATTTCTATATCTTTTTATTGTATACTTGTTTAGATAAATGCTAAGAACCGGATGTCGTTACTGGCCCGAAATATTAACTAAAAATTGTCTTAATAACTTTCATTCTTTTCGGATAAATCTTCTGTTAGATTTAGACACGCATGTGCACGCACGTGCGCATAGAATACGATTTCTTAGAAGTGGTGTAAGTATAACGAGAATAATATTCGAAATAAATAAAATTAATCCCCTCCGATAATCATGTAAACAACTTTCGAGAAAAAAACTTTAATAGCTTATTTCAAACCAGTCTAACAGTGGATTTCGAGGAGGAAGGTACACAAAGCTTACACTTATTACATTTAAATTATAATATTCAATTCTTTCGATTAATTAATAATTTTATAAGTATGTCTAATACTCTAATGCATTTTACTGTTATTTAATATTGTTCAACAAAAGAAAAAATCTACACTTATCTACTTGTACGTGAAAAATATAAAAAAAATAAAAAATGGAAAATTATTAATTTAATTTGAATAATTATAAAGAATAAGCAGACCTATAAATAAGAAGACCTATCCTGAATTAATAAAATACACAATTAAAAATATACCATTTTCATGAGTTATTCCAAAAAAGGAATTACTCATGTGCTCGTCAATAATTTATTGGAATAATTACAACCAGTAACTCGTGCCAATTCGGATCTTTCATCCTCGGCATGATTGAGCACTGGAGAAATTTTAAAGTTTTTGACTCACGAATTAGACAAGTTCTGCGATGGCTCCAAAACACTCCTCCTTTGCAGCAAGTATTGAAAAACCGTGACTATAATAACGTGTTTACAAAAATAAGAAACTATAGAAGAGTTTCTTATCGCAACCGAAATTTTCTTATGCGGCGAACAACACTGACTTTAACTCGCGTTTGATTTTAATTTATTATTCGACCGGTCACTGACTCTACAAATACTTCAAAGACTGCTTTGCACGCAGTCAATTCAAATAAAAAACACTTTCACTAGATATCATTATTAGTATAAAATTACATACAAAATATGTAATGTTGTTAAAAATTGTTAATAAAAATCTTTATAATTATTTAAATAAGACGATAAATATACCAAAAAACCTCAATGAAAAGTGATCTAAAAAGTAAAACAATTTTATAGTCTCTTTAGTAAAGAACAACTTCCTATAATATTAAATTTATTATAATAATGTTAGAAATATAAAATTATTAAATAATATAACTTGACAAAGGACAGAAGGGAAATGAATCGATTGTTTATTCTCGAAAGTCTCGAATGATCGCTCGGCTGTTGTCGTTTGTTTACGGTTCGAGTATGCCTAGCTAGACATACATACCATATTAGTCGTTGGAAATACGTTAAATGTTTATATTCTTATTCTCTCTCTCTCTCTATCACACTCTTTTATTCTTATTCTTTTTCTCTCCCTAACCATTAACCATTAATTCATTCTATACACTCATCTTACATATTTCACTCCCCTTTTTTAACTCTATTGGTAATTAATAATGGCAAAAGCATATTTTATTTTTATTTTTGTTTAAAAATTTTTTTTCTTTTATTTACAGCACAAAGAAATTATATAATATTGGTTGAATATATTATACAGATGTAGATATTTGTCTCTTTGTCATAATATTCATCGATTTCCATTATTGTATCTTTTTAGCATTTGTATCTAACATTTTAGTAAGTACTCGTAATAATTCTGATCTGTACTTATTCATAAAATTTAATTCATTAACCAAATTGGGACTACGATCATCTATTGTAAGAAAATAATTTACTACAGACCAAATAACTTCACGGAATGATCTAAGCATTTCTAGTTCCCTGCAAAAAATACTCAATATAATGGATACTTATTAAAATTTTATAAAGTTGCATAAAATCAAAAATATTTACTCTGATGTACATGAAAACTTCAGTGTATTCCGTCCTCCGAATGAAACAATGATTGTTTTCTGATTATCAGAGTCGTTATTGGACTAAAAAATATAAAAATAATTGATTTTTATTTTTGTTTTTTCTTTCATATTTTATTATGATGACAATAGAAATGAAAATGAAAATTTATACAACTTACTTCGTCACATATAAATCCTGGACCGAAAAGTAAAATGGTTAAGGGAGATATTATGCTACAATCATATACTACCATATAAGGTATATCTTTATAATTCATACCATAAAGATATGTCAAGTATGAGCTAGCCCAAGATGTTTTTTTATAGTTCACACTGCTTGCCATTATCTTAACTCGTTGATTACTCCTGAAATAAATATATTAATGAATACGGTTCATATTAATATATGGTAAAACTTTTGAAAGTGCTTTTTGTTAGATTATTCACACATGTAGTTTCTATTTATACAAAATATTTATATACGTACTCATTTATAAATTGGGTTTTTTTGTTGAAAAATACCTTGGTGATAAGAAAATTTATTTCTTTGAATTAACTTATTCATAGAAGATAACATAATGCCACAAATCAATTCGTCAGAGTACGTATCTTTACTTGGAAGTATTTCTGAATCATAGCTATTATCATTATTTTGTATACCATAGGTTTGCAAGTTATTAGAAATCACATCACATATTTCTATAAATGTAAAAATTTACTTAATTAGAAGTTATGAGTTTAATGAATATTCTATCTAAATATATTATAAACACAGATACTTACTCCTTAATAATTGTATCTTGAAAGGACTAATATTCTTTTCGTTACAGAACAATTCTTGTTTATAATAGCTTTCATTAGAAATCTTTTTCCATTCTTCATATAACTTAGCAATAGCAAGATGATCACTTGTTTGATGATAAAGTTCTTTAACTTCTCTTATAGTCGATTTATTATCTATGTTTACAAAAATTTGTTGATTCATAGAATCAAGTGTAGCAATAGGCAGAATAGGTTTTGAACATCTTTAAAAGTAATTTGTAGTTTTAGAAACTTATTTACAGAGTAAAATATAAAATTATTACTTCGACTTACTTAAAAATTGTTGAAAGAATCAGAGCCTTGCCTAGAGACGGATGTACAGTAATATGTGCTAATCGTTTTCCTAATGGAGTTAAATTTTCATGCTCATCAATAATATCTAATTGCATTAATGTTACTAATGCATTATGCATTACTGCCCGACTAGGTGGTTCAATCATATTTTCACAAAATTCTATACACTTCTCATCAGTGTAACATTTAATCATAGTAATTATTGATTCTAGAGGACTGGATAGTATCCCAGGGATTGGATTAGAGCGTAAATTATCATATTCCTTTTTTGTTATAAAATGATAACTTTCACCACATTGTACTCGACCAGCTCTTCCTTTTCTAAATAAGAACATCTTATTAAACTACAAGTTAAATTAACTATCTCGTATTAAACAGTTACTTAATAATTACCTTTGTTGTATATTTGCTTGTGATATTCTTCTAAATTGTATACTATATTTGTTATTATCCCATGTAGGATTATTTTTAATAGTAGTATCTATCACATATACAACATCAGGAATAGTAAGTCCAGTTTCAGCAATATCTGTAGCTAAAATAATTTTTCTAGTATTCCTTGGTACTGGATCAAATATTCTGTCTTGGTCAAAAAGCGATAATTTAGAGTGAACATGAAGTATTAACAACTTCTGTTCTATTGAACTATCTCTCGTAAGCAAAGTGTTTATATTCTTTATTTCAGCCCATCCTGGCAGAAAACATAATATTGTACCAGGTGATTTTTTATTAAGAATCCATTTTATAAGACTTACAATTTGTTGTAAATTAACCGTTAGTATATCTGTATTTTTATCTTTTTGTTTTTCTGATATATATAATATATCCTCAAAATCTTCAAGGAAATGCATTTTAACAGGGAACATCTTTCCAGGTACATCAATTTTGTCACAATTAAAATATTTTAAATATAATTCAGTATTAATAGTCGCAGACATAATAATAAGTTTCAACGAAGGATTATTTAAAAGTGCTCGTTTAAGTAAAACAAAAAGTATGTCGATTTCCGTTGTACGTTCATGAACTTCATCCAAAATAACATGGCTGAATCCTCTCAAGTTAGGATTTTGCTTTAATATTATACACAAAATACCAGTGGTACAAAAAAGCATTCCAGCAGGAAACTGTGGATATTTAGACTCTACTCGTACACTATATCCCACTACATCTCCAACAGTTTCTCCTCTTTCAGAAGCAATAAACCTTGCTAAGGAAATGGCAGAAATTTTGCGAGGTTGCGATATCAACATATTGCAGTCTGTAGCGTTTCCCTGTTTTATATAAGAATCCATTATAAATTGAGGAACTTGTGTCGTTTTACCACAACCCGTACTACCTCTAATTAATAAAATGTTATTATTTTCCAATCTCTGGAGTATTTCTTCCCTGAAAATAATAATGACAAGTATTATTATATTATACAGGGTGGTCCACGCAACGTGTACCCAGTTATAACTTTTGTATTTAAAATTTTTTCGTGCAACGCATATTTTGTAAGTTACAACGGTGCACACGTTGCGTGGACCATCCTGTATAATTTATAACTATACATATATCTATTTTCTTACCTATATTGCAAAATAGGAAGATCACTGTACTCATTAACCTCTTTTGATAATCTTTCTTGAAGTATTTTATTACGCTTATGACAATATGAAAATGGTTTAGACATTTTATCAAAGATATTACTTTCTCGCAAAGTAAAAAGATCATTGCTTGATTTAGGAGATTCAATTATATTTTTCACATCCTAAGAAAAAATCCTAAAATAGGTCCCACATACAACATAACACTCCGTCTACATACATAAATAATATTAAAACTTGCCATTTTGTATATCTGAAGTAATTCTTTCACTTCCTTCAAAATATTAGAATCCAAATGAATAGAAATAGGTTTATGCAATTCATCTAGTACTTCTTCATTCGCATATATTATCGGTTTATTACCCTTTACTCTACCTTGCTCACGCAACCAGAGTAAACACTTTAATGCTGCCTCACCTGAAGCAGATTTTTTAGATTCCCCCTTTGCAGTAAATGACTTTTTTGTAGGCCAAGAAACTACGTAGACACATTCCCAGAATAATTTTTTGTTAATATTGTAACTCTTGTATTGTATACTAAGTAAACTTTGGTCACCTAGTTCTTGCTTTAAAATATAATAAATATTTGATACAGCATAACGGCTCGATGGGTAAAGTTTAGATACATCTAAAAAATATAAAACATACATATATATTAAGTAATTATTTAGAGAGACAATTTTGTTAATAAATACAAATACTTCACCTTCATTTAAAATTTCATTTTCTGTTAAATCTGGATCATTTGTTGCTTCATTTTCACTTTCATATTTTTTACGAGTGTTTCCCTAAGAGATATAAATGCTTGATAAAGTTATTGTTTAAATCATCATATTTATTACTTCATATTTACCTCATATAAATATTCATCTAAATTTTTCGTTTTCAATTGTTCTAGCTCTTCCAAATGAACATTTTCTACCTGCAATAAATAATACAATTATTTCAGATATTACAAAAGAAATAAATGAAAAGTATTGTAGACGTAATCATTATTTTATTACCTTGACTACATTAGAAGCTAATCTTTGATTTTTACTTGTTACATTACTGCATTGCTTTATTTTACTTAGATGTAATTTTTCAATGGATAGTACACGTGATCTTACGAAATGAGAAGATTGGGCACTAGGATATATTGTATAAGTATATATAACATACGCAAAAGAAATAATATACATTTTAATTATATGAACTTACAAACAATGAATTCTTCCCTGGATACAAATTACTCGAGAACCAAACATTTTTCTAACGAAACATTATCACTCTTAACGAAAAAATATATTTAATTTAGGATGAATTTTTCATAAAAAGTCGTATACACAGCATATGAAACTTCTGCTTAAGTCAATACCATTCTGTGTCAATTTATATTAATTGTTAATTGTATTTTTTCTTAATTTTCTATTTTATAACTATACTAAGTATAGGTTAGATTTCGCACAATAATACACCATAGAACTAATCTCCCCTTATACAGTAGGGATTCGTCGCCTCAAACCGTTTCCCCTTCCGAATAAAATTTCATCTATAGGAAATGAGGAGAATATGACGATGAGCGGGGCATATTTATTTGTGTTCATAGCAATTACTCAATTAGTTTAAAAGATAGTTATTTATTAAATAATCATTAAAATTAAGAATTTTATAAATTAAATAATACTGTGATAGTATTTAATAGTGTATTTAATTAATGGTTTTAAATTTCGCAGGCATTAGGTTTATTGTAAATTTGATAGTTTAGTAAGTAACACTTGTCTATTCTCATTGGTGTATAATAATCGGACCACGCTTATTGGAAATTTTTTTGATAAGTTTCCTTCCTCTGAGACTGAAACGAAATCGAGTCCCTACTGATATTGGTTTGTATCGCTGCTCGGATTAGAGATGCTAGAAACTTTTCGTTTTGTCTCTATTTTCTGGTTCTTTTTTTTTTCATCTATTGACGAAACTGACATAATCTCATAGAATAAGATCTCGCATGCGCATCAAATACCCCGCGCAATTTACCGTATCTTCTCTTTCTTTTCTCTCCAATAAATTCATTTGGTTATTGTTTTTTCGATGTAGAAATATCAAGTGCCCGTATTAATGTATTAGTTTATGTTGTATCTAATATATAAAAAGTGTATTAAAAAAATAACTTTCTCTCGCTTACATTAATATATACATATATTTAATTTATATACAAAGTTAAAGAATAATCAATATGCCACCAAAGAGACGTAAAGTGTCGAAGGTTAGTGAAAATATCCATTTTATTAGAAATTATCTATAAGAAATGATTAGTAAAAATGGTTTCTAATCGACCAAAGTATATTTTCATTTTTTCAATAAATCAAGTAATATTTCGCTTTAATTCTAGACTAATGTATCCAAAAGTAAATCTGCTAAAGACAAAAAATCATTTGATATAGTTTCGAAAAAGAATTCTGATTCTAGTAAGGAGTCTGAAGAATCTTCCACAGAAGAAACAGAAAAATCGGTTAAAATTTCTGAAAAGTCTACTAAAGGAAACATCAAAGCAAAGGAGAAAGAAGTTGTTAAGAATTCCAAAGAAACTGTTAAAAAACCTCTTGTCGATTCTTTGAAAGAACCAGTTTCCAAAAATAAACGTAAAGCGAATGGAAACGAAGAACCTGTTGCTAAAAAAGCTAAAACTGATAATAAATCAGCTCTTAATAAAATTGACACTAACTTAAGTGAGATTCATTTTGATTGCGATAAACTTAATGCAGAAGGAATGAAACATAATTTAAAAATTATTACATGGAATGTTTCTGGAATTAGAGCACTTATAAAGGTAAAATCTTTACTTGTATATTTATTCATTAGTTATACGATCAAATACAATAATAATATTTTATGATACAGAAAAATGGGATGGATTATATTGTTAAGGAAAATGCAGATATTGTCGCACTGCAAGAAACTAAATGCGATACTAATAAACTGCCAAGCGAAATAAAAGTGCCAGGATATCATCATTACTACACAGATAGTAAAAATAAATCTCATACATATTTCTATGCATAATATTAATTTACTAATTTATTTAACGAGTATGTATCCTCACAACAGGCAAAAAAGCTGGCTATTGCGGTGTAGCTTTATACACAAAAGAGAAGCCTATTAATGTAAAGTATGGTTTAAATAATTCAAAGCTTGATGAAGAAGGTAGATTAATTACAGCAGAATATCCTAACTTATTCTTGTTGAATGTTTGTAAGTTATTTATAATAATATATATAAATTTTTATACATATATAAATTTATCATATCATATTGTACTGTAATCCAGAAATAGTCAAATTCTTTTAATTTATATTTATTAGTAATTTGGAGTGAATTATTTTCAAATTATTGCATTTTCTAGATGTACCAAATGCTGGAGCGAAATTGATAACTATGCCCAAAAGATTAGAATGGAATGAAAAATTCAAATTGTATGTTAAAGAATTAGATAAGAAAAAACCTGTCATTATCTGCGGAGATATGAATGTAGCTCATCAAGAAATCGGTAAATACAATAATTCTTTATTTTCAGTAAATAAAAGATTATTTTTTTTTTAAATCAATGTTATCTTTGACAGATTTAGCAAATCCTAAAACCAATACAAAAAATGCTGGATTTACTAAAGAAGAAAGAGATGGTATGACTGACTTTTTAGATCAAGGATTTGTCGATACATTTAGGATGTTATATCCAGATAAAACAGGTGCTTATACTTTTTGGTCATACTTTGCCAATGCAAGGAGTAAGAATATTGGCTGGTAAGCTTAGAAATATTTCTTTTATTCTTCAGATTCAATTTAACACACTTGTTAAATGAATTCATTAACTTATTGTATTTCTAGGAGACTGGATTACTTTTTGTTGTCTGAACGTATCCGGAACAAAGTATGCGATAATATTATAAGAAGCAGTGTTTATGGGAGCGATCATTGCCCAGTTGTTTTATACATTAATTTGTACCAGATGCAAAACTAAATTTTTGGATTTCACACATGGAAAGCGCTAATGACACGTAATCTACGTACATGTCTGAAGTTAGTTTTTTTTATAGCTTGGACATCTATCAACAATAACCAGTCATAATACCAATATACATATCGCAACGACCAAATATTTTTTCTAATGTTGATGTTGAGTTTTGTACCAAATAAACAGCACTTAAGGGAAGTTTTGCTTTTCTGCTATAACTTGATAAAAAATGTAGCTGAAGCGCGTCATTTGCTTGACAAGACCTATGGCTAACGTGCATCATCAAAAACTACTTGTGAAGATTGGTTTAAACGCTTCAGAAGTGGTAATTTCAACACTGAGGATAAGGATTTAATACACTCTATTAATTGCAAAATATACTTTGTTAAAATAGAAAGATAATTTCAATTTGTTTTTTATTTTCCTCTTATGTTATAATAATAATCGTAACATTAAATTAATCTTCGATACCTTGACTGTATCTTTTCTTTTGCTGTTATATGGAAGAATATGTTGGACATGTGAAACTAGAATGTTTTTTAAAAAATATTTAATATTGTTTAACAACAAAACAATAATTGTTTAATTATGCCTGTATGAAGACTTTCTATTGAAGAGAATATGTAAGAACATCGTAGTTCATTTACAGCTCGTGCAAAGGAGAGAGCTTTGCGCAATTGGAAACCAAAATTGACCAACAGGAGAAAGAGTGGAAAAGTCTCTTTAATAAAACGTATATTTATTACATTAATTTTATTATAAAAAATGTCAAGGAATTTAGCAGAAGCGGTAGAAATGATATAAAAAGAATTCAAATATGAGTATACACTTAAAAACAATTATATTAAGTAGCTCTATTAAAATAAATGTATATATATTTAAAAAAATATTATACAATGAATAATTGCTTGTAATTAAATACAAGTGGTACAAACAATTTACACGCGCATTAAGAAAAAAAAATTACTATAAACTAATAAAAATAATAAGTATTGTCAAATATATATTCAAAAATATATATTAAAGAGAATGCAAAAGCAAAAATAAATTGATTAATTTGTGATGACGTAATTTACAAATATTTTTTTAATTAGAGAAGAATATATTTCTTACATTAAATAATATTTGAAGATAACCCGTTAAATTAAAAAAACATGAACAATGAGATAACCTGTATCGAGATATTAGTATAAAATCACATTGCACGTATTATTTATAGTTTCGTCACTAAGCGAAGCTTATTAAAAGTAATAGGCGATAATAATTTGTTCGTATAGTAAAGAAAATATTTGACCTATTTTATTTTGAAAGAATTGATGACAGAGAAAAATTTTTTCTTTTTATATTTATAAATTGGATGAGATTTTGTAAATACGCGATTGATAAAATGGAAGAATTAGAAAGAATTTAGTTGTTTGAGCCAGCAAGTCACTTAATGACTGAATCTATCTATTTAACGACTGAAAAACATCGAACTGTGCGACATGTAGGATATGCTCGCGTATGGATAAGTAGTTTTACTGCTGTACAGCATGACGACGTCACGAACATTTTTACGATCGGCTAAGGTGAATTATTAGTGATTTACTGACATGAATTTGTTCTAAGGAAGAATCATAAATTATCTAAATTATTACTGAATTCATTTTAATCCCTGATTGCTTTGGATTTTGTACAAGGGGGTAAGATATTGAAAAATATATAAATAAAGGTTAAGATTTTTTCATAAACGTGTCACACCACTTTAGACACTCACGATCGTATTAAGATTCATTTTCAAGCTAAATTAATAATTATTTTTTATGTAAGTTTCCTTTTAAGTAAACTATACAAATTTGAAATAAATTGCAATTGGCTGTCTATGAGATATTTATATTGTTATTTTTATGTACCAGATGTTGGAAATAAATACTGTCACATTTTTTTATTGCATGTGTATGATTATAGTATAAATAATATACCATTTATTTCGTGTGTGTTTCAGGAAGTGTTTTTAACATAATTAACCCTGGCGCCTAAACAAAATGCTTCCGCTACACTCGCACAAGGATTCATGCAATTTTGGTAGTCGTATCAAGGAGAAGCTTCTCGGTTGGAAACGTTTAATTTTTTCTGACAAAAATACTAGAAATTTATTTTTGCTTCTGATTTTAAATTTATCGTTTGCTTTTGTTGAATTATCATATGGAATATGGACAAACAGTTTGGGCCTAATCTCAGATAGTTTCCACATGTTTTTTGATTGTACTGGCTTGTTATTTGGTTTGGCAGCATCAGTTATTACCAAATGGAGAGCCAATGACCGATACTCGTATGGTTATGTACGTGCAGAAGTATTGGGTGGATTCGTTAACGGATTGCTATTATTATTCGTTGCGCTCTTCATAATGTCCGAAGCCGTTGAAAGAGCTATCGAGCCACCTGAGATAAAACACGAAAGACTCTTTGTTGTTTCTGTGATGGGACTCTTAGTGAATTTAATAGGAATTTATGCCTTTCAACATGGACATGGACATGGTCATGGTGGTCATGGTCATAGTCATGGTCATGGTCATTCACATTCTCATAATAGCGGGCACGACCATTCTCATTTGAATCATAATCATAGTCACAATCATCATGATATTGAAATAGATACAACCTTTAGTAGTAATAATTCTCAAATTATGAAAGGAGTCTTTCTACACATACTAGCTGATACTTTGGGATCTGTAGGTGTAATTATATCGGCTGTCTTAATGCAAATGTTTGGTTGGATGATAGCTGATCCTATTTGTTCCATGGTCATTGCAATATTAATAGTGTTAAGTGTACTCTCGTTAATGAAAGAATCTTGGGAGATTCTTATGCAAAGACAACCTCTAGCTTTGGATCATGTTTTACCACAGTGCTACAATAAAGTGACCCAATTGGCTGGAGTTTATAGTGTACAAGAACCACATTTCTGGACGCTTTGTTCCGACGTTTATGTTGGTTGTATAAAACTGGAAGTAGCACGAACTGTAGATCCAAAGTATGTGGTTGGGCATACTCAAATGATTTTTCAAGCTGCAGGTGTGAGACAACTAACGGTACAATTGGATTATGCACCCATGTGATCTATTAGAAATATATGTGTCGTAAAGTGTTCTTATAAATGCTCCAGAAGTGTATTCATTTGTGGAGTTTGTCAAAAAGGCGCAAGAAATACAGCATTTATGCAATTTATTTTTGCAATTTTGAGTCTGTGCGGTTGCTTAGTTTTAAATAGAGGCAAATATCAATTTCAATTAGAAATTATTTAAAAATTATATATATATATATATATATACATCATTTGATAATCGTCAGCCAGTTATCGATAAAGCTCTGAACTGCTGTTTCCTAGTATTTTGAGCATGGTGCTCTATAGAAAGTATATAAATCCAAATAATGTTGCATTTCTACTTTTGTGCTTTTTAATCAATGCACATGGATCTCTTTCGAGATTTGGATTCTTTTATGATAAGGAAGATCTTCTCGTAAATTACATCTATATCGATTAGAAGACACTTATAGATAAATATTATCATCTTTTTATATTTATGTAGAGATGCTCATTTTAAAACAGTGTTAGTGATTTTGATTGATACTATCATCTAAGAACAAACAAAAATAGAAGATTTTTAAATGTTTCATCAATAAGATTTATATAAATAAACTTATTTTCTAATACAAGTGTTATTCCACTATAAATTATCACTTTAATATTGTAAAAAGTCTTCAGTCTGATGTAATCATAATCATATTAAAACCAATAGAATTATATAATTTTGAACAAATCTTTTAAGAAACATCCATAATTTAGTTTCTAAAAAATGTATGCATGTACAATTTATTTGTTTTTCTAACTAACTTTCTTTATCGATAGATATAATTGAAAAATTATGTTTTATACATATATATGCAAGTATGATGCAGTATTGCTAATGGACAATGAGCTAATCGCAGATAACTATGAATACTTATGTAACTTTAGGATTACATATGAAACATTTTTTAATCGAATATGCAGTTTATAATAGGAAAAAGAAAAAGAAATAAAATATGTACATTCCATGATGTAGATCAATCATTAAAGTTAAATTAATAATTTTTCCCGCTAAAAACCTAATCAACTATACTAGCATGAAATTCATAGACTTTTTACTTTGCAATAATTAAAATATGTATATGTAACGTAATGATATGAAATATCTTAAAAATCGGAATGTCATGGAGATCATTTTTATTCGTTTTGTTAGTTCTACTTAAAAAAATACCGACGACCTTGAAATCTTATTAAAACAATGACCTACAAGTATCTTTTGTTACTTCATCCTGTGAAGTTTTTTCATAGGAATCACTTACATAGTCTCCACCTTGTATATAAAAAGAAATGTATTTGTCATTTTGATCATGCTATGGTGAAAATTGTACGAGACATTACCATAGTAATTTTCAACTAGAACTATTGTTATATTTTTAAAATCTTAATATAAAATATAAGAAAATTGTGTAAAAAAAAAGTAATAAAATAAAGAATGAAGAGAAGAAAAAGAATGTCTTTCTCTGAAAAAGATGAGGGTAATAAAAAATACTATTAATGAATTTTTTTAATCCTTTTTAACCTTTTTTGAAATTTTAACGCGCGCGTGTATGTGTGAGTTTGTTTGTGTGTGTGCATAAGAGCATAGATTTAATCTTAAATACGTATTACATTTATTTTAAAGGATATGTATACACATATATAAATACATAAAGGTTTATAATAAAATTACTTCGAGTTGATTTCGCCCGTTGAAGTTTCGATAGCGTTAAATCTATATTAAATAATCTTCACAGACGCGGATAACGAGTAGCTTATGGTAACGATTTTATTAACGGTACGGTTAATAAAACGGTTAATAAAACGGTAAAGTAGATTTCGTTTCTTTTCTTTTTCTCTATCTTCCATTATTTCTTTCTTTCTTATAAAGTAGGCCCACAAATATGACATGTAATATCTGAAAAGGAATTTTCTTCTCTTTTACTATTTCTTAACGTTATGATTATTAATGTAGTGACATGTTTTGTACGTGGCAGATAATAGAAAAATGTTTCTCTACCTATNAAGAGTATCCATCCTGAAATTCGATGAGCTAATTTCAAAAAAGATAAAAGCCTTGATAGACCAGGGAGGAAAAGAAAGAAGGCGGATTATTATTGTCATCGTTGGTTCGGAGACGTCGACAAAGATGACGTTTGTCCCGACGTAGTCATTTCCACGAGTAAGAGAGAAAAAGACAGAGGAGATTCTCCTCAAGGGAATCCTTGAAAATTTATCCTTACACCGTCGTCGCCCGAGTAATATTCTTCATTTCTACCATCTCATTCTACTCTTTCTGACATCTAGATTCTACTTACCTAACGTATCCACGCTAGGAATTTTTTTTTGATATTTCTGCTTCTTAAAAACAGAAATATGACGCATTTTATAATCCAACCGTTTTCTCTCTCTTCATTTTCATTGTTTTCTCACGATAATGCGAGATTACGAATAAATTTTGCTGAATTTTTAGTTCAATTATTTTGCACTTTTTTACAATTTAAATGGTTTATTCGTTTATTAAAAATTAACCTTAATCAAGTATACTTTTAAAGAAATTCATAACATATTATATATTATAATATTATAATATTATATATTAACATAACATTACTTTCTTTTATCTGTTCATTAAAACGTACATGAAGAGTACTGATATTTTCAAATCTTGTTGAATAATAACATTTGATACAAAATTCTAACAAAAGTTTACTCTTTCCTGCAAACGAAAAAAAGAAAAATATATAGAGCGGAAAACATGGTAAAAAAATTTTTTCGCTACTCTGGAAAAATATGGTGGGAATATGAGACCGTTTTGAGTCGTTGGTTGGTAAGCTAAGTGAAAGGCTATTTTTTTCTACAGTACAAGTTTTCAAATGGTTTAAAAAAAAGAGAGAGCGAGAATGGGAGAAAAAATAAAAGTTAGTAACAAAAAAAAATCGTAAAACAAAAACGAGCAAGCAGAAAATGAAATCTCGCAGCGATAGGCGAAAACGACGTACGTCGTTCGACCTGGAAATGCAATCTCGCTTTCAGCGAGGCTTCGCTTTTACGCGAATGTAACGTGAATATTCGAAATAATATTTGAAAATTCACTGTGATGGAGAAAAAGAGAAGGGACGAGAAAAAAAGAAAGAACAAATAGCTGTATATACTTATATACGTTAACAGTATATGCTTATGTATTCGTCGATATTCATTTGATCGTTTATAAATGTTTCCGATAGCGAATTTTTCCTCTGCATTGTAAAAAAAAAAACAAAGTCTGTTAATCGTTACTGTCGTTTTATATACTCTACAAATAATACATACATCTATACACTGTATCTATACATACATCTATACAAATACTACCTATGATAAAATTTATTTTTGTGAAAATCATATTATTACATTCGCTACCTATTTAACCTTTATCGGTCGTTAGTTATCTCTCACGTGACAACGGTACTTAGTCGACTGTTTAAAAAAATATCATACATTAAAAGCTTATTAATAATTATTCGAATCTCATATATCTGTGTAAAATAAATAAAACTAAATAATTTCTAACAAAAATCTTATTCTTATAATACTGAAATTTATTTGCATATTTATCGGAACCGACTACAACCTAGGGAGAATCACATATACAAAGCTAGCGACCGATAAGAGTTAAAATACTACATATATACACATTAACGAGGTAGCAATCAATGAATAACATCAAAGATAATTCACGAAAGACACCCTATAGAAATCATCCTACCTTTGTATATAGATTGAAACGTATAGCTTTGGTCCTTTCGTCCGTTTGAACTGCATATCCACCGGGCGCAACAATTCGCGCGTGATGCACGTTACTGACCGAACGAAATGTCTATAGCCCTCTGTCTGTGTCGTGTCCACGGATATGTATCGTCGTTAGACAGAAATATACACGCTATACGTTCGTTTCTATATCTGTATATGAAAGATGTGTGTGTGTGAGAGAGAGAGAGAGAGAGAGAGAGAGAAAGCAATGCAGAAATCCTCCTGTCAAGCCGGAATTAATCCGCTTTACGGGAAGCGCAAACAACGACTGTTATCCCGTACCGAGTATAGACTAGTAGAGGGTTGCAAGATGAAGGTTGTAAGAGGTGGGGGTTGTAAACGTTTAAACGTGTCTCGATTAACTCGGACGTGGTTTTCGATCTCGCTTCACGACCTTCGTCTTAAGGGGGTCAGCTCGAGTGATAGGTTGAAAGAAAAAATTAATTCTAATTTCTTTCTCGATTTCATTCACTTCCTCCATTTTTTTGCACAACAAATCGTTTACAAGATGCGACAGAACGTTTAAACGAAATACAAAGCTCATGTGATAAATTTCAATATTTCATTCAAACCAACACTCTCTTTTTTTCTAATTTCCTTGAATTTTTTGTATCTTTCTCCCACAAAAAAAAACCACCGAAACTTTTCGTTTTGACCGAGAACGATCGTTTTATATTTATTCCGTGGTCAGGCACAGCTCGTAGCGTTTTCTAAAATTCCGAACTTTCGAGATAGACGAGCAGAGCGATAATTCATCACATACACACGCGCGCACACATTCGCGCATAGAATTTTTCGTTTGCGAGAACTTTTCTACGCCAAAAAAAGGGAAATTGTAAATAGTAGAAGAAAGAATAATTGTACGGTTTTTCTTAGAAAGAATTTACAAGAGAACAAACAAACGGACGAATGCAAAAATACATTTGAAAAACTAATGTGTGAATCATTTTTCTACTAATTTTATCAATCGATTATGAAGTATAAAAAGGAAAGAAAAAAAAGAAGAAGAAGAGGTGAGAAAAAAATGTGGCGAGACGGGTAAGGAATAGAAGAAAAAAGTAGAGAATTGTTCGATGACAAAGAAGCTCGTCGTCTGCAGGTACTCACGACTGCTACGAGAAAACTTGCGAGACAAGATAAAGCGAGCTTTGAGATGTGTCTGAAGAAGAACTTAAAAAAAGAAGCAATAAGAAAGGGAGCTAGACGAGAAGGATGAAAGAAGTCAGCTGAAGAAAGGTGAACCGTAAAAAAAGTGAGAGACAGAAATATATAAAATGAATGAGAATAAGAGAGCGAGATATACATAAGATAAAAATGATAATTAAATATTACTAAAGTGTTTAGTTAATCGAGAAGAAATATCGAAATTTTCTAATACATTATCTATTTTTGTTATAAAATATTTATTCAAATGTCGACATTGCATCTCTATATCGATACGATAGATTAGATTGAAAGGGAAGATGAAACAAAGAAATAAAGAAAGAAGGAGAGAGAGATAAGTGTCTTTCTTCAGCGAGTAGTCAACAACGAGTTAATTAAGTCCAAAGCATTCGCCATGGAAGGTTTATTAAGCTGACGCCAGATGCTCGCTCGTAAATCCTCGGAGCTTGCACGACCACGTTCCAATTTCCGAATTGCGCGAACCAATTCGGTGACAAGTAAGGGGGAAGGAAAGGGAAAGAGAGGGCAAGAGAAAGGAGAACAACGGTCCAGGATGCTGCGATGACCGCGAGACGATCGCCAAGCTTCAAATTTCACGGGTTAACGACTCGTACTACAGATAAAATGGCTTTACTCTTTTTATCTTTGACATATAGGGTGATTTTTTCGATCGAACCATCCGAATACTTCAGCTGGAATATTTTCATTTAATCGTCGGTATTTGATAAAGTAGTCATTTATTTACCTTCCTATAAACCATTTAACTACACACATTGAAATATTTATTAGTCAAAGACAAAGTATAGAAAAATAGTAGAAATAATCTGATCTAGAGGAAAAATAATATGAATTATTTGTATCATTTAGTCTCGCATAAATCGTGTAACTCTACACGTTTTATCTTTCTATCTCTTTCCTCTCATATATGCATCCGTAGACAAGTACGCACGCACACAAATATAAACGCATTATCTTTCTCATTTCCTTTCTACCAGGATCGACGTGCAGCAACAAACAGAAAAAGAATTTATTTCTTCCGACCGTCTTCTTTTCTCCCTGCAGCAAGATAATCCTAGAGATTTCATGCGTGAATGCTGGAGCCACAGCTGCGTATCAACGTGAGCGTTCATCCGCAACATCCTACGGAGGTCTATACTTACACGCGTTCAAGACCGTTCGCTATGCCCCCACCATACCAAGTATCCTCTCAATACTTTTATATACATAATGTGTTAGAAGATTTTTTTCTTTTTAATTTCTACTTATTTCCCGAACAAGAATAACAAAGCCTGATTACCTCTAACGGCCTATCTCTTCCACAATATTCTAATATAACTGCCTATTCTCTCTTACCTAACCTCTTTACTCTCGTTACTTATTACGCGGCAACTCCACATTGAACGAAGTGCAATCAACTTCGTTTACATATATAAAACTGAATTATGTTATATAATATATCTTATGCGTTCGTAAATTTCATCTAATTGCGATGAAATTTTGCTAAGTTGTGTTTCACACGCCTGATACAATTTTCCTAAAAGTATAATCATTTTACAACAATTATTGACAAAAGAGAAAAAAGATTAGGTTTTAAAGAGAGCAAGTGAATACACGTATGTCTGATATAAAACAACATGTGCGTGTGTTTATTCAAGATATCGAGATGCGTTTATACATCAAAAAATACTTGAGTGTTTGAAAAATAAATCAAAAGAATAAAGTAGTAACTAGCCGAGGTGTAATTAATTACGCATCATTGTGAAATAAATTTAATACGAGATCAAATATTAAAAAGGTTAAAAATTATGGTCAGCTTACGTTTAGATGTACTTTGTCCTTATATCCATATATGTATATATCACTTTTCAGCACTACACACACTCGCTCGCATATGCATTTCACTTGCATAAGAAAGAAAACACGCACACGCGACACGAAATAAATTACGTTCTTGTCTAATATTATTGTTACTCCTTCCGACGCTCGAAGATGACTGACGGGTAATTTGGAAAACAGAAACGAAATCTATCGACAAATACCGAACATACCCGAAGGTTAAATACAAGTTTAACGACGCTATCCTTTATGGGATAGGAATGGTAATAGGAGTGGGAGAGAGGTAAATATAAAAATAAGGACGTTCAACCTCAGCTAAGCCGATTGTTAGGTAAAGTTCTATTATGCCAAATTTATTAGAATTCGCCGAGAAATCTAAATATAACCGATTCTTATTTCATTTCTTTTTACCCAATCTTCAACCATCTTTCTCTCAATACATTCAATACGTATAGAGTATTACTACGCGTAGGCCTCGTCGATTGACCAATCGTATTGTTCGTTACAAAAATCGTTGCTCATCCCTTTTTCCAAGAAACTTATATATATATATATATATATATATATAGAAGGTGGAGCCTAATTGACCGTTACTTTTCAGCTTTTTATAAGACTGTCGTAATAGTATAGCCAAATTAGCAGTTTAACAGGATGTTGCAACAAAAAAAAAGTTGAGCGTTGAATGTTTTTTTATATTCACCTCTCTCTCACTCCTATTACCACTCCTATCCCATAAAGAATAGCGTCGTTGAATTTGTATTTAACTTTCGTGTATGTTCGGTACATGTCGTATGTATTCGTAACTACTTTTCGTATTAATCGTTGGTCTTCTTCGAGCGTCGGAAGGTGTAACAAGGATATTATTTAAATATGTGATTTATTTCGCGTCGCGTGTGCGTGTTTTCTATCTTATGCAAGTGAGGTGCATATGTGAGCGAGTGTGTATAGTGCATATATGGATAACTGCAGTTATGGATATAGATATGCAGCATTGGATACAAAGACAAAGTTCATGTAATGTAAGTTGACCAAAATTTTGAATCGTCTTTAATTTTTTGACCGCACGTAGTAGGTTTAGTAATAAAAATATATCAATAATTTTCGATACAAAATTTAATAGGTATTCGTAACGTTGTAGAATTTTTTGAACCCGACATTGTATGACACGCGTTCGTAATTCACACGAATAATTTTCGTTGCATACGTAAAACAAAAAGGATTTTAAAATATTATCAAGTGTCGGATTTATTTCACAATGATGCATAATCAATTACATCTCGGCTAGTTACCGCTCTATTCTTTTGATTTATTTTTCAAACGCTCAAGTATTTTTTTTTTCTCTTCTAATATACAATCGTGTCTCGACTTTTTCAACGTAAATAAATGTTTGTCTATTAAAAATATAGTTCCTCGTTTCATACCAGACACCTATTCTTTTCTCTGTTTTACCCATAATTAACTAAAGCATCTGAAGGATAAAATGAATATACCTAATATATATAGAATAGATATTTCATTTATTTAATAAATCAATTATCATATGGAGTTTGATTTGCGTGATTATGAAGAAGGACGAATTTATTTTTCCGTGCTTTTAGATTAGAATATTAATTTTCTTCTATTAATTAACAATTATTTAGGATATGTCCACTACCTTCATGCACCCTACCTTTATTTAATATTGTTCTAACACGTATACATCAGTTTAAACATTGCACTCTTTCTAACGTAATTAAAAATTTAAAAGAATTTCGATATCTTTTTATTTAATATGTTTTTAGATAAATGCCACGAACCGGATGTCGTTACTAGCTCGAAATATTAATTCAAAAATGTCTTAATAACTTTCATTCTTTTCAAATAAATCTTCTGTTAGATTTAGACACGCATGTGCACGCACGTGCGCATAGAATACGATTTCTTAGAAGTGGTGTAAGTATAACGAGAATAATATTCGAAATAAATAGAATTAATCCCCTCCGATAATCATGTAAACAACTTTCGAGAAAAAACTTTAATAGCTTATTTCAAACCAGTCTAACAAAGGATTTCGAGGATAAGGGTACGCAAAACTTATACTTATTACATTTCAATTATAATACTAATTTCCTGTAATAATTTAACTTTTATTTAGCTTATGTCTACTACTCTAATGCACCCTTCTTATTTTTAAGAATGTTCTGATTCTTATACTTTGATTAAAACATTACATTTTTTCTAACGTAATTCAAAATATAAAAGAATTTCGATATATTCTTATTTTATATATTTTCAGATTTAAATTAAATCATAGTTGTTATTTTAATTCTACTCGGATTTACTCCTCGTTTTCATTTAATCATTTTGTATTCACACTTTCTTCTGTTATATCGATAATTATTTAAAATTTTTTTCAAATCTTACTCTTAGGCACAGGCCATTTACGATTATTTTCAAAAAAAGGTTCTTCGTCAGATATTCTTTTCGGATGTTGAAATCTTAATGATTTTCACATCCCTCCTGAGTTTTCAGAAGCAGTTACCTCTTCGTGATTAGACCTGGGGCCTGGTATTTTACTTTCCATATAATGTTTATCATATTATATATGCTATACATTTCATGGCAATGAATTTTTTGTTTTGCTTCAAAAGAGTATTAATTCTAGTACGTACGTATGGAAGAATTGTTAAATAATCGATTTAATAAAAATAAATGATTCATAAATACACTTATTAATTATCTTAATATAAAGAAATTAAAATAAAAATCAATCATTAGAAATAGAAAACAGCTGGTCAAAAGTAGGTCACTAGTATGAAAAGTAGGTCAGCGATACAAAAGTAGGTCAGCTATGGAAAAACATAGCAATAATCCCATACGTATTGAATGTGTTAGGAGAAAGACACCAGTATTGATTTTTCTCTCGGTGAATTCTAGGAAATTCGTTAAATATGAAATACACATAGAAAAACATTCCTTAACTACCGGCTTAGTTGAACGTTCAATGTTTTGTTTATGTTCGTTTCTCTCCGTCTCTCCTCGGCCAGTGTCGACAACTGAACGTAGTCATTTCGTCGTTAGATTTATTATTGACCTTCGTGTATGTTCGGTAAATGTCGTATGTATTCGTAACTACTTTTCATAGTAATCATTAGTCTTCTTCGAGCGTCGGAAGGTGTAACAAGGATATTATTTAAATATGTGATTTATTTCGCGTCGCGTGTGAGTGTTTTCTTCTTATGCAAGTGATATGCATATGTGTACGAGTGTGTGTAGTGCATATATGGATATGGTGCAGTTATGGATATGGATATAAAACATTGGATAAAAGGACAAAGTACACTTGAAGTAAGCTGATCATAATTTTTAACCTTTTTAACATTTGATAGGTTTAATGTTAAACATATATTAATAATTTTCGATAAAAAAAATCTAATAGGTAATCGTTAACGTTATAGAATTTTTTGAACCCGACATTGTATGATACACGTTCATAATTTGCACCAATAACTTTCGTTGAATCCCGAAAAGGATTTTAAAATATGATCAAGTGTCGGATTAATTTCACAATGATGCGTAATCAATTATACCTCAGCTATAGTTACCGCTCTATTCTTTTGATTTATTTTTCAAACGCTCAAGTATTTTTTTTTTCTCTTCTATTAGGTGTACAAATAAGTTTCCGCCGTTCTTATTAAAAAATTAAGCATTTGAGACTGGTCAGGATCGTTAAAACAAACGTATTTAAACAATTGAAGATATTAGTAGAGTACAATACTATGTTTGATTTACCTATATCAATTATTAATTAATCTAGAAGCACGGAATATAAGTTTATAAATTCGAAATGCGATAAATAACTAATAATAATGAAGAAAATATAAAATATAGAAATTAATGAAAATTGTTAAAATGTAAAAAGAAGATTATAAAAATGAAGAAGAGGAGGACAAGTATTTCCGTGGTGCGAAAAGTACTCCAATGTTTCTCTCTCGTCCGAGTAGGAAAAGTTGGACAATAAAAGTAGGAGTTCTCGGTTTTCTTCTTTATTCTTGCTCCAAGGCTCGCGGTCATCGGCCACCACTCCAGGGAGAAATTCGTACGCGAATGTACACCTCGGGGTAAAGTTAAAGTACGTAGGTATAGTCGCGATAAATACCAATAAACCGGCGGCATCGCTTTACACGCTGTTGTTGTATAAAAATGCTCTTTTCTTTCTTTACTTTTTTTTTTCTTCTTCTCTTTTTTACTTTCTTCTTTTTTCTTTTTGAAATGCCGGAGCTTTTCTTCCTACTTTACTATATCACGCGAATGCTGCGAAAATCCTACGAATGCCTCGAGCTTTAAATTCTTCACGTAAAGCAAACGTGCTTTCTAGAACAGATCTTTGTAATCTATGGATAATGTCATTAATTTTTCTGTCTAAATTATCCGACAAACGAATGTGTCACTTTTTTTCCAATAATTTCAATTCTCATATTTACGATTTGCGTAAATGCGTTAATATTTTATTGTGGATTATACGCGTTCGTATGCTTTATCGATTAAAAGAAATTTAATATTTTTATATTAAAAAAATGTTGTTGATTTCTGAAGTGAAAATATTTGCATTTTATCGTGAAACTGTATACATGTATGTGAGTACTCTATATCACCAAATATTTGATATTTTAAAAATAAATATGTATAAAATATTCTCTATGCAAGTACGATAACATTTAATCATCTATTGTAGATATACATATGTTTACGTGGATTATATATCATACCACATATTTCAAATTTTCATCATAACAATTGTTAAAGTATATTCTGAGCATACTAAAATTTCATCATGGTCTTTATATGCATATATTGTATTTTTAAAAAACTATTTATTTTAACATATTAAGGCTCACGACTTGTATATATAGGTTGTCTCTTAAAAATTTCTCAACTGATTGTTAGAATAAAAGAAGAAAAAATCGATATCGTTTAGAATGATAATATCTCGCTTTTCATTTAAAGATATGAATTTCCTGTTAGTGATGTTTCTTTTGTTACTCTATACATCTACTAAAAAAAAATGTATAATGTATCAATTCAAAAGCGAAACTATTCATCGCGTGTATATGAGTTAAATTAATTTCCTCCGTGTAGACAGTAACTCATACTCTTGTAAAATTATTCGTTTAGATATAAGAAATAAAGATTAACAATAAGAATGAAAAGAATTAGCTTGAATAAAAACAAAGATAAATCACTCTTTCTTTCTTCTTTTGTTTTATTTTTTTTATATAGACTTTCGTACTTTTATCTTGAGTTGAATGTTTCAACTTTCAACATGTTCGACGTTGAAAAGGGAAGATTCGAGTTAGCACGGGTTCGTGTACCTAATCGGAAAAAAGCTCCAACAGATATCTTCATCCCTATTCTACTCTCCTCTTCCTCCTCGTCTTTCTTCTTTCCGTTTGTTCATCTCTTTCTCTCTTTTTTTTCTCCCCTTTAAAAGCGTCGAAAGTTTCGAGTTCGTGCAAACGCCGCACCGCAGCCTGGGTTTGCGAGTCTACGTATAAAACGAAAGGTGGTATCGATCGATAAACTTCACGATGGCGATTTTATTTCTTTTATTTTCTTTCAACCTTTCTATTTTTCGCGAATTTTCACCGCCTAGTTTGAGACTTAATACTCTTATTGTTAAGATCGGCGGCACTTTGATTGTCTTACGATTTCTAGGCATCGATATTGTCATAGATTTAAAAATCAGTTAATTTGACAATTTTTGTATTAAAATTAAATTTAAAATAAGCGTGGATAACGTTAATAAGAGATAGCTTACGAAATAACAAAAGCAGTCTGACTAAATAAAAAAATCTGCAATAATTTTTCCATTACGCTTTCTACAATTTTTATTCCGGCACGTATAAACATATACAGTATATACATAAGCCCACATAGTGCAGTAACATTAACATAATGCTAAAGCATAACGAATAAAGCTCTTGCCTTTAAAGTCACCAAAGAAATAGAACAAAGAGTGGACGTCGAAGTAATGCGAGAACTTCCCTATGGTAAATTTTCACGATTCGCTTTTCACGGAGAATACCGCTTAGCAGTGCATAAATATCATAGGTTGTTTCCTATCCTATATATTTCCTTTTTCTCTATCTTTTTTTTTCTCTTCCTCTTTTTCAACATGGATATTGTAAATCCTCTTTTTTACTATGTTTTATCTCGTATTTTTATTCCCGAAAGGCTTACAATTTTGTCTCGTATAGAAGATATGAAACAAATTTTCTATCTCTCGTTTCTCTTTATTACTATTAAATCTTTATCTATTTAATGTAGCATTATTGTTATAGTATTTCCTATTTATAATATATACTACACATAAATGACCTCGTTTATATATGTATAGAGTTTTATATGCATAGATGTTAAAACGCAAAATCTCCACCAAGAAGGGGAAAATATATATTCCAAATTTTATTTTCAATATTTATTTTCCCAAACTTATTAAAAATGTTTTGACATTCAGTATTTTTTAAATGGGATAAGTCTTTGGGATAAATTCATTTATTTTGACCAAACCCCTTAATAGAAATGTCCACTGTGTATTTTATTTTCTATTTTTATCTATGCTAAACAAGACCTGATTTCACTCATTTCCTCCCTTTTATTTTTTTCTTTCTGCATGCAATGCACATGAAGGCGTTGTACTGTCGCATATACCCATATACGAATACTTCAGCAAATTATGAATCTTTTTTAAACGGGTGCTAACTTTTGTTCTAGCTTCCTTTTATCCATCGTATCCCCCATCCATTATTCGATTCTATACATTATTCATAAACTAGTGATCTCTCGAGATACAATCGAATAAGAAAAAAGAACAAGAAAAATATAGAGGACAGGATAGATAGCAAAAAAAAAGAAATTCACTTAATCTCGATCGATTATCATTTCATGATATTGAACAACGATATCTTTTTAGTTGTTATGACACAACGAACAATAAAATATAACAAAAACAAGTCGTATTTTATTGCGTTGATATGAAGTAGAAAAAAGAGAGAGAAAGAGAGAGAACAGATACACAATCGAGTACATTTTTCTGACTAATTTTGTAAAATAAAATGACGAATGAATGAATGAATAAGTCTATGCTAATATGGAAATATTGATATATGTAGTTAATTTCTTTAGATAATAATTTTTCATGCGAATAAGAAAGATGAATGACTAGTAAAATAGACGAAAATATTTTATGATTCAGTTTGAAATGATCGATTTATAGGATCGATAAGGCCATCTCGGCTAAACATATTTGGAATAGTCTCTACTCCTTGGAGAAATATCGTATCTTTTCACGGACCCTCTTCTATTACTTTCATCTCTCTCATTCTTCCTTTTATCTTTTTCTCTCCTTCTTTTTCTATCTTTTTTCGTGTCTTTCGTGGTCTGAAAACTTTCATCGCAGAAAATTTCATTTTCCTTGGGGAAACGAAAGACACCGGCTATTCATCGCTTATCGTCCCTCGCCACGTGGAAACACGTGTGTATTATCGAATACAAAATATTTATTACATATACGCTAAAAATCAACATACAATTATAATTGAAAAAAATAATACTTTTTAACAACTACAAAAAAAAAAAAAAAAAAAAAAAACAAATCTTTTGAAAGATATTTAACAAAATATGAAATAGAAACAAATGAATAAATGAAAAATATTCTGTTTTCCATTATGACTGGTTTTGGTAGAAGTAGCTTCGTTTCTTCTCGATAGTTCTAGTGTTAAATAACAATCCACACTTGTTTGAAGTAAACAAAAGTAATAATAAAAGGAAAAATTGTGAGGAAAATTAAAAAATGACATTTTAAAAATTAAAAGCTACGCTTGTTGCAAATAAGTATAAAAGCAATAAAGAATAGGAAAGATTGTAAGAGAGAGAAGGAAATATAGGAAGATGTCTCAGGATCGAGTGTATCCGATTTATTTCTCTCGTATTTATGTACATACATGTATGTGATCGAGATATATCGAACGTCGAAAGAGAGTCATCGATATCGGTGTCTCAAACGTATATAGAAAGTTATGCGAGCGTGGTTTCGCATGAGATGACAAAACCGCTTCTTCCTCCTCGTATACGAACCGATTCGAGAGAATATGTACTATGTTAGGATGACAGTGACAAACGCTAACGATCCTCTTTCTCTCTCAGGGATGTTGATCTCTTTCCTTTTTCTATCCACACGATTCTCTTATTTTCATCCGAAACGAATTTCGTCTCGCCTTGCTCGATTTAATTCGATTGATTTGTTGATAAATAAAAAGATCTCGTATTGCGTTACGCATTTGTGTGCGTGTATGTAGATCGTTGACTAATAAGGTCAAGCTTCTTTGATCGCTATATGTAAATAAATGTAAATAATAGTAATTCAATAAAAAATAAAAAATTGAAGTATCTTTGTCTTACAATAAGAGAAAGTGAAAGGGAGAAAGAAAAGAGACAAATAATAAAGTTTCGTAAAACTTTAGGACTTAGTAACCGCGGAAGCTCTTTCGTAGGAGCTTCTATGGCATACTGCCAGTTGAACGATTTCGTAGTAGTTGTCAATAGTAAGAGAGTCTTGGTTTTTTCTTCTTACAACCAATGCAAAGAAGCTGTTATAGGTCGAACTGGTTTTGACGGATACCCTTTGCACGAACTTTCCCTATCTGGTTTGAAGATACAATACAAAGAAACTCGGAAACTACAAGTTTGTGGGTTTGTAAGTGCTAGAGAGAGAAAGTTTATCGAGGTCGATATTCCATGAGATCTTTCTTCGATACTTTTCGTTCATCCTCCTCTTCCCTACCCTTTTCACCTTTCTCTCTCTTCTTATTTTAATCATTTCTTCGTACACGACATTTCTCGAAGGAACCTCGATCAACGCGTTACTACTATGTACGGTCTTCTGAATTTATATGTGTATATATGTATACACGAATTTGCCTTGTGTCTTTCTCTGTCTCATGTATTATATATTATATATGCAAGGATAAGTTTCCATATATTCTCTTTCTCTCTTTCTTTTCTTCTCCCTTTTTTGTTCTCTTACTCGCTGAAAGTTCACGTATGTGCTTTCGGATAAAGGAAACCACGTCGATATCTTATTTTCCACGATTTATTCGACGATTCACCTGTGAAATAAAAAGTGGGTATTGTATGGGAAAAGAAAGAAAGAAAGAAAAGAAGATTAGGAAACGTTTTTGGCGGTTTGAAGTAAAGAGGAAGCGTATAGAATTGTTGTGTATGATTTTCTCTAGATTTTTTTCCTGATTTTGATTATTAGAAACATCTTATCCTATTTTTTTTTTTCAAAGACAAGAGTTCATTATTATGGACTTGCTTCTGTTATGATTTATGCAATCGTATTCAATATTATTCAAATTTTATATAAATGTTAGAAATAAAGGTGAGAAGATAAATAATACAATGAAAAGTAATCATTATTATTGTTCGATAGGAAATAATGTAAAAATTCAAAGCAATTCTATTCTATAACAAAGATATATTATACATCGAAAGAATCATTAATCATAATCCGTTCCTAGCGAATAGAAATTTTTCTAGTAGTTCAAGATCATCAGATAGGTGAATAACTCAGCGAGCACACTAATACGCACATATACGTACTCGAGTATTTCCTCTACATTAAAGAGCTATCATAGAAAGTTAAATCGCTTGTCTTGCTAGAAGAAAATACTCTTTCTCTCAAAGATGAGCCTTCCTTCTCACGGACGTCGATCCGTAGCTTGGTAAATAAAAAACGCGAGAGGAAAGAGAAGATGTATGTCCTTTGCGTGTATGTGTATAAAATACGTGTGTGTCCGTGAAGCATATGAAACGTTACTCTAATGTAGGAGTCAAAGCCAGAGTTACGATACTATATATGACTTCACTGGCACAGTCGACGAGTTTGCTTTTTTAAGAAAATAAAAAGAGAGAGAGAGAGAGAGAGAGAGAGAAAAATGTATACAGGTTGTACAAAAATGATACAATTAGTCCAAGATCGAAAAGATGTCAATTAAAAAATAATATTACTCTCTACATCGGTTCTTTTTAAATTTGAAATATAAGGTTCTTGATCTAACCAAAAAGTTCGTGACGATTAATATATATATATATGCTATATTTATATTGAAAAAGAGATAGAAATAATTAATGAACGTAAATATTTAATGAGATGATTATGCCGCGGAAATGATTCCGCTTAGAATTATAAAGATACGAAGACGAAAAGGAAATACACATTTGTAAGAAAAAGGAAAATAATATGTCGGAATAGAGGAGAGGAAGCAAGCTGTAGATGAGACGTTACGAAGCAGAATGCAGCTTGGCCGGTTTTTTCTCTCTCTCTCTCCCCCCCTAGCTTCTTTATTTCTCTGCCTGTCTGCCTATTTCCAACTCTTTTTCGTCGATGGATTTTTGTCTATTTTTCCCTCTCATCTCTACTTTTCTCTTTCTTTCTCTGTTTATCTGTTTATTGTCATCCTCTCATTCTTACACATTTTATTCCCTTCTCTCTCACACAGTCAACCTGTTTCTATCTCTTTCTCCCATGGCTGTTTTTGTGCCCGTGTCAGTCTTTCTCTCTCCCTCTCGCTCTCTCTCTCTCCTACATCGTTTCCGTTCGTTTCAAGTTCATATAGCTATCTCAGTCGGTTGAACGTCGACGCGATAGCAGGACTCCCCGAGGGTACATAATAAGGTCTTTCTCCAGAATCGGTACCTTGCCGAACGAGTTCCATTCAACGAGACGGGAAACAGAAGCATTTTACCTTCTACGCGTCCTTCCTCCTCTCTTTTTCTCCCCACCCTTTCCCTCTCTCTGCTCTATTCGCGAATCCTCGATAGAGAGAAAATCCGGCCTATGCACGAGTTTACTTCTAACGAGGATCAGACGTTAATTTTGTTCAAAACTATCTCATACTACTCTTACTCTTGATAATTCTTTTTCTATTTTTTATTTGAATAAAAAAAAAAACATCGTTAAAAGTTTTAATGACATTCAAGTTTTTTGTTACTTTCGTTATAACATATACCTATCTTTCTGAATTTTGTTATTACTTGCGGTAGATTAAATCAAAAAGTTGCAAGCTTAAATCTTTGTTTTATTTTATATTTCAATTATAAATAATAAATTAAAATAATAATATTAATATTTTTGAGAAAATAAAAATGAATTTTGGAGAATATTGAGAAGAATTTGTAAACAGTATTGTTGTTTACAGTTAATAACATTCTTTCCCTTTTGCATTTCTATTAAATGTTCTAATTTATTTAATTACTCTTGTCTCCGCTAAAATTTGTATTTTCAAGCAAGCTTTTTACATTTTCATGTTTTTAATATAAATTCATATCTTACATTTATTTCTTTTATAAAATTAAGAAATGAAATTCTTGTATTCCTCAAAGAGTATGTTTTAATTTATCTTTTAAATATTTTACAAAGAGAAATAGAGGAAGAAAAGTTTTCCACAAGTTATATGTCAGACACATTTAGTGCTTTTCAATTATTAGACTAAAAATAAATAATGAATTTTCTTCTCGTGGTCAGAACGTTTCGATCGAATATCGGTACGAGAATTGCAAAGAAAGAAGTAAAAGAGAAAAAAAAATTTGGTAGGAGAAAAATTCACTGGTAGAGTCACGATTTTGCACGATGCTCTGTGATCCGTGTATAATAGGAAAGAGAGGGAAGAAGAATAGACGTGGAAGGCCACCCTTTCGATTCTTTCATCGTTCGTGGCAAAGTTCGACGGGTCGTTCGATGGATCGCTCGAACGTGCTCTGTCTGTGTCCTATTGAAAAGGCATATCTCTCTCTCTCTCTCTCTCTCTCTTTCTCTCTCATACACATCTATACACAAGAATGTTTTTTACATGGCAGGAGAACACTCGAGCTATCACAGGAGTGGCTGACTGACGGTGTCATCCCTTTTGTACTCTCGAGTATAGATATCTATATCTATACCTATATTTATGAATATTTAGAATATTTTATGAATAGATATGTATATTCGAAATATTTTATATTTATACAATACCTAGCCATTGTATATAATGCCCGGCGTTATTAGGCAATGTATGAAATACATGAGAATTTTATTACATATTTTCCTTAGGCATTCTATGGAATGACAAATGCTATTTAGGCAATGTATGAAAAAAAGATCCTGATAAGGCTATTACATAAATGACACGCATTCCTCAAAAATATAAATGTTATTCCAAAAAAAGTAATGAGTTATTCCATGATAATTCTGAATTTCAAACTTTGCCAGTAACATATATAAATATGTAGATTTAGATACAGGGAGTAAAATAATAAATGGGAAATATAAAAATATCAACGCATGAAAACGAATAAATACAAAAATAGAAAATTATGTAGTAAAAAATGTGAAGATTTCAAGATATCAAAACTATATTCTTTATTTTTTATTTCTTTCTCCCTCTTTCTCTCTCTTTCTATTCGTCTGTCTCTGTCTCTGTGAAAACGTTTTATCGAACGACTGCGGTCGACAGGACCCTCGGACTTAATTGAGCTCTTAATTGAGCGAGAAATAACGGCATAGTGCTGGTCCAGTCAGGATGGGAGCATGCTCACCTCGTGAAAAACCTCTTATTAATCTGTCCCATTAACGCCCACCGAGAATGCTCCATTCTAAAGGAAATCTTTTGAACGCTGGTTTTAGTCTCCTCGTTTCACTGATTCGATATATTGCGAGAGAAATTTTGTAAATATTTTATATTTTATATCCAGTAATGGTAGAAAATAAATACTAAATAAATACTAAATTAAAATAATTTATCTAGACATTTGTTATTATCGTTTATCATATATTATTAGATTACAAAATGCTTTTTTAAACATTTTCTATTGAAATTTGTCAATTGCAATTAAAAAAAACTTATACTTAAATATAACTTGAATAAATAATCTTGAAGAAAATTGAATAGTTTTCCTCGATAAGTTATTACATCATACATATTTCCACAACGAGAATTTCAAACGTTATTTGCTAAAGATTTACCCAGCACCACTCGACGATCTTCTCAAAGGACTTATTGTTAAGTACGTCATTGAATATTCATAAACTCACGATATCGGTAAATATCCTTTGAGCTTGGTACTTTTTGTTGGAAAAGTACGGTGCATTAAAATATTGAATTTCATTTGGAGCAGCTTGAACGATAGAACATGTACATATATATATACATAGGTAAATATATATAGACATATACAGGTATACATAGGTAAATATATATATGTATATATTTATACACAGGCATTTATCGTTCACCAAAATTCGATCATCCCTGTTTCGGCCGACCGCGATACAATTTATGCTTTCAAAATTGCTTCCTCTTTCGTTCGATTAATGCATCCTATATAAACCGGAAAAACAGAAACCGCTGACAACACGAGTTGTAAATTTAAAAAGAAGAAAAGAGGAAGAGAGATAGAGAGAGAGAGAGAGGAAATATAAAAAAGATAGTTATCTTTTTTTTATAATTAACACGATTAGCAAATAAAAATAAATTCCAATTGAAGATAGAGAGAGCTACATAAATAAAGAGAGAGAGGCAGAAAGAAATAATATTTAAAGAAAGACAAGAAAAAAATAATACATAGAGGGGGTGGTCCACGCAACGTGTGCACTGTTACAACTATGCACGACAAACTATGTAATTTTTGTATTTAACATTTTTTTCTGCTACGCATATTTTGAAAGTTATATCGGTGCACGCGTTGCGTGGACCACCCTACAAAAAATCAGATAAAAGACAAAGAATAGAATAGAAAACAATACAAGTATACCGAAAAGAAATATTGAAAGAGATGAATGTATAGAAAATGAAGAGTACAAAAGTAAAGGAAAATATTTTCTCTTATGATTTTCCGATTTGAAATCGATTATACCATCGATATAACGAGATAAATGAAACGCATCGCGATTAATTCCGACTCGTAATTATCGGAAGGTGCAGCTAGTACTACATTGTTAGTTACACGATCGCAGGACGTACTGCAATGCTGCAATATTCGAACTCATTTTGAAATATAATAATTGCTTTCCGGCAAGCGTATCTTTTCGATGAAGTTATCACCCAAGCGAATTAAATTGGCTAGGAGGGTGTACGAGAGAAAGGGAAAATAAAGATAAATATAGAAATATTATGATTAAAGCTATTCTAATTTTCGAAGAAAATTAATCTTTAAAATGTGAAACAATGTTCTATGATTCTATAACATGGTATTGTACTCGTAGTTATGATATTGAAAAAGTTGAATTAAATTCTGAAGACTTGTTGCCAAACATAGTGGTAATCTTATGCCTTTCAACTGTCATAAACTATGGATTCTATTCTCGGCCATATAAACTTATCTACGTTGATTAGGAGAAGAATGATTTAAGAATATAATATTTGTTTTGAAAATTTACGAAGGCCTTATTAATTATCTTGACATCATCAATCTCTTATCTCTTAACGTTCCATTTAACAATTTTAAGGGATTACGAATTACTTTATATTGAGCCTCAGCACATCTGATATGGATACTTAACTCTCTTTAGATACTTTAACAGAATGTTTTTATATGTAAATTTATATCATCGTCATTTTCATATTTTCTTTCAATCAATTTCCTCTATATTTATAATCTTTATTCTGTATTACGCTTTCTAGGCTAGTTATAATTGTATTTTCTATTAATGAGCTCAATTCCGTAAAATAAAAATAAAATAAAATGTTGCAATCATAAGACTCACCAATTTGATTGCCTCGTAGTCGTTATTTCTTAGCAAATTCATCAGCCTGGAGTGTTCCATTTCTTCTTGACTCATCTTCTCTTGTTCCCCCTTTCTCTCAACAAGTTCTACTCGATCGTCGAACAGCTTCGACCTGTTCGCTTGCTGATCGCTGCCACACTTCGGCTCGCTTCGACGTTCGACTTTCGCCGGTAAACCAGCATCAAATTGTAAATTCTTCAGGAGGCTCTCCTTAACCACCATACCGCTCGATCTGTCCTCGTTATTTTCCTTCGAAAGGGTCGATCGATCGTCCTCGATCATTGCACCAACTTGTCTAGTGTCTTTCTCGACCTTGAACTTCCTCCTTGCAAATTCATCAGCATTATTTTCAAAAGATAACAATTTATCACGATTGTCTAATCGATCCTCTAGATCAGAACCAGCTCCATCGATCTCTGTTATATTATTTTTAATATCTTTCTCTTCCTTTTTATCCTGTTTACTCGAAAAATTACGATATCTCATTTCTATTGATTTCTCACCGGAATCTATCGAATTCGTTTCATTTATAACTTTCCAATCGTCCAAGGTCATTGATCCCTTCCCACAAACAATTTCAACTTTCCTATCGTCTTCCATGATAGTCTCGAGAGTCTCCTGTCTCATTTCTCCGATCCTGCCATAAATATCCTCCTCAGTCTCTTTTTCTTTTTCTTTTTTTTCTTTTTTGTCTTTTTTCTCTTTTTTCTCTTTTTTCTCTTTTTCTTCTTCTTTTTCATCTTTTTCATCTTTTTCCTTTTGTCCTTTCTCGAGATTCTCTTCCTCCTGTTCACACGTCTCCGAACGTTCCCCATAAGCAGAGATACGTAAAGATGGTCTTAGAATCGAGCGAAGATCGTCAGCATAAATCACTTGCGGTTCCAAGCTACGTTCGTAAATCTTTTCTACATGATTAGACGATGATACCAAAGAGGAAGTGGTAGAAGAAGTGAAAATATATTTCATTGTATTAGTAGCTGCATTATTATCCTTTGTCACGACCTTCCCAGATTTTCTCACAGATTTCACATAATTTCGCATTTCGTTAGGCTTGAAAGTGGTCGATCTCGTCGAAGCAGACTCTTCGTTCAAGGTCATCGGACATTGATTTTTTACACTGCTGTTGGTCTCTTTTCTACTAGGACAAATCGCTCCTTTTTTTGGATTTATTCGTTTCCAATCGATGTGGCCTTGAGACGGTACGCGTACTTGTACGCTAACAAGACTACCTTTAGCTTCTTGATTCGCCATAGTATTCTTTTTAACGATCTCGACTACGTCTTCCAAAGAAACTCTACCGTTCTTATTTATTTGCTCCTCGTCGTCTTTTTTTTTACCAAGTAGAGATACTTCGGTAGATACATTGGAAGGTTCTATGTTATCGTTCTTGGAAGATTTTTGAAAAGATGATTTTCTAGATAAAATGGCCGACGTATTCGTCGATAATAATCCATCGATGCAATTGGAATTGGATGATTTTTTGTTTTTCGATTCAATTCGTTTAAAACTCGAACCACGTTGAGGTATTCTCGATGAAGTATTTGGACTGATATCTCTTCTTTTAACACCGTTAGAAGCTACAAATCCATAATCTTGTTGTCTAATTTTATTTTTAATTAACAAATAATCTTTGTAAGTTTCTTTATTGAATATAAAATTGGAGGACGAAGAGGAAGAGTCTGGATTGGTGCGCGTAAGGTCGTCGTAACTGGAGGAAGCTCCGCCGTTAGCTCGCTCGGTGGACTCGTCGATTGACCTTGACCTTGGATCTTGATTACTTCGTTGACATCTTCTTTGACTGCTCCGTCGTTCAGCACTGCTGTTTGATCTGGTTAATGGCTTCTCGCGTCCCGCGTTCACGGAACTTTGTAATTGTGCTTGACTCAACCATTCGTCTACGCGTCTCTGAACCTCACCTTTTCTTGGCAAATCATCATTCGTCTTCGATGTAGCAGTTCGATCGATATTGTCCTGAATCAATCGCGACGAAGAATACCTCGAAGAATCCTTTCCCCTCTCGCGTGATCTCTGCCTAACTTGCGTCTGTTGATTAACTTTCGAACGATGCGCTAATGGATTGTTAGAAATAGTTCCTTTTATTTGTTGATGGCTGTGATATTGCTGAGGTTGTTGGATTTGTTTCTTTTTTGGGTGTTCCATTTTTACAGATTTAACGTTAATCGTACACGTAGTACTTCCTACATCGCTGAATTCGATAATCCTTTCGTCTTCGTACTCGTCTAATATATTATTTACCGACTGCGTATCCGCCGAGCTTGTACTTTTCGATTTGTTTCTTACTACACTTTCCTCGCTGCTCGAGTATCCACTTTGTTGTTGTATTTGCTGTTGCGGTTGTTGCTGCTGCTGCTGCTGCTGCTCTTGTTGTTTTTGATGTTGTTTTTGTGAATATTTTGACCGAGCTTTAATAGGATTTTGAAATTTGTCTATCCTTTTACTGATCGATCGGTGCTCGTTCACATTCTTTTCCGAATAAATATATTTCGGACTCGACATTCTATTATTATCGTTTTTCGTATTTTCCTTCTTGTCGAGGAAGATCGTTCTTGCGGTACGTGATATTTGTGCGATCCGAAAATTTCCTTTCTCGTTCGTCGTTGAAATTTTCGATACCAATCTCGAATGTGGTATTTGATCAACCGAATACCCATCTTCGTCGGCATATGGTATGTCGCCGATCAAGGTTTTTGCAAACGTTTCATCGCTCATTTTATAAGGGATCTTATGATCCTAATGATATTTTTCCTTCTCCTTTAATTACATTTTCATAGAATGTTTATGCAGGGTATTCTTCAAGTTCTGAAATGAAAATGAAGGGGGATTAGATTGATGGTAGTTTGCTTTTTTTATTTCATCTCGCATCAGTTATTTTAAAGTAAAGCTGATATTTCTGTATTAAAATATATTTATTACGCTGTCAGATATATTATGTAAGAAGTCGGTGAGTGCGAATGAAAAAAACTCGAATAAAAGTAAAATTTAATGTCAAGCTCTTAAATCTTAACTATAACGAACTCAAACGTTTTCTCAAAGATCTCATCTTTAAGCTTCTTCGATAATTTCAATCCATTTCGACGCGGTCTCGTCAAGGTACGCGAAGAGAAGTTTTTAAGTGGCAGATTAAGTGGCTAACATCGGTTCCACTCAAAGACACCGTCTTAAAAGTAGATCTTAATCTCCGGTTCTTATCTTCGAGTCGATCAAAAGCAGAAGCAAATCGTAATATGTATTCGCAATTCTTTCTTATGATTATAATAATATATATATAAATAAAAGTATTGAGTGCACGTTACAATAAACCTCTCTCAGTCGCAGCTGAACACACAAAAACGCCCGTTTCATAGTTTCAAACCTAATAACATATCCCTATGTTGATCATATAATGAAAAAATGATAATATTACATATATCGTCATACTATATCATCTTGAAAAATATAATAGTATCATTTTCGGATCGTCTCAATTTTCATGGAACATCCGGGAAGCTCTAGCGAGCAAGTTTCAAAGCTCACCCGGTAGAGCCTGCTGCTCTCTCAGCGGATTAGGTTCTAATAACGGTGTCATTCAAGCATTAAAGGCCCTCTAACATCGCTTGTTTTTTAACGAAGGTACGTAGAAATCATTTTTCCAATTCGAAGATTGTGACAATGATAAAAAGAAAATTAATATAGGAAAAAAGAAAAATAAGGTAAGAAAAGCAATAAAAAAAGTTGACAGAGAGAAAGACGTATCGTTCGATAACATGACTCATTAATCTCGCTAACGGATCGGTACTCTCTCGCCTAGCTACCTTTCGTGAGATAGATAAAGTTGCTACTCCTACCTCTCTATGATCCTGTCCAAACGCATACGAAAGATCGATATGACTATTCCCGGTCATGGTTCTATCCTTGATCATTAATCACCTTTCCGAAGATCTTCTAATTATCTTCAAATGTATGTCTTATCGCTCTCGAGAGTAAGATAAGCATTATATCTATAGTAATTAGACATGCAGTGACTTAAAAATATATTCGGATACTACAGTATGATTAACTTCTGATCTCATCTTTCGGTTCTTTATTTTTAATTCAAATTTCTTTTCGTTTTTCTATTTAATGCACACAATTAGGTATAATAAAACGTTTCTGATATATATAACATTACATACAGCTTTGATTATTAATTAATAATACAAAAAATATCTCGTTGATAAACAAATAGGTAATTAACAGAAAAAAGTATTTATAATAAATGAGAAAAATATGAAGAAAAGTTCGCGATATGTTAAAATTCGATAAATATATCAAGTAAAAGAATATGAGTTTGTTAAGAAAAGAAGAAAGGAATATGATAACGAGTTGAAAGGATGCTGGCGAAAGAAAAGAGTAAAGAAGAAGGAGGTCGTCTCTTCGAGGTGGCACGATTTCTCGCTCGAGCAGCAATGCGTTATATCCATGTGCTTTATTTTGCAACAAAAAAAAGGAACGAAAAGGACGGAGAGAGAAAGATAGGCAAAAAGAAAAAAACAATCCTTCGTTGCTTTTCGAAAGCGGGGTATTCTCTTAAAGGGCCACACGCGAGGCTGTTCCTTTCGTACTCGTCTTTTCTACGTTGGACCCACGCAAAGAATTCTCGGATAAAATCAACATAATGAATTTTTCAACATTTTTTAAATAAGATCTTCTTCTTCAAAGTTTCATTAAAGATTATTCATAAATTATGACAATTCATCAAATTGTAGACAAAGTATTATATAAAAATTAATTTTATTCGCTACGCGTAGGTATTATTTTCTTTATACGTATGTATGTAACCTTTGTAAACAACAATCGAGAAAAGAAATTCCAAGAAGAAAATAATTGTTTGTAAAAGATGGAACGAAAAGAGATTATACTTTTATAAGAAGAAAAATATTTACAAATTACAATTAAACAAATGCGAATGACATAAAAATTATTTCTATTTTCGCTATACTATTTACATGCATTAAAATAAACTTGCATAAATTCAAAGTGAAAGTTTATTTTATAATATCATGAAATATTATACAAAATCGACTTATGTAAATTTTGATTTCACATATTCAAATATACATTTTATATATTGCAATAAGCACGATATTAAAATATATGTAAATATCCTCTGCTCGAACGTTTTTCATAACTTTATCATAAATTGTGAAATATATGAAATTATTTTCCGACCTAATTAAATGATTCTCTACGTAAATTTCAATGGAAAATATCGAGAAAAAAAAACCAAGTTCCAATCTGTGTACGCATGTCAAAAATCATTACGAAAAACATAAGGAATAATCATTTTAAACTCCGTCTTTTTGATATTCATTCAAGGGATTAAACAGACATTTTCAAAGAGAAGTGGCCAAAGTTAACGAGACTTTTATAAATACGTAACATATGTACAGAAAAGTTTCTATTACGAAAAGGGCAAAGCACAGAGCTTTCTAAGACGAGAAGCAAGAAAACGTAAAACTTGGGAATAGTTTCTCAAGGGAAAAAGGACCCATTCATGACGAAGAGAAAATGGAGAAGACGTAAAGGAATCTGATCTCGTCGGTATGAGACCTTAAACTTGGATTCTACCTTTGATCTTATTAGACAAAACCTAATACTTTCGTTTTTACCATTTCCTCAGATTGTTTGCTCAACGAAGACAGAGACAGTTTCTTCGGTAATGATATATAAAAAAAACTTAACGCTTTACATAGTGTATCCTTTAAAACCACGTAACTTTTGTATTTAAAATTTTGTCGTGCAATACATATTTTAAAAGTTATAACGGTGCATACGTTGCGTAGACCACCCTGTATATTATATATTTATAAATTGGCACGAACATTCCAAACTATCCGAAACTATTAATTATTATGTAATTATAGAAAATGCATTAGCGGTATAGAGGATTGATTGATAATAAATAATTGAATGAAATAAACATGATCCACGATTTTCTGATCATAAGAAAATTAAGTTCCACCCATTATAAGATATAAAACTTTTTCTCTCAGTGATATCGCACGTTCGAACTTTTTACATTAGAATTGAAATGAAACTCTGCCAGAACCAAAACCCAATTCGCTAAACAAACTTTGTTTCGAAGTCATTGTGTGACCATCTCACTTTAAACTCTATCTACAGAACCCGTAGTAATCAGCTTGCGAGATGCCATAGACTTATTACTTTTAACTTCAAATTTTGCAAACAAATTTGCATTAACAAAATAAACATTATACGCAATACTAAATAGTTATGTTTTAATATTTTTCACAAATTTCTACTACTAAAATTGAAAACTAACTAATAACAACTTGCTATGATTCTTACATAATTTTCTTACATATGTTTTTTTCTTTATGGCAAAATTTAATTAACCAAAATACATTTTCAAGTTCTATTATATTTGATATATAATCTCTGCACACTGGGTTTACATGCGAACTTCTGTTACATTATATTTTTTAAAATCCTATGAAGAACAGGATGATGAGTTCAAACCAATTACTTTACATGTTACTTATAGATATTATCTTCAATGTGTGTTATAATCTTTAATCTGTATTACTTCTTGACTTTTTATAATTGTATTTTATATTTATATAAAACTTCATTCCCCTCTTTTTTTTTTTAATTCCCAAAATCCTTAATCATCTGCCTAAGAAAGAAGAAGTATTTGAAAGGAAGGAAAGAAAAAGGTGGAAAAATGTTGTGAAGAATTACAGAACGATCGAGGCCCTTTTTCTTGGAAGTAAAAAGGTAGAAGTAAATGAGTATATAGATTAACCGTAGAAAGCTTCATGTGGTTAGTAAGTTACTACTGGTTGGTGTGGCTTACGCAGAAAGCGTTTAATCCGAAAACGCGATACAGAAAGTGCAAGTAAGGGAGAGAAGAGAGAGGGAAGAATGGAACGATAAGGTTCGGTTTCTCAAAGTTAGCACGAAAAGACCCCAATGGAGTCCATAAATCAGGAAAGGCGATATCGTGCACGTATGTATGAACATTGGCTCTCCTTTGCCACGAAGTACCATTCCGAAAGGAACTATGCACTCTGGAAACGAATAAGAGAAAGAGAGAGAGAGAGAGGGGAGGGGTAGGTTACCCTGGCCAATTACGTGTCGCGGTTTGCACCAGCCAAATTCGTTCGCCAAACTCGGAGCGTCCGCGTCGAATGAGAAAGCAACTTCTCGAATACTCGTGAATGTTCGTAAATGTTCGCGAGTTTCTTCTTCCGATTCTACTGGAAGTAGATAACGAGCTGATCGTTCAAAGGGTAACGAACATTTGCTTTTTCCTCCACCCCTTCCTACTCATTATTTAGCGTGGTATGAAATATTGTTCACTTTCTCCCTTTATTTATTAGATATAATACATATTTTTATCATCTACTTTCTAGAATGCTTCTTACTCTCTGCAATTTCAATTTTTATTCTTTTAATGTTTGGTAATATTTTTTAATTAATTTTACATTATAAAAAAATAAATATTAATTTTACAGTTTCCATAAATAAAAGCTACAAATATGTAGCTTCTTTTTAAATAATTTATTTAAAATCTATGCGTAATAAACTATCATATCATAACTTTCTGATAAACCGAGCAAGGATGTATAACGCCAACAAAAAAAGAGACATCATTTTGAACGATTCTTTCAATAATTCTACGCAATGAATATTAATAATATAAATAACTAAACTTAAAACAATTATAGAAAAAAGGAAATTACTTTCATCTAACCTTTCATAAATAATTTTAAACTAATTATTACATAAAGTTACTCGAAGACTCACCTAACTTGATATTCCCTTCTTCTTCCTCTTTCCTCTTTCTCTTTCCTCTTTCTCTTTCCTCTTCCTCTTTCCTCTTCCTTTTCCTGTTTCTGTTTTTCGTCCAAACAAGCCCAAGAGGAAGTTCAATGTATTTGATTACCTTACGCCTAGCTATATTAATCGATTGATGGATTTAAAATTGATGATTTACGTAAGCAGAAACACTTGAACACATAACACTCATTGATTACACGCTACTCGAATGGTTAAAAAGAAACATAATTTGTAAAATCATAAAAGATCACTTAAAAACGCATAAATAAATATAGATACACTTATTTTTAGGTCAGCACATTTTTCACAGATCCACACACACACACACACATGCACACACACAAAGGAGAATTTTTTTGCCGGAACAGTAAATCAAATGAAATACGTATTAAAATATATCTGGCAACAGATGAAAAGAGAAAGATAAACAAGAGTAAGAAGAAAAAAAATCAAATTTTAGTAGAAAAATACGCTTTCCAATTATTTATACTGGGAAAAAAGAGGCACGACCAAATTTATACTTGAATAACAAAATTCACGTTTATACGCATACATTTACACCTGTTCTATTTTTCATTAGTTTTCGTTTTTATTTTATCAAGAAATCTCGTCGCACGTGAATGTTATAAACGAGAAATTTTCGATGAAATTTGAATTGACGTAAAATTGATTTGATTAAGTTTAATTTTGATTATTAAATAATGAATCGTCGAGAAGAAATCCTTTGATACAAATACAGAAGAGAAAAAAATCAAATCGATCTTCTCGATCGTACCGCCACGGTCGGACTGACCGCGTGGATCGTGATCGAGATCCAGAGACTCGCTACCAGTGCCGTATTCTTTGGGTTCCTCACTTTGTTTTATTATTTTCAGATTAATACACACTTGCGGACTCTTTTTATACGTTACTTTTTATATACGACTCATTCTCAATTGTTTAATTAAATGTTATTAATTTTTATTCTGTTTTTCTTTTTTAAATTATCTTAGCTTTTACGCGGTCTTTTCAATTTCTAACCAGTTTTTAACTTTACATGGTTTATTCGATACGTTTTATTCTTACACTTCACCTTATTTTTATATGAACAGGTATTTAATAAAACGTTGTTGTTCATATTTTCAATAACTATTTCTATTATTTATTTTAATTTTAAGCATCCATCATCTAAAACGAGTACCATAAGGAATTTCTCGTTCCCATAAATATTCGCGTCATCGAATGTTAAACTTGTTTATAATTCTCACAATAAGATATATTAATAGTAAAAAGCAGAACATTGATTTTAGTTTAATAATCCACTTTATACAAACAAATATACCCCGAAAGCTAAAGAAAATTCTCAATATGTTCGATCTATTTAACCGAAATTTATCGGATAATAATCGTTGAAGCTCCTGTATCGGACGTATCGAGATTGGTTAAGCGAACGTGAAATAATACTGTGTGAAAAGATCAGAAGGTTTCGTTTAGAGCAGTCAGGAAATAGCTCGTATCGTCGCGACAAGGCGGTTTAATCGATTTTCCAGGATCCTGTCGTAATTTCCTTCTGGAAAACCTCGTACACACCTTTAGACGACACCAATGTGAAAGTTTAACGTAAAAAGAGAAAGATAATATAAATACAACCTAAAGAAGAAGAAAGTAGATGAAATATTGAACTAACAATAAGATAACGAAATATTTGTCTTAGAAAATTAAACACGATCTATATTGTATGAAAGCTGTTCATATTTTGTATGGATAAAAAAAAAGGTTAATAAATAAATAAATTTTAAATGCAACTTTTTCTAATAGAAGAACAAAATAAAATTATACACGGGATGGTTACGTCGATCTTCTTATTTCGTGGTTGCAGTAACTATAGTTGAATTCACATATGCTCCTGATCCGGTCTTTCGCAAAGAAAAAGGTCGAGTTCGGTGTGTAAGGCTCGGTAGGACGAGCTTCGCCAACGCGAAGGCGAGTCACGTTCGAATGATAAATATCGTAGGGTATCCATGATCCGATGGACGATGGCCCATGGGTGGTATGCAGGTCCGTACCAATTCACGTTCCAGTGCCATGTGTCTTTTATTTCATTACTTAAACTTTTCAACTATTTAGTTACGTGTCCATACACAAATTTACTCATTCATATGTATTATTAATTATTTCAATCAAAACTATCCAAAACAAATTTACTTGATAAAATTTGTAATAACTACAAATAAACTGGAAGCGCGTAATTAATCAAATACAAATTTCCCTTACATCTCGTCCAATCAGAACTATTTTCTTTTTGTACAAAATTGATTTTTCAAGGAAATTATATAATTACCTAAAACCAAGATCACGAAAACGTGCTAATGCTAATAAATAGAAAATATAAAGTTTGTAAATTCATGAAAATATTACTCTCCTTATAATTTCTCAAAGTTTCTATTGCGTCATTGTTCAGTAGCGTGTTGAATGAAACACGTGCCACGTATCAGAACACGCACACATCTTGATTTCACTTATGGATTCTTGGATTTTCTCGTATGAACCAGTATAGAATCGTTTAGTGAAGTCGAACGCCTGCCGGGTGCAACGTTTCTCTATCTCTCTCTCTCTCTCTCTCTCTCTCAACACAAATACACATTCTGCGTCGCTTTCTCTCTTTCGTGGTAACGGTATCGCGCATCTGGTGTCGAACCAAGCACCGTGTTTGCCCGTACACAATGGTGATTACGGAAACAAAAGGGCGAAGACCGTGAATACCCCTTGTGGTAACCCCACACTGCAGTGTTTCGTCTGAGACCAACTCTTTTCTTCACTCTTTTTCCCTCTTTCAACGTGTATACAGATTGGTCCATAAAACGTAGACAAGAGGTTGCTTATTTTTATTTAAACTTCTCTTCGCTCATTTACACCATAAAGAAAAAGAAAAATTTCTACTCATTCTTATTTTTTCGCAAAAATTTCTCTTATGAATTTCTAAATATAGTCACGTGACGTCTAATGTACAAGATTGCCGTTGCTTTAACCAATCAGCGTTCTTTCCACTAGGGATATTAAAAATAATTAAAAGAAAAATATCCTGTCTCGAAATATTTGTAAAATTTATTAAAGATTTTAAAGATTTTTATTAGCCGTATGTTTAATGTTTGTTTATTATCTGTTTCAGGTTTACAATCCCGATGGATCTAGGCTTGATTTTCTTCTGATAATAGTATTATTAACAAGTAAGAATAAAATTATTTAATCTTTGTAATTCTATTTCGCTTGTTTCTATGATTTTTATTGACCGGCTGAATCTAATCATTATATTTACTTGAATTAGACCTTCATTTTATTTTATTTGCCAAATCATGTATTTTAAGAGTTCCTAATAAATATTATTCTTCTAAAAAGGGGAAATGGAAGAAAAATCGTAGGAAATGAAAAGAAAAATGTAGAAATGTCTGTATAAGTTACAGTTTCATCGTGATTATGCTAAAACAAAAGTAGTAGGAACTTCTTAATTGGTTTCTTTTTGTCTAACGATGTGTGGTACTGTTACATATGTACGTTTAACAAATTTTTAATTGGTCTTTCTCATAAAGTTAATTTTTCCCTAATGATTTAGATTTAAAAAAACACCACAACATTAGCAATATCAACGATAGTACTTTAAATATATTTTTAGACAAAAAATAATCAGAAATGTAGAAGAAAAAGGTAAAGAAATATGCTATGCGACCTAATTACCTCAGAATGTTTGGACCACAGTGTAGCAAATGAATATTAAACCAGTTTTAAATAAGTACCATCGTTCCTAACTCTTTATTTGCTTGGATGTTATCTGAGCTTTATCGGATAAACAAAATAAGAAAATATGATCTCCTTTGCTGCATTTTTGATTTTTATTATGTATGCAAGATATCTCAAAAAATGTACGAGATGTGTAAATAATAGAATATGTTAAAAGAAAAAACAAAATAATGAGAATGTAGCTTTAAAGGGTAATAATTTTGTTACAGTTGTCTAGTTTATGACAATAGTTAGATTTTGTAAAAATAAAAATAAAACAAGCTTGGATTATTTGAATGCATCGCATATGCATTCTAACTTTAAATAAATAATCACAATTTTGTTTAATACAGTTAAAGAGATTTTGGAAAGGTATTGTCCGTGTAACAGTAAGAACGTTTAATAAAAAAGAACAAAAAAAGAAACAGAAAGAAGAAAAATAAACGTTCTCGTTATGACAGGCTTTCAGTTTTTCTCTACATGCCTTCCAGCTCCCTGACATTTCCATCGTGCGAGAAGCGAAACGTTTCTATGTTTGCCAGAGAAGAAAATTCTTTTCCGACGTATATGTGTACGCGTGTATGTGTATACATAACCGTCTCTCTCTCTGGTGGTCAGTCGAGTACGGGGTCGATCCCGAAACAACCCTGAGGCTACCAAATCACAATGTCGAAGAGAAGAGAGTCTCCTTTCTTTGAGAACGTCACAGAGAGAATAAAAGAGAGAGAGAGAGAGAGAGAGAGAGAGAGATATGGAAATCATGCGATTCTTACAGGTGCTTCACCATTGTGTGTATATTTTTTTTATCCAACGTCCAATGAAACTCAATCGTTTTTATTTAACTCTATATCTTTCTCTTTCGTTATATAATTATAAGCATAGTATTTGTATTTTTTTAAATTTATTTGCTTTCATTGGAAAATAGTACATCAAAGAAAATAATTTATCAATAATTACATCATTCGTATAAGCCTATAAAAAGATAACAAAAAAAAAAACTAGTAAAAAACTTGTAAATTTTCCTTTGATCCTAATTAATTGTACTTGAATCTCCGTTGAGAGATCTCTAAAGCTATGCACCACGGTCTTCTTACACTTCTTACAGGTGAACACGACACTCGAGAAATACTCGCTCGCCGCATGAATATTTACGCGAGTCGTGCATAAATAGCCGTGGAAAAAATGGGTTAAACGGGACACACTAGTCCCTTCGTCTAGGGAAAGAAGAGAAAAGAGATAGAACGTGGACGAAAACCGGCCACAAATTTTCTGCGTCTCTTACGGCACATCCGCATTGCGCATAACTGTCTCTCTCTCTCTCTCTCTCTCTCTTCTTTTCTTTTTTTCTTTCTTTCTTTCTTTCCTTCTTTAGTCGCTGACCTACGTACGTTACTACGTATATATGTACAACAGATTGCATTTTTTTTTTTTTTGATAACGTTCATAATTTACAAATGTCACTTCCAGAATACGAACGAGATCTTCTCGATATGTGACTGTACTTTTAACTGTGAAACATTTATTATTTTACATTATATTTTCTAGTCATTTTTTTTTATTGATACATTATGTAGTAAGATTTTATGCAAGTATACATGTAATAAATAACAGCTAATAAAAAAGTACTATTTTTAAAAAATTCAATTTGAAAGGGCTAGTATACTCGTATATATGTTACCATTAAAGTATATAATTTCAGAGCATTCTTATAACACTTTTTTCTTTTACATATCTAAATCAATGAACAATTTATTATTACGTATCAATAAATATCATGGATAATAACAATAAATGAACTTGTTAAGCATGTAACTATTATCCGAAAGTAAATAGCGTCTACCCGAACAAGGCAAAATTCGGTTTTAAACTCTAGTTACAAGAATATTTCGTCGTACATTTTCTCCGTTCGTTACCAAGAGAGGCAGAAAACTTTTCAGTTCTCTGAGCTCGAAAATTCAGAAGAAAACGTTACTTTCCCCAGAAAGGTATGCAACTTTTTCTAACGAGTATCGAAGCAAAGTTTCGATGTTAAACTTTCTAAGTGTTTTATACCTTGCCTATAGTCTGTGTACACTTCTTTAATAAAGATGAAATCTTCCAAGATGAGATGGAACGCCAGGTGAGCGAGCATGGGATAAAGTAGTAAAAGGGGGGATAAAGGGTAGGAAAGAGATCTTCATCGATCAAACATTCTTTCTCCTTCTATCGTCTATTAATCATCGTTAAAAGTAATGTATTTTAGTTCTATTCAATCGCTATAGCGATCACGATAATAATTCATTAATAGATCGTTGGATTTCAATCATTTCTATTTCTATTCTTTCCTTCCATGTAGTAACGATATCTCTAAAAAAAATCAACGAAAATTTATTTAATCATTTTTAAATGATAGAAAGTGAATTTTACTATGTACAGGGTGAACCTTCAAATATTAGCTTGTTATTGACCATTAACACACGCCCCTGGACATGTTTTACTGCACAACCGTGCTGCCATTAAAGTGTTAATATTATATATATATTCTTGAAAAAAAATTAACAAAATTATCTAAAACATACTTTATATCTATTATACTCTTGCAAAGATTCTTGAGACTTCTTTAGCTCGTTCATGACATAATTCGTATCGTCCGCTTCCATTTTAGAATTCCTGCTATCTCCATACGTGGTCACGGTTACGAGATTCTCGTACTCGTCTTTGTCGCTTGACAGGCATGCCTAAACATTAACGACGTGTCGTTAAGGTACTTTTCTTTCAATCAAAAAAGTAAACAAGAATACTTTACTCTAGACTCATCTGAGGAATAACTTCGTAATCTTTTTTTAAACATTTTCTTCGATTGATACCAACAAACTGCGATTGGATAAATTAAAAAAAATACAGCATTTAGTAAGAACTCTGTTTTCCTAGAAAAAACCCATGATTATTGTCAAAAAAACATAGGATGTAATTTATATATACGTATACAGGGTGACTTATTTTTAATCTTTACACAGGAAATTATTTTCAATATTTCTATTAGAAATATTTAGGTATAATATTTGGAGAATTTTTACTTTATCTTTTTACTCTTTCTTTCTCGCATCTATTCAATATTATCAAAGAGGTCGTGTATTTTTTTACCGTCTCTCTGGAGTTAACAGCATATGGTTTTTGTTTCATCTATCTATTTTACTAACCATACCTATCATGTTGCTTGCCTTTAGTAACTTGACGGGAATTAATAATCCAACGTGGCTATGCCGCGCTTTAATAACTTTAATAATTTACGGCATTATTTACAATTTGAATTATTTATTTAATAATATTAAACTAAGTATTTTCAAGATTATAATAAATGAGAGAGATAAAATTATTATTTTTTGAGAAAACGAACTTTTTATTTTCATGTCTGATCAGTCACCCTGCATAGATTCCAAGTTTATTATTTCAGTGTATTAAACCTGCTACAAATCCTAATCGATCTGCTTCCTGTATCCGGATGAACTGGAAAACCAGATTCATCGTAGACGATACATTTGCATTTTAATTCATCTTCAAAATACTCGTTTATCTTGGTAGTTTCGACTAAAGTATCCAATCCCCAACGACTAACCTCAGGAATATAGATTCCTATGATCCATTTTGATATACCTACAATGTTCTTTAGTCTTTTGTATAATTGCATGTTGAATAATTACTTATTTTATAAACATATAAAATGTTAAAGCAAATGAAAAAAAAAAGAAGATCGTTCTCACCCATGAAAAGTAAGAGTGCCACTAATGAGAGAAGTAAAAGTATAACATCGAAGAAACTTCCATCAAAGGAAGAAGATTTCATTGGAACGTTAGGTACAGGAGGTTGAAATCCAGCTGCGCGATAATGCGTCGTTGACATTGGTCGACAGCCATCGGCTACGGTAACGCAAGCGCAAAGACAATGCCAAACGCAGAGGCAACGATCCATTTTTCGTACTTTCATTCTTCTCCTAGCCACCGTTTTCCCAAGACGGTCTAACAGCTCCACTGAAGAAAAAACATCTATGCTTATCTTACAAAGGCAGATTTTTTTGAAACTTTACACACTTGTAGATGTTGATAAGTAAACTCAACCCTTTCCGAGATATCGAGCGATGAAAGTTTAATAATCGAATACGCGTGGCAGAAAATGAAAGATTATCGATAACATTTTCATCTACTTATCGTTTGTTTTATTACCAGTACATTGGAATTCATTGAAAGGAAGTTCTCCGTAAAGATCAAACACTATTCTTCTATTTTGTCGTGGTAAAATAATCTGCACGAGGCTTTTAACGTTCGTCCAAGAAACCGGAAGTCCTTGCGGACAGTTAACAATTCTGGTGCGATAAATTGACGGTGTTGATCCAACGTTGTATATCACTATCATTACAATTGTGTGTATTAAAGATATACTGTCCACGTATATTTGAGTTATACGTCCAAATGGCCTGAGGAAAGAAAAATATGGATTTATTTATTTTACTTTTGATTTATTTTTACTTTGAAGACTCGCTGCTAGAGACTCTATTCTCGACCATATGAACTTATCTACGTTGAATAAGAGAAGGATAATGGTAACGATAGTAAGCGATGATTTGTCGGTTGAATGGAACCAAAATTATGGAAAATTCGAAAGTATCCAAGTGTTGTTGAGATCCTCGCACGTTTTTCAGAGGATTCTCAAAGGTTTGAAAAATCGACACGAAGAGGCCACAAGGTGGAACGTATACAGTCTCGTATAAGCACACATACACGTATATAAAGAAAGGTTTGACGTGTATGATCCGTGAAACGATCGTACACAGATCGATCCTCTCGAACTTACCCTGCACTGGGGACGCTATTGTAGTCGTTTCTGACTTCAATGTCGATCGCAGACACGTGCGGGGAATGGTACTCCAAAGCAAGGAACTCGCCACTTCCGCTTCCGCTCACGTTGTACTTGATGGCCTCGCTCGGCACAGATGCGAAATTGCTCAAGAAGTAGCAACCAGCTCTCCCAGCTTCCCTTGCTTCCTGTCGACACACACACACACACACACGCGTGATGTTAAAAGAGATCGAACGTGTAAACTACCTTCTTCTCTCTCTCTCTCTCTCTCTCTCTCTTTCTTCTCATTTTCATTCGAAAAGTTAAGACTTTGCTGAAACGTTGTAATTTTATATCGAGGGAGTTACGAGTGCTGTTTGTCTCTCTACATGCTTTTCTATAAACTTTAAGAGCAAGGGTCATAGTTAGTTTTATAAGAGAAAGAGAGATAAATAAAAGAATCGAGTATTGATTTATAACAATTGGAATGAGAAAAGTTAAAAAACTGTGCTTTTAAAATTTACTAACAAAGTAGAGTTTTATAATTTAACTTGAAATAGGTAAAAAGAAAGAAAGACCGAATAATATATTACACACAATCAGTTTGAAAATGTAATGTTAATAGGTATTATATTTAATGCGTGTAAATCTATTTTAATTATATAATTCATGGAATATTATATAACTTTATTTTATGCATTTACAATGTGTATTTTTAGAGCTTATAGTACCCACCGAGATGAGTTAAAAATTTTGTAATAAACACTGAAAATCAACTTTTATTTATATGAAATAAATACCATAAGGATTACAATATTGCATAAAAATGAAAAATAAATGAATGCGAATAAAAGAGAAAAATGTTTTCATCTATTTGTGTGTATATTTGAGAAACAGAAAGCGTTGGCTCTTGAGAAACGTATCGACCACTTTTACGAGGATAGAGTAATCCAAGGTAGGATTGGGTTCGATCGGCATTTATCGATTCGAACCTCGACCGAATTCTTACTTTCGGGCTCACTTCCGTTCGACGCTCAGGGAATATAAATTACTTTAGTGAGAAGAGCGTAACGCGTTTCTAGATTGCATACCACGTCGTTATTACACATCGGGTGTGTGTGTGTGTGTAGATATGTACACTTGTGTGTTATGAGGAGATATATATAAGAATAATTACATTATAGATACTTACGTATTCATTTACACGTGATCGTTCTAAATTTAGCCGTTTGATATTCAAATGGTTGAACCATTGGCATACTCAAATCGAATGGAATATTATCCAACGTTTTCCGTTTGTTCGATATACTCGTCAAAGGACTACTTAACGAAGAATTGTAATATGTACGATGATTTCAATTACGTCTGACAATGCAATAGTTTTTTTTTTTATATTTTAGAACTCTTGTGATCTATTTAAGTTATTTTATTTATAAGTAAATTTCATCAAAAAGATCTCATAATGATCTTGAAAAACAGGGACTCGACTAATTATCTATATTTCATATATTACACATATCAATTATTATTAAGAGAAAAATATTATATACAGGGTGTTAGATGGTTTTTGGTACATACGTCGTGAGAATATTTTACGCACAAAAATAAGAAAAAAATGTTATGCAAACATAGGTCATTTAAAACTTCATTTTAATTCATACGCACCCTGTCATGTTTCCAATAGGACAAAGGTTGATTTTTCAAACAGGTTCCTTCGAGACGTCGGCAACGATTCGGTTGTTCAACGAACGCTTTAAATCCCACGCCTACTTTGTCGCATTCGTTTCCATCCTTGCTGATTTCGCTAGCTCTGACAATCAAATATTCTTCAAATATATCTAAAAATCAATAAATCATTGATTTTGTCGACTTTCATGATTCATCGAATCGTTATAACTTGGAGAAAAAAGCTTAGTAATTTATTGATTGAAAGTTTGATGGAAATGTCGCATACTAATGAACCTTTAGATTGACTGATCTTGAAATTTTTTCTCGTAGAAACAGAAGATGGTATCAGCAATCGATCTTTTTTAACATCCAAAGTAAGAGGAAATTCTTTCGATACTTCTTTTCTAGCACGATAAGTAAGAGCGAGGGTGTCGTCCTTGTTTATGTAACGTCTTGAAAATGTATCCAATCTAAAAATGTTTATTTACTGTTTTTTAATCCTTTCGGTACGAGCGCCAGATGTATCAGGCATCCTACAATCCTGTATATAACCTTATATAATTATTAGAATTTCGTATAAATTTCTATAAACAGCACTTGTTAGAAGAAATATTTTCACCTTGTACAGCAGAAGCGTCACTCAGAGGGATACGTTCGCGGGGTCTTACTGTATATTGTAATAAAATTTATGTAAGAATGAATTTAGAAATGAATCTCACCTAATCATTGAACGAGTTAGATCTTCCCAACGAGTAGTACCATCAGGTAAGCTTCGTCTCTCGTACAATTGAAGAGACACTGCTTGGTCTAGTATCGGTTCTTCCAAGCGATAAACAGAATACCTAGGAATATCTGATCGGTAAGGAGCTTATCCGAAGTATCTTCAGACTAAACTTACCACAGATCACTGAAGCGAAGGCAGTGGGCGGATGCAAAGTATTTCGATTCGTCAACGTCCAACGACTGATCGCGATTCGAACAATCTTGTCCACCACGTACTTGTTTACCATCTGTTCTAGATTGCCCTTGTCGTATAAAAGTCGATTCTGATTTCTTCTTCTTCATTTCTTCCCTCATTTTGGATACCTTCGATTCGCTTATTTTCTTATTTCTTTGAATACTCAACAAATTCCTTATTGACAATCTCTTCATCTTTGACGAGTCTATTTTTGTATCTCTTTCTATTTTTGGAACATTTAATAAATTCCTTTTCGTCAATTTCCAAATCTTTGATTTTTCTTGAATACTCAACAAATTCCTTTTAGTCAATTTCCATTTACTCTTGGCCTCAGGTATGTCCAACGTATTCTCTTGACTCTTCGTTTTCTTTTTCTTCTTTTTCTTTTTTTTCCTTCTTCGTATACCAGTAAGTTTCCTTATCTCTTCTTCAACGTCCATCTTCCTCTTACGTTTCCCTATCTTTCGTTTATGGAGATCTGGAAAACTAGCTTTGTCAGTAGACTTGACATGGCTCTTTTCTATTTCTATTTCTCTTTCTCTTTTCGCATTTGACAAATCTCCTCCTACCGATATCTTTCGTGCTATTACTTTTCCTGGAAATCTCGAATTTTTCCGGTTTCTAACGTCGAACTTTGTCTTTTTCGATACAAATTTATTGTCTGTGGGTTCTAAAAATATATTTAATATGTATCAACTCATCTATTTATACAAATTTCTTTTAACCTCGATGTCCCATCTTATTTAATCTATATTATCCACTATTTACAATTTTAGATTACAATATTACACCCTGTATATACATTTAACGTGGATGATTTGAAAAGTTCAGAGTCCGACGTAGAAAAAATTTTTTTTCATCATATTTTTTTTTTATTGAGAAAAAAAAATACAGTTTGTTTGTTTTATTGAGGCTCAAAACTTTTCAAACCCCCCTCTCTTGTAAAAACATTTCAACGATATTGTTACCATGAACTTTCAACATTTCAAAGTTAGCTTTATCAGCAGACCGAACATGACTATTTTTCTCTTTTATTTCTCTTTTGACATTTGACAGACGTCCTATCAACGTTTTTGATTTTGTAACTTCTCTAGAAGACCTCGAATCGTTTGAATTTTTAATATTGCCCTTTCTCTTCTTCCTTTTGTCTCTTTCCAAAAAAATTTCTTTCTTGTTTGATAAAAGCTTAGAATTAATATCATTGGATACTGAAAATATTCAACAATTATATTTTTCTTTTTCTGGATTTGTTAAGAATTTTAAATATTTTTTGTCAATTATATAGGATGTGCAAAACAATGCGTTTAAATCTCTCTGAATTTTGAACTGTTCAATTTTTAAAAAAAGGTAATCTAAAGCTATATTTTGAAACATCTTATATAAACAAGATGATTTAAAAAAGGGGTCTGTAATTTAAATGGATTATATAAATATTAAGATATTTTGTAGCGTATAAGGGATATAACAATCCTTAATATGTGTTTCTCTCTCCTTTCAGGATTTATTTTAATTAAAGAAATTATTCTATAAAACATTTAAATTCTAAACCTCTCTTTTTTTATTTCAAATCACCCGGTATCATGTAAGAGTATTTTTACCACGAGTTTTCAATAGCAATTGAGGAAAATGTCGAGGCTGTTTCTGGCGAGAATAAAATAGAAAAAATTTGTCATTATCCTTGGGGCCTCTTAAAAGTGATCGTTTAACAGAACTTTTCATCGATTCGTCATAGTTCAGATCTTGTTGTTCCTTCACATTCGAGTTGAAGGAAGTTTGATAAAACGGTCCTTTAGAATTCGCCTTTATCGAATAGAGTAATTTCGAGGTGGAATCGCGAAGAGTATCCTTCGTTGTTTTCTTTTCTTTTATAGTAGAAGATCTTCTTGATTCGACAAGTGGAGAAGTTGAGTTTCCAAGAGTGCCATTCACCGATGATAACAATGCCGGTATTATTGATTTCCGTGTATCTGGACCAAGAGTGACGTCTTCATTGAAACGATATTTCTTATACATTCATTTACGTTGCATCTTGTGTTTTTCCATATTTCTTATTTTAATATTTTCTTTTTTTTTTTTGTAGATTTCAACAATTTAGAGAAGATTTATGACGTTAAAAAAAAAACAAAAGTACTTCAGATAGTAAAGTTTATTAATAAACCCTGCATATAACTTAACTGTTAAATTTAATAATAAGAAATAAGAAATAAGTATAAAATAATAATATTTGAAATTTAAGAAAAATGTATAACACTTTTTGTACCTTTCTCTCCAACAATCCCGTTGCATTTCGCTTTGGAATTCGTTATTTTCGATACATGTGTATCTTCTGGCACGATGACAACATGCTTGAAACGCATCTGGGACTCGTTCATCTGATTTTTCAATTTTTGCGAATCTATATCACCCGATGGAAGAAGGGGTTGTAACTTTTCAATAAAATCCGATATACGCGATGCATCATTTTTTCCTCCAATTTCAGAATTTACTTTTTCCGACAAACTCGACAATTGATTCTCTTTTTTATCGATTGTTGTGGCGATGGTAGTAGTTTCATTAATTTTCAATTCTTTAAAAGTAAGTTTCATTCTAAAGCAAGTATCTCGAATGGTAGTTGCTACCGTTGCATATTTTTCGTCCCTTTTTTTTCCATTTCGTTCAATCACTTTAGTCGTATCTGAAATTTCTTTGACAAAGGCAGCAAGGTCTGCGTCTGGTATTATCAATTCGACTGGAGGTTTTTTAGATCGAATTTGAGATTCAGTGATCTTTGAAATCGCAGTCGTATCTTGCAATCTCTCAATCGATTCTATTGTTGTAGTATCAAATACTATTGGAAATAGTGGACTAGTTTGATCAACAAAATCAATATTGCTCGTTAAATTAGGATTATTATCACTCGAAGCAGAAATATTAAATAATGGAAGATGCAAATTTTCATCATTTCGATAGTTAGAATTCAGTTGTAAATTATCCGAAAAATGATTTTTCGTGCACAATGGTATATCGTCGCAAGGTTTCTCTGGTATCGATTGATTCAATGTGACATTGTCGTTCGTTAACGTCTCGTCGCATATCGAATCGTCGTCTTGAAAATTGTCTGCTTCTTTTTTTTCTCGAGCTAAATTCATTTCCGAATAATCATCGTCTGTATCGTCTAAATAATTGTCATTCTCTTCGTCGATCATTGCTTCCGAATTTTCATTGAAAATCGCATTTTTTGGATCGAATATAAAAAGTCTTTGATTAGGTTTTCCCGGATTACTGCGAAGTCTTTCGAGTTTGTAATTATCATCGTAAAATTGATTTTTCGATTCCAGCGGGAAATATATACTTTTTTTATTTAGTTCGTTAAATTGCTGATTATTATCGTTATTAATGAAAAATTGATCAGATCTATCTTCGTCCTTAGATAAAACGTTAGATTCGATATTATTGAAGGGCGATTCGTTTTGATCATTAACCCCATTTGAAGTTAAACGTTGACTACTGAAATAACTATCGTTGCTTATCGTATCTACGTTCGATTCTACGTCAGGTACAGCAACAAATGCGATTGATATCGGCCGCCCATTAATTCCACCCTCAACGTGAATATTTCCATTAACAGAAATATCAATGTCTTCATTCTTTCGACCATTACCACCAGAGTCATTTTCCAAAGATTCTAAAGATGATGACCTTGACGATTTAAAAAATGATCGAGGTTGATCGTTGTATTTTATATCATTTTCTGTTTGATACGTTTTACTTGGATCGTCAAATTTGAAGTTTTCATTTTGATTTAGGTTCAATTCGTCGTCGTTCGAATCTTCCAAGTTGTAATCAAAATTCGTTCGAATTTTTCTACTATCGTCGGGCCTTACGGAATCAAAGTTTAAATTATAATCGCTCTGTGAATAAAATGGTACATCCTGCACATTTTTCTTAACAATTTTTAATCCTTTCTTTAAATTTGTATGCTTGTTCGATTTAGAACGCGTATTACCACGACCAGCAATGACCCCAGCCATGTGTTTAATATATTTGTCAGCATTTATCATGCTCTTGTCATTTTGTACATTTTGTACATTTTGTACATTTTTATACAATTCATCGCTTCGAAAAATTTGTTGTTTCGATGAAGTTGTAGTATCCGTATCAATCGTTTCGTCTTGATCTTTTTCATTCGTGGAATAATCTTCGTATTCAAAATTCTGTAGATCTTTATATTCGAAGGAAGATTTATCATTTAAATTTTTCTTAGACTGATCAATCGACAATAATCGTCTGACAGTTCTTCCTATTTGATCATGCGAATAGTCATTATCATCGTCATCATCATCGTCAAAATTATAATCGTAGAATACAATTTCTCTTGGATTATTTTTCACGCCTTTAGTTAACTTCTCATCGTTATTATCATCTGTTATAATATTATTTTGTTGATTAGTAAACATGTTCCTATTGTTATCGTCGTTCGTTTGATAAATTAACGAAAAGTTTGTATCATCCGATGAATTTATCTTCCTTAAGACGAGGATCTTTTTAGCATCAGAGACAGGATTTCTTCTTGGATTACCAACGGTCGTACTATTTAAACGAGAACGACTTATAATCAGATCAGAGATTTGCCTTGCTTTCCAGCCACTCGGTTGAACGTTTCTACGATATCTGGATTCTTGAGCTCTCTCGGTGGACTTCTCCACTCCATTTACCGGATTCAACGAGAAAGAGGATTTATTCGAAGGTATTACTTTGTCTAAAGAAACTGTATTGTCTTTAAAAACCTTAACATTCGTCTTTGAACATTTTTCTACAGGATTTTCTAACATTTCTGCTCTTACATTTTTTATCAATTCTGCTTTTTTTAAATTCTTTAAAACGTTCAATCTCTTTTTTTTTTTATGGATGTTGTTTATTTCGCTTTTTAGCGTTTCAGCGGACAAATTTCTCATTTCGCTCAAAACATCTTTAAAAGATGTTTCGTTCGAAGCATCTTTCAGAGTCTTGCTTATTCGATCAAATTTATCTTGGATATTTTTATCGATATCATTTTGACGAGTATTTTCTTCCTTTAAAAATGGATTGTCCGTGGAATTGAAATCTATAGTGGAATTTAAATATTTTTCCTCGTCGAGATCGAACGGTTCATCGACGAAAATCTGAATAGTTCGAGTAGTAGTGGTATTATTTCTAACATAAGATGGATGAGGTGCATGTATTTTTGTCAAATTCTTTTCATTCAATGACGTAGAAGACCCATTTTCCGGATCACTATTTTCTTCTCGTTTGATTTTCGATCTATATTTTTCCCCCTTCGAAGTAAATCCTTCAAAACTCTTTAAAGATCTCGGAGACCTATCGATCAATACTGTGATATTGCTATTTCTTTGCGCGAATATCAATAATTTGTCATGAATTTTTTCTTTATTTTTACAACTATTAAATTGCTTAATCGTTGAATTACTATTGTGAAAATGATAATCTATCATATTAATTTGTTCATTCTGATCAATCGGTATATCTTCGTCTGCTATCAAGAGTCTCGTTAAAAGTGCAAACACGTCGTTTTCATAAGACTTGTTAACATTTAAGTTGGATAAAAGGTCTGGAAGAACTTTATTAGTTTCTGATTCGTTCGATATCATAGTCGTTATAGTCGTCATCGTCGTCATCGTCGTCATCGTCGTCATCGTCGTCATCGTCGCCGCCGTTGGAGCGATACTATTAGTCGAAATATTCTCCTTTCTAAAGTACCCAGCGAATTTCATTTTCCTCGGAACTTTAATATCGCACGATTGATCTTCATAAATCTTCTTGAAAGTTCCAAACGATCTTCTTGGAAACTGTTTCAATCTCGAAGCTGGAAGCAAACACATAGACCTTCTGGAATTTGATTTCTCTTTATCTTTTTTCTTCTTTTTTCTTAAACGAAAACAATCCTTCTGACTTTTTCTATTCGTTCGTTCGTCCATTGAATTCTCCCTTTTTTTCAAATTCTTTACAAATGTTGTATTTATCAAATTTTTCTCCCTTCTCCTACGATTCTTTCTTCTATTTCTTATTTTCATTTTCTTAAGAGTATCGTACGTCTTTTCTAATTCGGCCAGTTCTTCCATTAAATTTTTACGTCCTCGTTTGCTTATGTCGATACGATCTTCGTCATTTTTCAAAGTGCCACGAGACTCGTCGATAAAGGGTACTCCACTTTTGCTGTCATTTAAATTTCTTGATTCTCTTATTGCTTGATCTTTGACGTTATCGATATATGGTTCGATTTTTCCTTTAGTTTGCATACTTGGAGAGAATAAAATTGTTCTTATTAATAATGACATCGTGTTTTCGATATTTTCATCATTTTCAGGCTTTGATTTTGTTACTAGCTCCTTCTGGATATTTCTAGTTTTCTTTCTCTTGTAGAGATCTGCATTGCCATTAGCGATGTCAGCAATATCCGCATTATCAATGTTATCTTCATTGTCGATCGTTGATACATTATTACCAATATTACTTTGTTTCAATCGTCTACTGCTATATATCAAATAACCCTTCTTCATTCTTTCAATTTTATCACTTTTTCCTACAACTGATGATTTGGAATCATCAATGTTATTCAATTCGTTTGCGCTTTCCTTATCTTTTGTTCTTATCCTTGATGAAAAATGTCCACCTGATTTGTTGTATTCTTCTCTCAAATTACGCGATGCATTTCTTTCGGAGTGGCACGAACAACAGAAGCCCTATAAACGAAAAAAATATAAAATACGTAAAAGTGCTTATACCCTGTCTCCTCCCATTTAAGGATTCATACCTGACTAAGAGGAATAGAATTCCCATTTTCATGTGTAAGGCCGCAAGTGGGATTTTCTATACCATCGTCACATCCCGTATAATTAACGTGTCGATTGTTGATAATCTGCTCCTTCGCTTCAGCATTAACAATCTTTTTTTATAAAAAGAATATAAACTTCAATATCTTGGATTTAGGTAGAAATATCGAGGCAAGAATTTTTATTTCAATTGCCAGAAGAGCTTGAGACCGAATATCAAAAGGAGAGACAGTTAAGCGAAGAATTTTAATCAGAAAAAATAAGAAATACAGCTATAAGTTCGTCTGAACGGAAAGCTTGTCAAGTAAGATGAAAAATGTGCAATAGAAAATACTGTTATTTGTAAAAAATATGTTGAAAATGCATAAATGTATAATAAATAAAGATACATATTTTTGTTTAAGCGGTCATTTGATCGCTCATGGTAAGAATAGGTATACATTAAATGTCGGTAAGTTTAGTGTTGAAAACTTTTAAATCGACAAAATCAACTACTCACAAGGAGAAGGTTTCAAGTGTCCCTCGAGTTTTCCTTTAAAACTTTGCACACTTGTAAATGTTGATTAGTACTACAAGGCTATCTATATAAATCTGTCCAATGTTTAACCCATTTCGAGATATTGGCCGACGAAATTTGAATAAATATTTCAGGACGTATATATACCTCTCCATTTCATGTATTGTCATAAGCCGCAGTAGCCGAGCGGGTAGACGCACAGGATCGTAATTTTTATGTCGTCAGTTCAAGTCTTGTCTGTTTTATTATTTTTTTTTTCTTTACCTTATCTTGACGCAACCCATACTTAACCTTGACTTAACCATAACTAAGTTATATCAAAATCGTCTCTGAACCTTTGGCTATCTGCCCATAACTTTGTTTTGAATCTAGTTTAAGTTTTCGCTGAGAAAACGCTGACGCAACTTTTTGGAATTTCTCACTGAAAAGAACTTTAACTATTCTTTACTTGATCTTGACGCANCCCATACAAAACCTTGACTAACCCATGACTAAGTTATTTCAAAATCTTCTCTGAACCTTTGGCTATCTGCCCATAACTTTGTTTTGAATCTAGCTTAATTTTTCGCTGAGAAAACGCTGACCTTCTCCTTGTCAGTTATATGAATTTGTTCAAATCGAGTAATTAATTACAATAAATTATGAAAAATTAGGTTCTTTTGAAATAAATTACTTGAATATGATAGAATATGAAATATCTTTCAATGGACCAAAGCCGATTATTATCCTTACCCTTTCAAATTTCAAGCCGTACAGCTGTAATACCGACTCCTGGCGAACTTTAATGACATAGGGATTCTGCAATCGTGACTTCTGCATTGTAATCGGATCTAAAGCATGACTGACTACTATATACTCTTCCTCTGTTCTAGTCTAACATAATTAAAAGTTAAAACTTTATTTATGTAGCTAAAATAATATCTCATAAACCCTATTTCATGGAAATAAAACTGTCGACTTAAAGTTAAACATTTTAACAAATTATATTAAATAACTTATTAAGAATAAATAAATACCTTTCCAACATTATTTAATTTTAACGTGATAATTAATTTTTCACGACAATTTCGAATTTGTTCACGATCTAATGTTTCCAAATATTCGATGAATGTTTCGTTCTTATTAATATTTATTTTTTCACCTTCTTCGAATCTAAATGAAAGTGATGCAGTAGTATAATCACGAATTCAATTTTAGTTTAATAATTAAATACAGATTTCTTATTAGTTACGCTTTTATGGATAATCCAGGACAACGAACTAAAATCGCTCTGATCTCAATTGACGGTTCTCGATCAATCGGAAATCTTTGTTGATATTGAAATCGTTTATCATAGAATTCACGTTCTGATACTCGAAATTGGCAATCAGGGTTTTCGGATGGATGTAAGTATGGAAATTGATGATCATCGATCAATGATCCATACGAACGAAATTGTAACAACGTAGTGTAAGGACTTATTATATTGAAGATCACCTAAGTTATTGGAGGGTAAAATGATAGGGTGAATAAATAATTAAAATATATTGCGTATATTTTATAAAGAAATGTTCATAAATGATAGACAAAATGAAGAATTTAAATAAACTTTGATATCGATTAGCACGAGTCTACATTTTTTTATATTTAATTAATAAAAAGATAATAATCCTTGTTGATCATAAATGATTAAATAAAAGACTAAAAATTAATAATTGTTTTCTATCATTTATAAACAATCTGCATATAAATTTATGATATTACCTGTATCATTATCCAAATAATATTAAGCGAGTATTGAATTGGCCTAAGTGGCATTGTAAAATATCAGGTGGAACTTTTCGATCGATTGTCGAATTCATCTCCAAAATAAAATGCCAACGATAAGTCCGTCGAGATTTGGAACTTTCGATAAAGAAATTGTCAGCATGTGAGTGTGTATTCGGTTAGAAAAATGTTTCAATTTTAAGAGGCTAGAACGATTTATCCAAATCAATATTTTTTTCTTCTAGATATTAACTCTTTTGTCGGTAAAACAATATTTCGAGTATATAAAAAAATGTTTTTTTAAAAATAAAAATATATTAAGGAATCTCTTGATTAAGTTATCTTATTTTTCTTTAGAAAATATTCGTTTTTATCTCACAATTTGTTGTAATAAATATTCTTTTGAGAATCTCGTTCGATAATCGAAATAAAATATCGTTACACATTTTAATCGACTGTTTTCGATTTAGGTAACTAGGTGGCACATTAATTTCTATTTTGTAATAGATTATTTTTCACGTCACGTATACATGAATATTATTATGAAAATAATATGGCTCTCAAAGAAGACGGTACGTCGAACTTATATTATGAAAATGCTATTTCAAAAAGAAAACACTAATGTATAAATCATATTTATTTGCATTATGAGTTATCAGCCATTTATCTTTACAACTGTATTTCAGTAATGCGAAAACATGCTTTCGATTTGAGTATTAGGGTTTTGTAATGGGCCGAATCCCGTGCACGAAAACTAATTTTACTAACTTACGTTTAAAGACGAGCGAAATACTAATGTGTCTCCTATCTATATACTTTATTTCTTTTAAATAATTAACTTTATTAACTTTTTCTTTTTTTCTTGAAATTCATTCCTGAATTCGTCGAACGACTGACTATCGGATCGTCGTATTTGTTTAAGGAATGCTTAAGAATATCACAGATCGCGATTTTTGCGTCAAAGCGCCGAAAAGTCGCAAAGACACGGTCATTTGAAGATAATAATATAGCTTTCGCTTCTTCTTCATACCTATGATAATTTCAATTATGGCAAAACAAAAGGATTGAGGGAATATTGTCCTCACTTTCGAAAGATTAATTTCTTCTCTCTGGCAACGATCTAAACGAATCTCCTCATTGTGTCTGCAATCGCAGAATTCAACGTTTCCCAAACTGTGATCCGTGACCACACGGTCTGTTCGCATGAACAAAAAATATATGACAAAACCTTTTTAATCGTATGTGACGAAAAATAAATTTATCAGATAAAAAATACTGTTTTCTTTTCAATTTTAGGCTGCCTATTGAATGAATTTTCGAATAAGAAATATTCAGATTTAAATGAAAATGCAGTTAGACTTTTAAAGATATTGCTAAAGATAGTGGTCTGCAGTTGGAAATAAGTTCAGGAAACGTTGGCACAATCGAATGAGTCAAGAAGATTTTATGAAGAAAAAAAGCAAGATGATTTATGAACGTAGAGGTACACTATCTTTTAGTATTTTAATAATATGGCGTGTAATATCTTATTATTGAATTCTATTTTTATCTATGCACCCAAAGTATTTATAAGAAATATCTCTATTACAAAGCCTAATTTTGTATTTTTCCTCAGCATATGCTCATATATATGTATGTAAAGTACGATCAATTTATGTATTTTTTGAGATACACAGCTTTAAGAAAAATTTCAATTGTTCTATGAATTATTGCTAAATATGTGTAAATAAGCACGTGTAAAATACAATTAATCGAAAATAAGATACCTGTTTTATAAAGGAAAATACTTTCGATCATTTGCATTAGAGATTTTCTTAGGAAAAATCTTATTTGTTATTTTCCAACGATTCAAATAGTTTCAGGCATCCCAAACTCGTAGACATAGGTTGACTTTAACGTTAAATAATTTTCATGCTTATCATCATCTTTGAAATTTCACAATTATTTCATGATTATTTAAGATTGTGCACCTCTAGGTTTATTATTATGATATATCATAATACGTGCATAATGTTTTCTTAACTACAATAAACATAGAAACCAAGAACTAGATATTTAATAATAACGCTTTAGACGGTAAATATTATTTACAATTGATCGTGGACTAATGAAAACGAAGACAATCGGTGCTGGAAAAAAACTAAATTACTTGTCATCTTATAATATCATGCCTGACAGATCTAATTTCTTCAATCTATGATTAAACATGAAATAATTATACCTAAGGATAACTTGTCGACGGCTTTAATGATTTACGATCACTTTGAAAACCTCTCAAGGAATTAATTTATAACAATTGCTTTATTTTTGCGCAACCAAAAATGTTTGGCTTTTAATGTGTCAGTGTTTTTCAAACTACGCATATACATAAGTATAAAATAAATATACTAGGTATATTGTTAATGAATATAAACTTTTTAGACTCTATAAACAATCGAAGATTACTAGATTTGTTATGTTTCGAAAACATAATATTTGGAGTAAACTTTCTTGTATATAATTTGTATCGTATATTATTTATCATATATATATATTGAATATATTTATGTAAAATATATTTCTTAGAAAGTATAGTTATAAGAGACAAAGTTTGAAAAACATTGTTTTACGCAACTATTTTCTCAATTATACAAATATAGCTTAGAATATGCTCTAATAGAATTAGTCGACGGCCAAGTAGAAACATCATTCTTACGTGCCTACGAAACTGCAATCTGAACGAACAAAATTAGCTTCTAATTTTCTCATCTTTTCTTGCGCGTTAACGATACACTCATACACACACTCACATACACGCACGCACGTACGTACACACTTTCCTTTTTGTACATATATATTTTTATCTTCCCTCCCTTTCTCTCTCTTTCTATTTCTCTTTTTATTTCATGTCTCTTTTATCGTCAAATAATTTTATTGCTTTCACTATTAGGCTAGAATTACATAAGTGTTTGATACGTTGCGTTTTACACGTCATTTTTTTCCCCGCTGAAATAGGATTTTAACTGAACAAATGTTTAATGGGTTTCTTTTACGCGTTGGGAGACTCGATTCAATAAAAAGAAATACACAAGTTGCTTTAGCGAGAAAAGAAAAAAAAATCAATGTTGGTTAATTAATAAAATTGCCCACGATTTAGCTGTGTTATCAAGCCAATACTAAGCATTTAGTTGCATTCAGCGTTACCAGATTGAGGAAGAAAAGGGGAAAAATTGGATACTAAAAGTAGTAGCAGAAAGTAGTTATTAAAATTTTAGAGTTAGAGGTATGAGGACTTATCATAAAACATGTACCATGACACTAGTGACGTAGCATAGAGTGGCAGTGAAGGATAATGTGACGTCTTGTTATCCCTAGCGAGGGATTTCTCGCAGTAACGCTAATCACGTTACAAACGTATTTTTTTCTTTTCTTTTTCTATTTTTTTTTTTCTTCAAGTAAATTTGATATGCTACAAATGGCATTTCGCGAAAGTGTCAAATTTTGAAAAGGAAAAAAATGTGACGTGTAACATGCGCCGTATCGAACGCTCGTCCTATGCGATCGTAGCCCCGATAACCTAAGATCCTAAAGCGCCGTAAATGGAGAGATAACATCGATGGCATTTAAAACACCCTTAATACGACACAACGTAACGCCGTTTGTAATTTACTAAACAAGCATTATCGATCCATTGTCTCGATCCTTTCACGATCTTGAGAATTTCGTCAATGATGTCTCCTTATTCTCTTACGCTGAAATAATTACAATTATAAATACATTTTCATATACCAAGTTCCATTATATTTACTATTCCGAATTATATATATGATACATAATTTGTGCACACTGGGCTTACACGCGCAGAAGGATACATTTCTGTTTTATTATGCTTTGAAGAATATAAATATCGATTTTGATCTTTTTACTATGAAGAACAGGATGATGCGTGTAAACCAATTGTTTTACATATTACATATATATATATAAAAAATCCATTAATTCCAAAGAAACAAAAACAGGAGAAATGCGATGGACTGTATATTGTTTTTTAAATTTCCTTTTATAATTTGGTTAGTACATTCTAGTTGCATTAGAGTACGGAGTTAATCAAACCTGACCTTTGAAATAAATTATTTATTATTCAGTTGCCAGGCAAATTTTTCTCTTTTAATAGCGTTGATCTTAATTATTAGGCAAAGTTAGAATAAATATACAAAATTATGACTATACCGAGTGCTTTGACACTTTAATTTAACTAACTGAAAAATGAATGATGTAAATATTATAGTAAAAACTATACTCACCCTGTATCGATGAATTTTGACGAAGGAACATTTCGACGATTCTCAAGAGTCTATAGAAAAAAAAAGACAAACACTATTTTGCTTCGAAAGCTTTTGTTTTCTTATTTTTTTTCTCGTGTTTCTTTTCCTTTTTTTATATTTTTTTATTTTTTTTTTATTTATTTGTTGTACCAAATGACGTGGTCTCTTGAAAAAAGGCGTGCTTCGTTGAGCCGAGTCCATACCGCTGACGTAATCTCATAATTATCATGGCGTCCGACTGTTATCTTTGCCCGATTGTCACCAAGTGGTGCACTTACTCACCGGATTCATTTTAGCTCCAATCGGACAGCGAAATGCTTCCGCAAACGCTTGTGAATTCATCATTATACCGTTAACCCTGAAAAGTAATTAATTATAAACCGATAACTAAGTTTTAAATGAATAAAATACATATGATGCAAAAAGTTATTTAGCATTGCGGAATGTTGATATTTTTTCAAATAAAAATAAAAAAAGAAAAGTATAAAATACCTTTCAGGTTGAGGAGTATGATAATCAAGTTCAACGGAGAGGATATAGGCCTCGGCAGTCATGTTAGAACAATAAGTCTGTAAAGATATGATTAATTAAAGTTTCAAGTCTAAATCCTAATTAGCATGAGTCAACATACCTGGGCGGCGCTTATGAAAAAAAGTTGGCTAGCTCGAAGACCTTCCAAACCAGGAAGACTTCGATCTTTTCCGTTTGTTAAAGTATGCCAAGTTTTATGAGAAATTTGCAAGGCCCCAATATCAGCAACATTTTCATTCCTTGTTACATTCCAATCAAACTAAAAGAACAAACGAGAATGAATATTATTTTTTTATTCTTTGGTTCGGACAATCCGAAACATTTTAAATAAAGTCTTAAAGTTCGCGTAAAGTTAATGAATTCTTTTTCCCCAATCTAATATATTTCTTCGCTGTGGTGTAAAGTTAATATAAAATAAGTTTTTCTTTCTTATATAAATAAAGAAAAAAAAAAAGTAAGAAATCGATACCTGAACAGCAACGTCGTTTCCATAAAACTGAACTTTACGCCAAAAACTTCTGGCATAAAGCTTAGCGACACACTCGATCCTAGCCTCGAGTCGTTTCCAAGATTCTGTAGTGATCCATAACCATTGATCGACGTTTAGATCAGGATCTAGAGGCAACCGACGACGGTGGAGATCGAAGGCATGAAGTATTTCATGGGCGATTACCGATCCGAGAGTAGCATGAGCAGCATAAGCTGGTCCACCGTCCCAAGACCATGCCCAGGAAGTCATCATGGCCAAAGGTATACCTAGGATAAACAAAATAATATTGAAACTTTATAATAAATTCGTTTTTTTTTTTTCAATTTCTTCAAATAAAAAAAATTTATAATTAATTTTTATTCCTGTAATTAATATAAAATAATATAAAAAACGTACCGATCGTGTTCGTCGATGATTCGTAATAAGCATTTACCGTGTAAGGATGACGACATCTGTGAAAATTGGATACAAATGTTTCAATTGAATAAGATTTTATTTTATTTTTCATTTCGACAGGAAATGTATTTGCCAAAGTACACAGCGTCGGCCACTAATATGTAACTGTAACTGTAAATGCGATTGTACCTGTGCCATATGACCCATAACCATGACTGTGCTACATAGCAGTACTGCTGTGTATTTTGACAAATATTGGTAATCTTTGAGGCGCCCTAACTCCATGAAATATAAATGAAAAATTACACAGTAGTTTTTCCTTGGATTTATATGGATATTTTTCACTAGTTTTATTGCACTTAAAGTATCGATTTGCGTTGTAAAAAAATTCCTATTCCTTTCTCAATTTGACCATAGTGACGACTTTTATAAACACATTTAGGGCGCGATAGCTCGATGAAATATTGATCAAAATTTACACCGTAGGTGCTCCTTGATTTTTTATTGATATTTCTACAATTTAAACATTGATTTTTGTTTTAAAAAATTGCCATTGCTTCTGAATTTTTACAACCAGTGATTTCTATTAAAAGGATACAATAAATCTTACATTTCGTTCTTAGATTTGTACAATTTTCATTTGAAATAATTGAATCTAACATCCTTATCGTATTTATTTCTTTCTCATAAAAACGAAATTGTAATTAATTATTAATAAATGAAAACAGTCTTACTTTTCGGTGACGTTTCTTCGTAAAATTTTGTCATCTACGGTACGAATTTGTTTAAACCTATGAAGTACCGTAGAGAAAAAGTTACCAGGGTAGATCACAACCTAATGTAAAAAAATGAACGAGAAAGTAATTAAATGTCATTGAAAGGTGAATTAGAAAGAATTCTTGAAAAATAATGATATCCTTACCTCAGCCATATCACGAGCCAATAATGTATCGTTATGAAAACCAGGCCACACGTGAAATCTTCCTTGCAATGTTCTAAGCTTAAGCAATGCTTGCGTTCTCGTTTCTTCATCGAGCCAAGACTTTACTAAAATTCTTTCTGCGACAGTTTCCTTAACTCTTTCAAATAATCCACTAACCTATGAAATCCATCAAATGAATTTATTAATATAAATAAAACAATTCCAAAAGATAAAAGGACAACAACAATTTTATTGAATTCTGGATCTTACTGAGAGTCAGATTTCATTGTATATGTAAAATAGAAAAGATAGTGAAAATATAATATAAATCTTACTCTATTCGCTAAAGTCTCCAAATACTGTAAACTGTATTGCTGAACGTATAGAGCTCCAACAATCTCTCCAAAAATGTTCTTTGTCAACTTGTAACAGGAATTGTCCCAATCCTTACTGGCAGTCACGTTCACGATATCGTGCAAGGTATCAGCAGCGTAAAGCAGCAACAATCCATTATGTATAATCCTTCAAAATCAAAATAACACACAATTCGAAGTGGCTGATAGAAACAAGATAAATTATTTTTTTTTATTTTTTTTAAATCTTTCAGTACAAAAGGATATTGAATAATAGTTCAATATCAATTTTTAATTGATATTAATGGCGATTGATTAAAAAAATTCTAAAGCGAAAGTATAATTTTTCGTTAATAAAATTCATTAGACAATCAACGGGATAAATATGAAAAATATTGATGAAAAGAGTATATGACAGCAAGATCATCATCATCAATAATTAGAAAAGAGAGTGGATCTTGTGCATTTATAATGTTCATTAAGCATTAAAGACGTGTAACATTGTCAGTGACGATATTTCATCGAAAGGGGATAATAACTTGACGTCGCAATAGTGCACAGCTGGGCAGGAAAGCGCGAATGAATTAGTATCATCGATTTTTCCCTTTACTGCGGCATAATTCTTGCGAACGCATACGACGTGTTTGGAGAAGAAACTTAGTTACGTGATACAAATTTCATCTCAAGAGACCTACCTACATGTGACTTGCACAGACCGCAACAAAAATTACATTTTATTTATATAATTTTATTTTTCAAAAAAATATCACTTTTTTATATCTATTTTAATATCTAACATTAATTTAATTAATATTAATCAATATTTTTTAGAAGAGTTATCGAAATTTCAACATACAATCTCTAAAGCTTTTATGCGTATGTTTCTTTTTTCTCATTATCTATTAATTATATATTAATTTATCTGACAATGCACACACAACACACACAACACAAATACAAAGAGATCAATTGATTAGTTATTTCATTACAAATGTGGTAATACATCGTATTATTGTTTGTAAATTAAGATTGCTAGTTGAAATTGTATAATTACGGTAATTATAATATATAGAAAATAATGTTTATTTAACTGTATAATGTATTTTAGAGCACAAAGAGAGAAAGTGAACTTGATTATGACAGTTTGTAACACTGTTAACCTTGTTAGCATATCCACACTTTGTGGAATGCATACTCGAGTGATTATCGTCCTAGCAGTTACATTTGGCTCGCGTTCCTAAATGTCGAAACTACGTGTATATGTATATGTATGTATGTCTCTTCTGGCCATGGAAATGATCCTCAACTGCCAAAGGACAGCACTATTGTTTCCAGCCAAACGTATTCACTAATATTCCATGTATCTTCGTAATATATGGGCAGAAGACTATAAGTTACATTTTCGTCATTAAAAAGCGACCTTTGAAAGAAACTGATTAAACTGATTTTCGAATTTTTGCAAAAAAGGAAGGAGTCTAGGTTTGACAAAAATTGTGTTTATTCTTCAAATAGAACCTATGCAAAGTTAAATGTTTCTTTTTGTTAATTTCTACAAAAAATAGTCATATTTTTATTGGAAAAAAAAACCAGTGGAGCAAAATCATAAGTAATCTGTATAATACTTAATAAGTTGATTTACTCTCATCTCTAACATTAACAATATAATTTAAATAATATTCCAATAAAAATTAATAACGCTAGCTCTTATTTCAGAGATTTAAAATTGCAAATGTGGATAATATTGAAAATTTCGAATACGAATAGATGCTGATCATTATAAACGCAAAACATATCGACCATTTATTTTATTTTATTTCTCTCAAACACGATGTGTTTTCTTTGCCAAATTTTTCTTCACGTTTTACGTCTTTTCTTTTTCACTCAATGCGAGTTTCAAAGAATTTTGAAGATTCCGATCAAAAGAAGAAGGCATTGGCACGCGTCGACGATTATTTTCGCTTCGGTTCGTTTTCGGGCAAACCTTTCGATAGCTCGAGTTATTTCGCCAAAAAGAAGGAAATCTCTAGCAGAATTTTTATCCAACGCTTTGATCGAGAGAACGTAATCTGCTTTTTAAGACATAATCGTGAAAAATGTTTTCTTACTTTCTTTTCTCTGCGTTATTCTTTTTTATCTACACTTTTTTACCCATTTTTCAACCATAAATCTTTAATGTTTCCAAAAGTTTGCTGTAAAAAAAATTCCAACAAATGAAACTTTTGAAACTTTTCTTTCAACCTTTTATTTTCTTTTTAAGAAAATCTTGTAAAATATGATAAATAATATTGTATAGGGATTACAACTATAGTGATAAATTTGTTGATATTTGGAATTATTTTGATGAAAATAATTTCAAATTAAAATCATGTGTTTGGAAATTTGTATAAAAAAATATTGCATAATAATGACAAACAAATATCAATATTTCTAGAAGGTTAAGAATAATTCATCGTTCGAAGGCTGGTAATTATTTTCTTTTCAAATCTCCACGACACAATTTATTTCAATGGTACAAAACGAAAGAAAGGAAAAATTTGCAATCAATTATATCACGATTTTTCAACTTTTATACGAATGATGTGTATTCAGTAACGGTACTTTTCACTCTCGTCATTTGATTTGTTTCATTAACGAAGCTAATGAAGGAAAAGAATATTGTGCCAATAAATTAGTTCTAATAAATTTATATATATATGCAGTAATCAATATTGTATAATGAATTTCCTTTTGGATTTTTCTATCGCATTGTTAAAGCAAGCGTACCTTTAGATTGCAAAGAAATCGATTAAACAATCAAGACGGCCTGTTTAACATTTCTATCGTTGTCGAAATTATTAAATGCAAGTAATAATAGAATTGGAATAAATTAATGTTAACAATTTAGCCTAATTAGTATATTTGTTCAATTAAAATTCTTACAAAATACATCATTTTCATTGGAACGATATTATTTAAAAATAATATTAGAAGAAATAGTATTTTTATTCTAATCCATTTAGATTTTTCCATTATTTTTATTATATCCTATATAAAATATATACTCACCGTCTCGAAAATCTGTTGAGTAATTTTCCAAGGCTACGGAAGTAACGAGGAGCGGTAACGTAAACGTAGATCATTTGATCGTCGGTGTTAAATCGTCGATCGCGATCCAACGTTTTGTTGCGATTAAATAAATCGGCAGTGGCAGCGCCTAACGTGGCGTTCAACAGCGTCCCCCACCTTATCTAACCGAGGATCGGCAAATCGTATCAAATTTATTATTTTTATTCCTAAATTATTATGTTTAAAACGATAGTCATATCAAAATGAATCGGCTTAAAATGGATCCTGTCAAAATGATATTTAAATATAATAAATCTTATGAAATAGAATGATTACTATTTAGAGCATATCAATCTCTATACTCACATAACCAAAACTTTCCTGGAGATAAGTCATGTTGAAAGGAACGTAAACTCTTTGATCGACGTCCACCCAATTGTACAGGTCCTTGTGCTTCGGATAAATCTGGATTGAAATTGACAAAATGTCAAGCGAAGATCGATACGATTAATATGTATTATTAAATATGTGGATGAATTTATTATATATATATCCAGTGAATCAATATGAAACAATGAATTTTAGGATTTATCAAATTTTAAATTGACATACATTTTATCGCAAAATAGTATTTTATTATAAGAAAAATAAAATTAGAAATGAATGATTAGCAAATTAGTTTCTTTTACTTTTAAATAAGGAAAAATATTGGATGCATAATAACTATTCAATTAATAATAGCTAACCTTACTGAGTGACAAACAAAATTGCAACAATAAATCCGTCTCAGAGGAACGTTCTTTTGGACTCATCGTCTTTGGCAGCATTCCTTCGACGATCTTCCGAAGTCTGCGCGATCTTCGTTCCTCTCTCTTATTCTGTGAAGTAAAAATGATGACATTCTTAGAAGATCTCGTGGGAATAAAGAAAGTAAAAGAGAGAGAGAGATGAAAATCTTGAAAATCTTGAAAATCTCTCGTTCGGAAATTCAGGATAACTCATGCTCGATGGTTTACTTTCAGAGTATGTTAAAGATCGATAAATGTCTTCAATACATGACATATATACAGTGGAGAAGAATATACTTATTCAGTAGATTGAATATGATTTATTCAAAAATACCTAAACATTTTTAGTTTAGATAAAATTAAAAGTACAGACTGGACCATACTGAGTCCTAGATAATTTTAACAAAATTAATTACTCTTATTCGAGACTTTACAAACTAATGTCGTTTATTTTTTACAGTAAATTAATCGTAAAGATAAAAATATACATCTATCATATTCTAGATTCGTACTTCGTTGAGGTCAGACGTATTTTCTTATTTGTCTTTTCTGTACTTTGAATTTTATAACGAACTTCTTTCAATTTCATAATGGTTAAAACGTGTAGTGGTTGTAGCTCCAAAGTTTCTAAGCCTATTATCTGCGACTCTTGTAAAATTGCATCATATTCTTCTTGTCTCCTTCAAACTGATCATCCTTTTTGTGGTGATAAATTTATAAGCTGTAAAACTGATTGTCTCTCTATTGCTTCTGCTTCCCAAAATGTTTCTCTTACCAAAGTTATGATTCGTGATATAATCAGACACGAGCTGAATATCTCAAGAGATGAGGATATCCGGAAGCTGGAGAATGATTTCAGCACTATTAATGATCGGGTCTCGAATATTGAGAGTAAAACTTTCTATGCTGATAAATTTCCAAATAATTCGGTTAGTAACGCGAAAATATCATTGGTGAAGTTGCCAAGAGAGAAAGAGGGTCATCCAGCCTTATACTATTCAATCTTGAAGAAAACACGGCATCTTCTTCCTCTGTAGCCACTCCTACTAATGATGAATTAGTAAAAGATATACTTTTGAAGATTTCTCGTGCAAAGAGAATTGGAAGGATGCCTCCTAGTAAATGGTTCTGTCTGTGTTAAAAAATAAATCTAAATACTGTGATCCTGTTTCCATCACACAAGATCGCACTAAGACTCAACAAGATCATCTAAGAACTTTAAGGTGTGAACTGAAATTTTTAACTGTAGTCTATACTGCATCTTGACTTCTTACAATTGTATTTTCTACTTTTGTATTAATGGGTTTAATACCGTAAAATAAAATTACAAAAATATACAGTAAATACATCTTATCGTCACATTGAGGAAAATTGTAACCGATTAAAATTTCCGCTCGGAGGTTTTATTTTTGGAATCGTTCATTCAAATCGATGGTTCGACCAACCCAAAATATATTTCTTTTTGATGTTTTTATCGTCCATCGAATCTTTTGTGTCTACCCCTTCGTCTCTTTCTTTAGGTAAATAAAGCAAATCGTTGGGATTGCTTTCTTTCTTCCTCCCTCTCCCTCTCTCTCTCTCTCTATCTCTCTCTCTCTCTCTCTCTCTTTCCCTGTTCATTCTGAAGTGCTATCGAGGTTCGAATGGTATGGTAACTAAAGCAATATCCGCTAGTTCGTGGTTTATTCGAGACGAACGAGAGGAGCACGCGAGGAGTAGGACAAAAATAAAGGAGATAAAGATAGAAAGAGTTAGAAACTGAATTTGTCGTCGACGAACGAATATTGAGAGAAGTAAGTGAAAAAGGACAAAAATACAAAATGGAAAATAAAAGAATTAAATACGAAGAGAAAACTTGGTCGAGAAATCGATTCGAAGGATATTTCGTATATCTTGTAAGAAATCAAGAGTACACTTATACAACAATTTGAAACTGCAATAATTAATAATATGATTGTAGAACCAAAAAAAAAACAATTGTTCATAAGAATTGCTCTAAATAATAGTCATTTATAACTGTTTCAATAATAACCGATATTTAACTCTATTTGAAACAGTAATTTTTGAAAGATTTCCAAGCCGTGCAAGACAGATATTATATTAGAAAAAATAAATATACTCTTTCTTCTTAATTTTAAAATAAATAAAAGTAAATATAATAAAAAATATTGAAAAAAAGGAAATGAAGAAGATACTTTCATATACGCGTGTGTACCACGAGTACAAATACCGTATGAGCGAGGAAAAGAAATATGAAAGAGGGTGGAAAGAGAAATAAATAAGTATTATATAGAATGAGGTAGAGAGCACATCGATTCGATTTCAGTTATAGTCCTTTAGGCGATACGAAACGTATTTCGAGGCTTAACCAAGATGCTACCGAGCATGCAAATGAGTTAAGCGAAGGAATCAATTCGATTTGTCCTTAATGCTCTACTACATCTCCTCTCTCCATCTCTTTTTCTCTTTCATTTTCCCTAATCTATCTCCTTGTCGGCGCTTCCTCTCCTACCATCTTTTGATGTCGGTATAGAGTGAGAGTCTCGGTTAATTAAACTCTTTGGATAAAATAAGTCCTTCCAATCTCCCGTTAGATTTATATACGGTGTACTAAAATGTTTCAGGACTAATTTCTCATATGTTTCAATAAAACACTTCTTATCTACGCGATTTCCCAAAATTCGCTTTATCAAACTATAGTATAATTTGCAATTTTATATTTAAAATTATTTTTACTATTCGCATTAACCCCTTCAATTTTAGAAAATTATTAGTTATTACTATTCATAATTTTGTAGAATATAAAAATGTTAAATATGTAGATCAACGTCATACTTATGTGTATAATTAATGATTTAAAAGAATAACATTTGGCAAGCATATTTTAAATGGAAGCTTCGTATCCGGATAATAAATAATGATCAGTCAAATATATATAGATAAAAAATTCAATACGTTCAATGATTTATATTAAAACTAACATACACTCATGTATCATTTATTTATATGTACTTGAGAGTTTAGAGAAATGATTTAAAGCAGGTTAGCATATCTACCAATTGGAAGCTCGATAAATTGACAAAGCAAACACTGAACTTAAATTGTGCCAGCGTCGGTATGTTTCCGAGCTGACCTAGAAAATATCAAGCAATTAACGAACTAATTAACTAACTAACCGTACTATAAATAGAATAGCAGCGTGATACACATTACAAACTAAAGAAGTAGAAACCTGCTGAGCTTTCCTCGAACCGTATTACGTGACGGTGTTTCTATCCTATTGTTTGATTCTCTTTTAACATAAGTATTTACAACATTTTCTTATTCTATTTATTTAAAGAGAACTTCTTTTTCAAAAGTGACAAAATAGTTGAGCTGTTTTATTATAGTATTACATACACTTACTCAGTCTTTAAAAGTTTATAAGTAAAATCTGATTAATTATAGAAAAGTTGTTCAAAGTTATTATTCTAAATAAACATCTGATTTATATAAAATGTCTTTATTTCGTGTCTATCTCGAAAATATTGTCAAGAATATAAAGTATGTGAAAGATAAGAAAGTAAATGGATTTTGTATTATAAAAATGGCTGTGCATGCATAAACAATGTTACGTCTACTTTTAAACATAAAACGAACGAGGAGAAAAATGGAAAAAAGGAAAAGAAATAAAGGATCTTGGTAAAAAACAAGAAGAAGAAGAAGAAGGAGCACGTAAAGATAAAAGCATCTGAAGCCTGTGCAATGCTGAACTTATGTGTGTGTGTGTGATTTCATTGAATAAAATAGAAAAATACTAAGAGAGAGAGAGAGAGAGAGAGAGAGAGAGAGAGAGAGACGACAACTTATTGCACGCTTTGTTTCCGCGGCGAAAAGTGATTTTATTTGCCGAAGAAAAATAGCTCGCGAGGAAAAGATATTTTAAACAATTTCTTTTTATCTTGTATTTATTTTCGTAATTGAATGAAATTTTGTCTGTAGAATAAAATTGATAGATAAACGTTTCAAAATATTTTATATCATTCTAATTGATACGATACACAAAATTGACAGGAGGAGTATAGGTTTGACGAAGGGCATAAAATCAAATCTCGACGAATCTCATTTTGTAAAAGCAAAGACGAAAGAAGAGAAATGTGAGAGAAATAAAATTGGAGAGAAGAGAGTGGGGGAAGCTTGAGGGTAGAAGAAAGGAAGATGGATAAAAGAGGGTTGGTAGGAAGGTAAAAAGGAAGAGAAAAGTGGAAGTTGGAGAAATGGCTGCCGTTTACGTAGTGGCCTTTACGATCGCTTAATGCAGATAGAGAGTTGGTTACGGAACTTGTAGACGCAAAGCCGCGTCCTCGACATTGCTTTTGACGTCAAAGAAATGCAATAAATCATCTTCGTCTTCCGCATCTTTTTCCCACCAAAGAAAAAAGAAATGGAAAAAATGAACGGAAAGTTACAAATTTGGCGTCGTTTAATCGAGAATCGACGTACAAGGGAAAATTCGAATTATTTCGAATATTTTCACAATATTCGCATAAGTCCGAAATATAACTTTTCCTTTTTGCTTATTTTATTTTGTCATTCGGAAAAGTCATTTTACCAAACTCAAAAATTCTCATTCATTTTGAAATCATATCGAATCTTTGTTTTTCAACATCCTTTGTTGATATAGACATTTGAAAAATATTTATGTAAATTTTAATATTTAAAAAAGTTCTTTTCCTCTATTTTGCTTCATAAATCATATGCATTACCTTTTGTATATCCTTTTAAAAGTTCATAACTTACTATTATTTTTTTTTAAGAGAAAGAAAAATTAAATTTTTGAAAATGTGTCCAAATATTTGAGTAACGTGTTATACATTTTAGTATACATTCCACTTCGAAACAGGAACGTAAGCGTCGTCAATGAATGTTCTCGCGTTCCTTTTAAAAGCCGTATGCGTATTTCACTCAGGAAAAATATGTCAAGGGTCATATAAAACGCATATAGACGAGTCGATTCGTTACTCTTTCTTCGATTTCTCTCTTTCTCATTTTTATTTATAGTACATACACACAAATATATATGTTGGCGTTATTTCGTTAAATAACTAGCTAGAATCATCAAAACCCTAGATTCGTTGAAACTCTAGATTCACTTATAAGAATCTAATAAGAGCTCATACCATACCATCTTCTACTTTTTGTTTCTTCTTCTTCTCCATTTTGTGGAGAAATCAATGTTCCAAAGATTACAATTAATATCTTGGTTCCATTTTCATTGGCCTAACAAGAACAGAGATGTCATGTGGGTCAAGAGCTTACTCGCGACGTTTTCGTTCTCTTCCTACGACAATCTCGAGTCGTATGCAAATTTCAAACGGGAAAATGAAAAAATTTACCTAACTCTGAGAGAGAATAGTGCGTCGAAGCGGCTTACCGTAACCATCCCGAAGCGAAAACTCTAATTGCCTAGGACTTCGCCCGTTCTTCGTCCAAGTGTCGGAAATGTCGATTCAAAAACACCACCGACGTTGTCAACACACACGCGCACAAAGAGAAAAAGAGAGAAAACAAAAACAGAATTCTAAATGTTTCTACTCGCACATTTTTCTCCACAGAGAGAATTAAATTATTCTGCCGTTGTTTTTCATTTCATTTCATTTACATTATTATCTAAATTATTATTAGATCTTTTATTATTTTATTTTGGGGAGAAAGAGAGAGAGAGAGAAAGAGACGTAATTTATATATTTCATTTGGTAGTAGGCGAGATAGTACTTACGAGCAAATGTTAGAACCGTAACCCGTGACAAGGGGGAGTAAAACATAACAATTAATAAGTTTTCTTACCTTTATCATCATGTACGCTTGACTTTCTTCATGAACCGATCTTTTTCTTCTTCCCTCATACATCGACACGGTCTTACGCCATTTTGGTATATCTTCCTGCAAAAATAATGAAATAATAATAACAAAAAGTATTTAAGAAGAGACAATTAAACAGAACGCATAAAAAAATTGGTATTTTTAAAACTTTCAGTTGGATGCAAAAAACTATTCCTCGCCGGCACTTTTGTTAATCGCATAAATAAATATTGAACCAATTAAAATCTAAGTTAAAAACACGCGTGGCAATTTTTGTATCGAGTTATAAATATACGAAGAGATTATATTGTGTGTCTACGCGAGAGATACGAAAGTTCATACAGCAAAGCTTTCGCACCATAAATAAGCTCGCTTACGTGGGTACTTAAAATGGCGAGGATTTCGCATTGCACGGACTCGGCCACCGTACCAAACATCCTCGTCGACATTTAATTAAATGATAAAAAATGTTTATCTGTAGAAGAAATATTAGAAAGAGAGCAAAAAATTAAATCCGAATGAGCCAGCTAGATTTTTCTCTTTTTTTTCTAATATTTTCTCACCTTTTTTCCGGACTCTAATTATTATGTTTCTCCTTTTCTCTTTCTCTAAAAATATATTCGAAACAAATAATAATGAAACAACTTAAATTTATTCTGATTGTTATGTATATTTAAATATGCATATCAATTATATATATATATGTACAAATGAACTATAATATTATATAATAAACTTCTACGTTTATTAAATATAGTTATGTATTCTTTCTCTCTCTCTCTCTCTCCTTCTCTTTCTGCGATTATTTAATTCCGACATTTGCAAAGTTAATTTCAAGATTATATCTATTTTATTGCGAAACTAATTAATTAAATTTCCAAAATTTAATTAACTTCATCCTAAAATGTAGCTTGTGCATAATTTTGCCAAGATTCTTTATGAAAACACATTTAATATTCTATTTCTTATCTCTCTTTCCAACTTTATTTTGATTTTATTATTTTCTAAATTCTACATATTAAAGACGTCATTCAAGAAAGAAAGAAAGAAAAAAGAATTTCTTGGAAAAGAAACGGGCAAACAAAATGGCAGAAGGCACAGGGTCAACTAGTAAAGCATAAAATAGAAAATTAGAAAGATACTTCGACGGTGTCGCCGACAGCTTTTGGATATTCGCCAGTCTACTGAAACTACTCTTTTAAAAAAAAAAAAAACAGAGAGAGGGAAAACTTTGTTCTTGGCTCGATCTTCTGTCTCCTATAATTTTATAATTGTATGTACCGGGTGGTTCACATAAATTTTTACAAATTGTCGTAGTATTTGTATTTTTTGATCATTTTAATTTTCTTAATAAAATTAATATATTTTCTCTCTCTTTCTTTAAAATTGCGTGCGTTACAACTTATGGTTCCACATTGAAATATGTTTTGTGTATTTTGTTTAGTATTTGGGAGAAACCTTCTCAATTAGAATATTTTTATGAAATATAGTCCATCTATTAAATACATCTAATATTAAACAATTTCGATCTCTGATATTTCATTAGATAAAATTGTTCAATTCAAAGTCATCTAATTAAACGCTTTAACGGTAACATATGTATGCAATGAATAAATAATTTTGTCTTCCTCGTTTCGTTTTTATAGAAATTTTCTATTTCATGGAATATTCGTGAAATCAAATGCAAAGGTATCGATATCATTTATGCATACGTGACGAGACAGTCACGCATCGTGACACCGGATTTGAATCCCGAGCTGATGCGAGCTTCTTGCCAACCAATGCGACGGCGATATTGAATTCGTGGCTCGGACATTATTGAACATATGGTTCCTGCCGAGATTGAAATGCATACGCGCGGTAGTAGCAATGCTGGTGTAGAAATGCTTGATATCGATATCACTATGTAATGACCATTATTACATAGTATATACCGTGTATTAAACCTTCAATCTCTATTCATATTAACTTAACCGAATATGCTTATAGAGACATTCTTAATTATTTTAACATTTTAATGACACGATTGAACAGTAAAATTTCGCCACAGACCGGCAATATTTTTCAAGAAGTATTTTTAAAAACGTTATATATATATATAAATTCTATAAATAGTTCAATAATTCATTTCTAATAAAAAAATAAATTTAGTATTTTTTAGAACAAAAATCACCACACAGAGAGCGTATTACCGGCCACTAACAGTTGTTCCAGTTATCACACACATGTTGTGCGATCGGCCATTAAAGTATTAATATTTATACGGCATTTACCGACGAAATTTTTTAATAATACTAACTTAATTATTTCAATTGAACGTTTTTCCGATACGGCTTACACCATCTCGCTTTTCGTCACTGGCTAACTGCTGTTTTAAAGTGGCACTTTAATGAGCTTAGCTATTGAAGAGGCTCCCCCTCCTATGCTTGCTTCAAGCTCGTATCACAATTACAGGAACACCGTGAAGAGACAAAGGACTTGAGCGTGTCGAGTATGAGTTATGCCGTCTTCCCTTCGTCTCGCGCGCGCTTATGTCTTGCTTTATGCTCTCAGGAAGGTAAGTCCCTTTAACAGCCGCCTTAAGAGTGTCTACGTGTCTGTCACGTGCAAACAGCAATGTAAAGAACGCGTTGAACCTCGCACGTTTAGGCATTCCAGTCGTACATGCATATATGTCAGAGAGATCAAGTTAATAGATGGATTAGATCGCTTATTATTACGGTATATTATGATGAATTATTTAATTACTTCTAATGAATCCCCCATTAACTTATAATAAATTTAAAAAAAAACAATCTTTTGGATTTATCGAATCTTTGATATATTACTTTTGGTCACAGAAACATATTATTATTATTATATTTTTATCATTTTTTATAATAATATTTATTTATTGTAAAAACTAAGGCTTATTATGTGAAATAGTATTATACGTATTAATAGTATTATAGTAGTGTATACTCATATTTTAACTAATATCATATAAATCTTTTCGTGACAATTTAACCAAAAATTTGACCAAGTTACAAAATAAATGTAACATTTGACTCCTTGGAAGAAAAAATTAAATAAAAAAAGCATATACCGTACGTTCGTAAGACATTTAATGCAGCAAAATATTCAAGGTCAAGGTGAAAAAATTATACCAAGGAGAATCATTTGCTCCAAACGATTCCAAAAGTGTGCGCATAAATGTTACGAGCAAACGTCATCGGTATTCCTTTCTCGATACGTAAACTGGGCAAACGACTCTACTCGAAAATTTTCTCGTGTAATTATCTGACCGTCGTATAATCACTATTAACCTTCTTCCCTTTTAAAGAGCTCGTTTATCTACTTAAAAATCCAGCCCTGGCACCACGTGCTTTAATCGTTAACAAAACCACGATGTGCCTCTTAACAACCGGCTGGCATGCGATCACAATTATTTACTTTGATGAATTATCATTCTAATTGGATGAAAAGTTACTTTTAAAATACAGAATAGAAGCTTAGATGCTTTTTCATTGATTAATATTAAAACACATTTGAGTACTTTACGGGCACATAATCTGCTTAACCATGTCTGTAATGCGATATCGATTCATTGCAACTACTCGTATTACGTTCAATATCATAGGTATTAACCCTTTCGGTACGAGTACCGGATACATCTGGCATCCATGTGACAATCCAACAATTAAAAGCTACGAACAATACTTGTTGGAAAAAACATTGTGTTATTAAGCACAGTTCTTATTTAACGTCTAAAAAAATCTTCATACAAAAGAGGACTGACCATGTGTTATTTCGCTCATACCGAAAGGGTTAAAAATAGCTAATAGACTATGCACAGTGACATCACTCACCAGATTTTCCACAAAGATAGCATCTTCTTGATACTTGGTAGGGAGATCCAGAAAAACGGAGGATCTAGAACGATCGTAAAGATCGATGTCTACGTACAAATCAAAGAGGGGTGCACCGTTCACTCGAAGAAGAGTCGAGACCAATGGAGTTATATCAACTGGAACGACACTCTTTGGCGGTAAATAACCACCAAGCTCTTGAAGAAGATCGTAAACTGAAAAAAAAACACATCAGTTTTTTTATTTTTCATTCTTTTCTATTATAATAATCGTGAAAAAATTTGTTATCCATGAATTTTGGTGAATATTTTGCTAATACATCTGATGCGATCGGTGATTCGGTACTTCAAATTTTCCTTTAGTCATTAGTCGTCGAATCACTGATGTTTAAGTCGAGAAAATAAAAAATCCATATTTTTTTTTTAATTGAACAAGAATATTTGTTCATTTCATTTGAAAATATGAATCTCCAATTATCGAAATCCACCGTAAACCAAAATTCTGTAAGGATTTTTCTTTTTACTAAAATTAACGTTCGATGTCCTCTCATTCTTCCGAAAAGGAGAGATCTCGACGGAAACTGAGAGATCGCTAATTGCACTTGGAGAAACTCTTGAAGTTTTCGAAGGAGCAGCTTACTGCTCCGTAAGGGCATACGTAACCCTTATACGTGCTTCGCATAACTTTCCTTGCATACATACACATATATATATATACATATTTAGCTAATTTGTGAACCTTACGTACAAACGTATAAAAGTTAGTAAAGAAATCTTAAGTAATTTTTTAAATTAATTTTTCAAGCAAGAGAAAACAATTGAAAAATTTTACAAAAAAGAAAAAATAACTTCCTTGCCATGCATGAATATGTAATATGAACATTTACATTATCAGTATGAAAAATACTGTACTTGGAAACTACCAACATATGTATTTATGAAATGTATGCTTTTGTCTCTGTGTGTGTGTTGTGTGTAATATAAATGTATTGAAGCGAGTGTTGATTTTAAGCATAGGTTCGACAGCTTCATCTAAAGTTCTCCAACGATCGATAATCTCTCCTCTCTAATCGTTCGAGTCTATTTCAAAGTTTTAACGAAGCTAGAGAAGTAGCACTAACTTTACATTATAACACCTTTCCTGTAATTAATATGCGGTAAGCCAACTTCTATACTTCTTCTACAGTACTCTCTACGTATACGAAAAGAAACTGGTTGCTTTTTTATGTGTACATGCATGTTTATTTAAAATTTTCGTATTCCCTTTAAATCTAATATTAATTTATTGTTTATATTTATATATAACAATTAATTTTCATATTTTGTAAGCATCAGAAAGTAATCCTCAAAATACATGTATACCAGTTGTTCGTGACACGCGGAGAGAGAAATTCAAATGTAAGAGAGTAAATCGGTAAACGTAACTCTCGAGTACGCATAAACACACACACACACACACAAATGAATTTCTCAAAATATAGTAGAACAATCTCTGTATTTGCCAAGAGTACGATTCAAGATACCTCGTAAAGACACATTCACTGGAAACTTAGTTAATCATAACTTGGACGACAGACGGTGAAACGAGAAAATAATAACGAGCATTACGAGTGAGAGACTATGTACACGCGCATGGGAAAGAGAGGGAGAGAGAGACTGTTATGGTGAAATATATAGCAAGGAAATAACGGTTTGTTAGACAAATCAAGAATTCAAACTGTTTCGTGATTCTGAGGTAATAAATGTCAACGCTAAACCGATATAATGGTATCTAAAGAAAGGAAATACAGGGTAGTCAAATGTAGATGTTTAAATTGTCAGTTGAGAAAGTGCGTGCACGAGAGCGTGCACGGTTTGAAAGGTGAAGATCGGGTCCTCATTGAATGTACAAACACTTTGTATTAAAAATTTACGATATATTTCTCGAATAACTAATAATTAATTCGAATATTTGTTGATGTTTGATTTATTTTATTTAAATTTCATCTTAATTTGTTAGAAGGAATTATTTTAATTGATTTTCTGACTATTTAAATTGATATCATGATCAACTTAGAATTTGTAATAACTAAGACGATTCTAATTAGCGTCTTCTTAGAAAGTAAACTTTGCTCTCATGAAATTTCGATGATGAGCGTATACGCGAACATTAATCATAGTCAAGCGAATGGTAGTGTCGCCGATCAAGGTAGAATCAAACATGAATATCTAAAATACCGGAAGCCTGAAACTCCTGCGGCTAGGACTAACTCAGAACTTCCATTTCCGCTTTAGACGGTCTTCCTGTTCTAATGCTGGAAGGGATAAATCTGATTGCAATTTACAGGAATTAGAAGAACGTGTATGTATGTGTATGTGTGGTTGTATTACTGCGAAAAAAATAATATCGTGGCAGGACGTCACAAAACATACAAAATTGATATAAAACAAATATATAAAATGAAAAGTTAAAAATGAAAAAAAAAAAATAAAAAATAGAGAAATCTCCCACTGAAAAAAAAAAGAGAATGTAATAGGGCATGAAAGTTCGATACGAGCTAGCTGAGAGCTTTTATCATGTTCGGTACGCATTAATGCATCGATTTAAATATGTCCACGAAATGGAGATACATCGATCGACATGTCGAATCCATTTTGTATAATAACAAGAATACGCGTCTCCGACAACGAAACAGCTCGTTCTTCATATTGTCGAGGCAACGTCAAAAGCGGCGCCAGCTTTCCGAATCTCTTTTCTCATCTCTCTCTCTCTCTCTCTCTCTCTCTCTCTCTCTCTCTCTCTCTCTCATTCTCGTATCTCGTTTGGTCTACTTCCCTCTATTCTTCTTAGTTTCGATTAAATCGTAAATAAATCCAGAGACTCAGCCTGAATAAACTTTTCTTATTATCTTACGCAACAAATATCTATATAGTTTGTTTTTTTTATTTAGTTTATAAACCTATTACTTGTTACTCTTGTTACAAGCACATCTTTTTGAGAGTTGTTATTTTAGCATCTTCCGTGAATTGATCATCTATCTTAGAGATCAGACCAAATCTCCATTTTCATCATTTTCCTGCGACATATAATTTATTTAAAAAATGGGTAACATTAAAGTCAAAATAAAGAATGATTTATAAAACGAATCAATCTAAAAGAAGTGAATTTAAGAAAAGTAAATTTGGAAAAATACCAAATATCGTAGAAATCGGGTTCCGTCGAATAGCATTCAAGAAACTCCCTTAAGAAGTTCACTTTTCAACTGCCAAGGACAAGTAAATCAATCAGATACTTGCTTATGGTCGTGTAAAATATCGTCTTAATCTCACGCGAGAGAACGATTAAGTGCGAACGTGCCAATCTTGATAGAGATTTTCTTTTTTACTCTCATTCTCTTCTATTTCAGATCAAATCCAGTTTTCCAGAATCCAATTTTTAAAATGTAGTTAAACACGAATTAATATTACCTTTAAAATGATATATCAAAAAATAAGAGGAGCTATTTAAGATCTGGAAATAGAAGTATTAAAGTATTATATCAAATTAATTATACTTATAATATTTTTGTCGTAAATATGATAATTATCTGGGTACTTGGAAAAATATTAATACATGAGCATTTATCTGAACAAATGCTAAAATGCTTAAAATACTATGGAAATAACTCGCATAACCCATAAAACTGATTAGAAAAAATGGCCGAAGAAGTAATAACGAATGGTCGTGATTCTGAAGATAAAGTGAAACGACTTTAGTAAGAATCCAGAGAATATCGGACTATCAGGCTAGCCCTAATCGTGATTCGGATAACCTTGACATCCTTTGTAATACAACTACTTCCGATTCTAAAAGCTGAAAAGCAGTTGTACAAACCTGGAAAGCTCGCTTTAACAGACTAGTTTATTTCAAGGTAAACCTTTTCTATCATACTAGCTTTTCCTGCATAATAACTAATCTTTTAACTCTAATAAATACTAAAAACTCTTGATTTAAACGTTGAAAAAGTCGATACGCATTTGTATATTAGAAAAGAAAAAATAATACTCGAGTGTTTGAAAAATAAATCAAAAGAATAGAGCGGTAACTAGCCGAGGTGTAATTGATTACGCATCATTGTGAAATAAATTTAATACGAGATCAAATATTAAAAAGGTTAAAAATTATGGTCAGTTTACGTTTAGATGTACTTTGTCCTTATATCCATATATGTATATATTACTTTTCAGCACTACACACACTCGCTCGCATATGCATATCACTTACATAGGAAAAAACCACGTATACGCGACGCGAAATAAGTTATATATTTAAAATAATATCCTTGTTATTCCTTTCGACGCTCGAATGAATAAAAATCTATCATTAGAAAAAGATAACAGCTGTTCAAAAGTAGGTCACTGGTAAGAAAAATAGGTCAACGATACAAAAGTAGGTCAGCTATGGAAAAACATAGCAATAATCCCATACGTATTGAATGTGTTAGGAGAAAGACACCAGTATTGATTTTTCTCTCGGTAAATTCTAGGAAATTCGTTATATATGAAATACACAAAGAAAAACATTCCTTAACTACCGGCTTAGTTGAGCGTTCAATCTTTTGTTTACGTTCGCCTCTCTCCGTCGCTCCTCGGCCGGTGTTGACAACCGAACGTTGTCATTTAAATTCTATTATGAATTTCGTCGTTATTGACCTTTGTGTAAGTTCGGTACATGTCGTATCTATTCGTATCGACTTTTCATAATAATCGTTAGTCTTCTTCGAGCGTCGGAAGGAATAACAAGGATATTAGACAAGTACGTAATTTATTTCGCGTCGCGTGTGCGTGTTTTCTTTCTTATGCAAGTGAAGTGCATATGCGAGCGAGTGTGTGTAGTGCTGAAAAGTGATATACATATACATATATGGATATAAGGACAAAGTACATTTAAACGTAAGCTGACCATAATTTTTAACCTTTTTAACGTTTGACATATTACACATTATTGACACATTACATTTTAACGTTAAACATATTATATGAATAATTTCTCTAAGATTATTATTGAAACATACACAAGGCTGATGTTTTATGTTTATCCATGAAAAATTTTTAACATTCGTGACCAGCATAAAAAAAAGAAATAAAACGGGAGGAGCTGAAACGGAGGGAAGAGGGCCAGGAGGTTGTTAACGTGAATCCAAAGAAAAAGTAGGTCAGATCGTTGTTCGGATAACACGTTCGACCATCCCCACTAATTTTCTTTCAAATTTTACTCTCAACGTATGATTGTATGTATTGTGTGCAATATGGTATACTTGTGTGCGGGTGTGTGTACGCGTGTGTTCTTCGGCTAGTTAATAATTGCTGGCGAAATCAAAGTAGAAGAGCATGCTCACCGCTCTTCGTGAATAATAATTATCGCATTATGATTACATTACGTGTACCAGTTTCGTGTCGAAAACAATTTTTTCTACATTTTCTTTGTTCTGTTTTGTTCTCTCTTCTCTTTTTATCTTTTCAAGGATTTTATTGCAACTTTTATTTAAATGCACGCATTTGCTTTAGATTAAAATGATAGTAATCTTTGACAATATTGAGTATTTATCAAGATTTAGATGTTAATTATATACAATCATGTGTGTTTTTGGAGTTTAATTAATTTGATAGATTCATCATGGGAATTCTCACACATTTTCCATTTTAAAACGACCATTGGAATAACATTTAACACTTTAAACAATTCTAAAAGCGTTACAACTGTATTTTCATCCTCAAATTCTGTCGGCCGTCCTAGATGTTCTTTCACGTCCAAATCACCATTTCTAAAGCGTTCAAATAAAACTTTACATGTTCGAGAGTATCCTACAATGGGGTTTGGTTACAATACATTTCGAATAATAAGCAATACGTTTCAGCTACAGTTTTCTTCAGGTCGAATTATGGTGAAGAAGCATATATAAAAAAAAACAGCTTATCGCAGTTCACTTTCAATCGATTAATAAATTCAAAAGACTGAATATTTACATCTTATTAGATATTGATTTATTAGTTTAAAATTAAATGATATTATTTATATAGTGAAAAAGCGTATATAGAAAAAAACAACTTATGACAGTTTATTTTTAATCGATTACTAAATGATCTCTTTAATATTCGGAAGACTGAGTATTTACATCTTATTAGACACTAGCTTATTAGTTGAATTGAAAAATATTGTTTATATCAAATTATTATTTATATCTTATTATAAACGACAAGTAAGCTAATTCATTGGCGACATTTGGATCGGATAGAGTATCCAGGGACTGGAACGAGATCGATGACGCGAATATGATACTCGGGAGGATAATAATGTCCTTCCCAAGGGATTAAAGTGTTCACGCTATACGAGGACAGATGTGTAATTAATCGTCTGATAATTAAAGGAGATTACAAACACGACGATACGGTTATACGATCGAACGAGAGGTCGAATGCGATCCTTTTCGGCTTTTCGATGGATATGTATTGAACGATAACGATCCTACATCCAGTAACTTCACGAGTTAAACTTTATACCCTTTTGATTTATCATCAAATCATTTGTAATTATTTACATAATAATAAATTCAAACTCCGATCTATTATCATTGTGGATACCACTCTAGTCAATATCAAGCACTGCACGATACGCGGAAAGAAAAAAAGAACGGAATAAGTGGAATATTTGTTTTTTTTTTTAACCACAAAAGCTCATTTTCCGTCGAAATTTTCAATGTCTCAACCGTTATACGTGCATCAACAACGATCTGCGGCTGCTGAAATCGTTTTTCTCGTGGAGTATACACATCTGCGCGAATTGACGTAAACAGAAAAATAGAAAAAGATATAAATAGATATAGATAGATAGATAGAAAGAAAATAAAAGAAAAGGGAGGAGCATGGAACAGAGAGAGAGAAAAAAAATTAGAGCAAAAAGAGGGAGGCAGCAGGTTTACCGATGTGGTTTTTTACTTTATTCTGCTTCCACCCTCTTCGTCGACGTAACTCAGTCGTAAAACGTTGACCGGAGAATGTGTTAAAGTGGAATACATGTATCGCGGATAAAAATAACCCATCAGTAGGAAAGAGAAACAGAGAAAGAAAGAAAGTGTTAAAGATAGAAATCATGAAAGATAAAGAAAGAGAGCAATGCGAATGAAATAAAAGAGAAGAGGAAAATGGTCACAGAATGCAAATCAGTGCAGCGAAAAAGGCACAGAGTTCGTGACTCACAAAACCACCAGGACCACTACCAATTCTCGTACTCCCCCCACTTTCTCTCTCTCTCTCTCTCTCGATCGAATTTGAATGCGTAAAGTTTCGCAAATAATAGAGTTAGCCAACCAGATACTCCTTATTTACTCTCCACCTCTTCCACATCCCACTCCAGCTAAAATAATACTTAGTAGTTTATAAGACACGTAAAGCTTATTTTCAATAGAAAAAACTACTACTACTACTACTGCTACTATTTATTTTCCCAACCAAAAACCAACACCTAATCGTAGTTAATTTATATGGATATTAATAAAGATATAAAAAAAATTTAATAACTCGAATAAATGATTTAGAAAAAGACAATAATGAAATAACGGGTATCGCAAAAGTTTTCTTACTTCAAGAGTGTATCAAGGGGATCCTGTATGAAAAACTTTTTAATAAAGACCAACTTACGACGCTACGGGATTTAGAAGTTAGTCATCTTGTCGTACTAAACACAATTTGTTCTTCTATTATTTTATTTAACTGATAGAAAACAAAACTTATACATCAATGAATATTATTTTGTTTTTTTTTCATTTTGAGAATATTAAATTACCATTAAAAAGTTGTTTCATGGAATCCTCTCGATACGCTCCTGAAGTAGGGATTAATTCTTTAGGGAAACCCTATAGGTACACGAGACGTACATGTTTTTGCAAAAAGTATTTCAAATTTTGATAAAATGTATTCTCACGATGTAGAATAAGTAAATAGAGGTCTTTACTTTTCAATGATGAAACGTAAACTACGAAAGGGTCTAAACCAGGCTGGATGCTTAAAGGGCTACTAGAAAGGGGTTGGAAAACAGAAGTTTCTGTGTTATCGATCGCTAGATGGTAACTTTCTATGAGTCAGCCAAGGTCAAGCCATTAGACGGAGTCATACAATCTCTTTTTTTCTCCCTCTTCGTTTTCTTCTTTCCTTGACTAGAAAATGCTGAAAAGTAGCTTAAGAAGTTATCGATCTTACCAAAAGGCTTCCAAAGTTTATAAATTTCCGGATCTTAAACTTATATCTTTCTGATTTAGACATATTTTCGATATTTTTCATTCGTGAATTCTTATTTAAAATGTTCATTAATTTGTTTTTCAATCAAAATAAATCTTTTCAATATTAAAACTTATTGAAAAGCTGTAAGCTTAACTGAAGTTTATCGTTGAAATTATTTTCAACACTTTTCAATATAAATTAATAATAAAAGAATTTAAATTTATAATTTGTAAAATCTCCTCGATCTTTTCCTGCTATTATTTCAATTATTTTAAAAACCTTCATCGTAAAGAATTTAAATAGTAATTACAATACTACGTGTTATCTAATTTCGACTCTAAAGAAATTTGACGACTTGGTTTTATTATTTTATTTGTAATAATAGTTCAGCAAATTTCGATTGGAAGTAAAAATTGACAAACAGCATGGAAATATAAGATTTTGCAATGAAAATTATGAATAAATAACACTTGGTAAAGCTTGTCGTTTTTAATAATTGTCCCTTTATTTGAAAAAAGAATTGTGCATAATCGTGCACATAATTTATCAACATATAATGTAAAATTCATATGAAATTTCTTATCCAAAACTTTTTGATGCTACTTTATTATTCATATATAGACCTGCAATGTACATAAGTATGTATATATCGATTTGAATAAATAAAACGTAGTAGTTTATCTTTAATGCGAAATAGGTGGATTCTCATGTAAAGATCTATCATGGTTCCGAAACGTTAGACGGTTACTAGCTAACAGACGTGCTTGCTTTCTGACCGTATGTACCTACAGCTCACATACTATCGACACATATAAATAATGCACATGGCCGATCGATCACGATGTAAATATAATTTCGAAAAGACGAACGAAGTATCTTTCAAAGTTTATTTTAGAATGCCAATAGTCCGAATACGTCTTCACCATGAAAATACTGAAGATTAATATAAGCGAATCAGAATTGAACGTTAATTTGATTTGATAAAAGCTTTTTAAAAAATTCATGTTAATTTTTGTCGACCTTACTACTCGCAAACAACGATACTTCTTTACATATTGGAAAAAAAAGAAAAAAAAGAAAAAAAAGAAAAAAAAGAAAAAAATAAGAGAGAGAGAAATTTGATGAAAATTTAAGCATGTTCTTTTCAATGCAATTCAAATAAAAAGCGTTTATCTCGAAAGCGGATAAACATTTTTGTCATATTAGCGACAACTTTCGGCTCCTTAATTCTCTTCAAGTACTTATCCCTAGATCTAGGGTCGTTTTACAAGAACGATTCTACCAAGCTTCTTCATTATCATTTTCGAAGAGAAGGACGATAAAGATATCTCGAGTATCGACTTACCAGGTGCAAAGTTGACAGGCTTTTCCTTGAACCCAAGACAACTAACGTAGAAGTGACCCAGCTTCTCGAAGACACCAACCATTCGATCAGTTTCGTTTAATAACATTTCTGAAATAAAACGAAGAAAATAAAAAAAGGAAAGAAGCAAATTCAATTAGTTAATCACATTATTTTTCTCTTAATTTTATAATTAATTGTAATAAATGAAAGTTATGAGTAATCATTCTGACGATATCAACGTGATTAATAAGAATTAACTTCATTTATATTTATTGTTTTATTACATGGTTTTCCATTCAATGGTACAAATTATAAATAAAATTTTACTGTAAATGTTTTGAAAATATTAATGATTTCGAAAAATGAAATCAACAATGGAGTTTGATCTCTTGTTTGCTAACGAACCAATTAAAAATAATTTGATTAAATAATTGATTGGACATATATGAATTCGTATACTATATTTCTCTTTGGTTTTTCTTTTTGTCGACTATTTGAATGATTCGAAAATGTTCCAATAAATTTTTTAATCCATACATTCTGCATAGAATGATAACGAAAGTAGTACATTGACGAAAGCCACTTGAAAAAAACCTTTTTTGAAAAATAGTTCATAGGGATAAGCAATGATGTGTAAAACGAAAGCAGCGCAGATAAAACAAAAGTTGCTTCTGTCTTTTCGTATATCCTTCAGTAAGAGAAAGAGAAGAAGAAAAAGAAGAAGAAGCTTTACAGAATTTGACTGAAGAGTAATAACAAAAAGTAAGGATGGAAAGATATTTTCAAAAAGAAAAGTATAACGTAGAATAAACCTTGCTCTATGCTTACGTTAGATTGTTTCTCCCAACTTTTCAAAGTTCAATGAAAAAGAAAGAGAGAGAGAGAGAAAAGACTCGTATGTGGAACACAGAGACTTCACATAGGACGTATACACGTGTATACGTTTCTATATACATATTCTAGCCCTAGTGCAACGTATATCGATTAACGTGAATTATTTATAGTACGGACAAGCGAAAGTACTCGATTCGTCTTTTAGCCCCATGTACCTGATGTACTTGCTATGCTTCTTAAATCTCACTTTGCGATGGACTCATCAATTTATTCGACTGCAACTGCTATCCTATGCTCTTCTATTTTCTACCTACAAATTTTTTATTCCCTTCGTATTCGTCCTCTTCTTCTTCTTCTTCTTTTTCCTTTTACATGTCTTGGAAATATTTTTCCACTCGAAATTCCAACTTGGAAATAGGCCACTTTCTTATGGTTCACTTTTTCTCTCTCTTTATTTATTTGCTTTCTGATTACAAAATTATGCAATGTATGTATGTACGTACAGTGAGTATCTCTTAAAATCGGCTTATTAGATTTTTACTTGAAAACTATCGATATAATGTGTTTAAAACGAAAATGTAGAAATAAACACATTAGCATGTCGCATGAAAATAGAGAATTCACGGAAGATGTTAAAATAACAACTCTCAAAAAGATTTGTCACTAAGAAAAGTCGTAACGCACTTTGGAACTCGAGATGGCATAAATCAACAACGTGTTTTAATCAAAATGAATGATAATTATTATTTATTAATTAACAATATTATTTCATTTCTTTTCACTAAAACAGTTAAGGAATTTTATCAAATGTTCATTTTTATCATCTCCCTGCGATGTACCTTTAAACTATTGCATAAACGTTACAAAATCATTTTATATAATTCATATATAAATTTAAATAATTATTTTCTTTTTAAATTAATTTAAAAAATATCTAACATTGTAATAATGGTAGAAAAAAGAAAGAATAATAAATAAAAAAAAATACTGTAATAAAAATGATGCCAATGATAATGTTGTTAACAATAGTAATGATTTCTAAAAAGAATTGAAGTAGCATAAGAAAATAAAACATTGTCTAGAGAAGAAAAAAAAACTTTGTTTCGTTGAATTTAGTCGTTTCTACAGAACGTTGGCTGTGGTAAAAAAAACTCATTCCTCCCTTGCCTGTTTTTTCCCTTCTTTTCTTTAAGGGCATTCTTGCAAATGAGGACAGAAAATTCGGATAGGAATAAACGAGCGTTTATTCATAATGATGGTAACAAAACATAGCCATCGTTTTCAGGAAATTATTATACCAAGCCACTATTTACAACGTCCCTTTATTCTTTATTTCAAAGCCAGGATAAAATAGAAATTCTCGAATTATATGAAAGTGGACAAATAGATAAATTATCAGATAACGAAGGAGAAAATTCCCGTATTTTAGGAAAAGAAAAAGTACGCATATCCTATCAATTTTTGCTAAAGAAATTGCAAATGATAAAACAATTTGGAAGAAATTGTAAGTAGGCAAATCTAGTGGTAGACCTCCTACCTATATTCAAAAACATCACTGGTCCTTTATATCGTGACTAATATAATACTATATATAGTGCTTTCTACTTAATAATTATTAAAAACATAAAATGTTAGATCGAAGCTTAGGCACGTAATATGTTGAGAAATTAATATTAAATCACCAAGTTGCTTACTTTTATTGCAATTTTGTATAATAAATATCATATGAAATCGCAAGAAATATTATTGAATAGATAAAAGTTTGCATCATAAAACGGAACAAAAGAAAACACTTAAACAATACTAGAATAATGCGACGGAAAAGGAAGAAAATAATTATTCTTTTCTCAAGGAGAGTAAGTAAATTTTTGTTAACAAGAAAAATGGGGCTTATTATTTCCACGACACGCTCGAGTTTTGAAGGAAAGGTAAAAGAGGAAATTATGTTTATGGAATAACCGTGTTTTAAATGGCTAGCGTGCAGAAATAAGTAAGATATGCTAATGTACGTATACGCATAGGTTGGCCGTATGCACTCGTGCTTAAACAATATGTATATAGTATTATATACGTGCACATAAAATATCAAGTTAATGTTGATCCAAGACGTCACGTACAACGATTATGTGTCACAAAAAATCTTTGCTGCATTTATAATAATCGATACAAGCTACCTCATGGAAGAAAAAGTATTATGCGTACAGCAGTCATAATTTCACAATATTCATTTATTTTTATTATTAGAAATAAATAAATATAACAATAAAAGGTTTAATGTTGACGATTAATATTTAGCTAAGAAATTAAGATCTACTTTTATATTACTTTTACGTTACATCGACGTTTTTGTTTTTCTTTTCACGCTTATCATTGTAACGTCTGTATGTACGTACAACTAATGTTAATACATCACGTAAGGAAAAATTACTATTTATTCTCGTTGATCGTATATTCTTCTTTTTGTAATAAAAAAAGAAAAGAAAAGTATTCCTTTTGTAAAAATATATTCATATACTTATAGATATTTATTTGTTGGAAATATTTCAGAAATCTAACGAACTAGATTTCGGAAACACGCTTTTACTTTCTTTGTCCAACAAGTATCATATAGGTACCTTCAAACACTCGGAAACTTCTCATCTCAACTATCCAAATGCTTGCACTCGTCTAGTCCTACAAACTTGGCAACTTAGGTTGATTGAAACTTTTAGGCGTTCCTAGAGAAAGAGTTAAGGAAAAGAAAAAGAAATAGAAAAGAGAAAGAGGAAAAATAGCTGTAGAATGACGCCTTGAAACTCTTCTCTCTAACTACTTCAGTTGTCGACGTTTGCACCTTTGTTTCGTTTCAACAGAAATGCGAAATGGAAGACCACGATGATGTGCCTGCCGACTTTCTCTTTCTCGTCCATTTGTCTCTGTCTTTCTTTGTCTTCTTGGTTTCATGTCAATTGGACAGAGATAAAATACAATACATCTATCTCTTTTGTCTATTAAAAACTATTCAATTAAATGACAAATTATTTTCATCTTAAATAATTTCACGAGAAACTTGAATTTTCTGAAATTTAAGGGGAAGATCCAAAATAAAATATGATTTAATTTAAAAGCAAATCTTAATATTTTTACTTTTTCTGTCTTTTTTTTCTACATTTTTCTTTCATTGTTCGTTTCTATCGCATAGAAGTAAGTGCATCTCTTTCAATTGCACTAAACGTTTCAACGAAAATAGTAGCGATGCAGCAGTTGTCAGGAAGTTGCTAATGACTCTGGATTCCTCGTCCTTCCGTCTTTAAATGCACGTACAACCGGTTAAAATTTTTTTGCTAAACCTGTGAAGACATGAAACCGACAAAGTGAACGATTCAATTGTCGTTAGAGAACTTATTCTCAAAGTTTCGACGTAAAGTGATTCATCTTCTTTTACAAATCTTTTCTATTTTTATTCGGCAAAGTTGAAATGTAGAAAGACGTATTTGTTACTAGAACTTTATCACAAAATTCGATGAAATAGAACAGCGTATTTAAATTAAAAAATGTCTTTCAAATCCCAATAAATATTCTTATAAACTAAAATCAACAGATATATATTTAACCTTTGGTTAGTATGATAGTAGGTATAATAATTAACGATAAATACATGTAAAAGCAAATGAGCGTTGTTTAATTTAAATAATGAATAGGAATAGTAAACACAATAGTGGTATTAAACTAACGTCCGGATCGTTTTCCTGATAGGTTGGTAACATTAACAGAGCAAAATGTTGAAGATATAAATCACGATCATCGTACAACACCATAAAGATATATCTTTACGAGTAGATTCATTGCAACAAAGCATGATCTAGTTACTTGACGATATTCCGCGATACCATTCTAGCGTACTATTATCTCGTAATACGTACATACCTCCTATGTAACATAGTAATGGTGTGTGTGAATGTTCCAAGACACGAAATGCGCCATAAAAGATAGAAAAATGTTATTAGAAAAGAGAGGAAAGACATTATTTTAGCAGTTGAAATAAATCTTTCTATTTCTCAATCGATAATACCACTCTCTGTTTTTCTTCGCGATTTAAAGGTCAATTAAATATTATTATGATAATTATCATCGTCATTATTATACTGACGAAAAGATATTTCAATAAAGTAACATTAGGACTTAAGAGAGTATGGAATTAGCAAAATATTCGATCGCCATGATGGTTTTTCATATCCGAAATTGACGATTTTATCTATAATACTTTCACCATATACGTATACATATATGTTATATATGTCATGCTTGAATTTAAAAATAGCACGATTGAATTTTTGCCGATGTAAGAGCTCCCGTGTGGGTCTATCGATCGTCCGCCATTTTTACTCTTCTCGATGATATCCGATATCGTTTTTAACGCCGAATGACATCGATCTTTGCAACAATGTATTCTCGTCTCTGAGTAGCATAGATACGTATATATCACTATGTGTATATATACATATAATACTTGAACATTGAAAGAAAAGCTTGATATGCGTTTAGATTTGTGGTCATACGTGTGTGGTTTTGTGCGGATATATGTGCGTTACTGGCTGTGACGATGATTGTGGTTAAACCGAGATATCCTCCCGTTTAGCATCTCTTCCAAAATGATAAAATTAAATCAATTTTCTCATTCTCTATGACTTGTCAAAATTCGATCATTTCCTATTTATTTATTAATTTTCTCACACGCGCACAAAAAAGAAACGACATAATTATTCTGCCTAACATTTATTAATTTTTGTCTAATTAAATAATACGATAAATACATCCTACAAATGTGTAATCCATTAAAAAGATTGAAATTTAATCTACATAATTTCGAATAAAAAAATTAAAGATTTTTTCTACGGATGAATTCGTTTATATGAAGTTGGAAAAGAAGAGTAAAGATTCAATTCACTCGCGTCTTTTCAAGTCTTTTCAAGTCGGCAATGAAGCTTCTTTACTGCGAGAAGTATACAAAAAAGATAGAAAAAGGAAAAAAAAACTTTGACGAAATGGACGAGTAAAGCAAGATACTACGTCTCTCGTTTCTCTTTTTGGAAAAAAAAAATGCAAATAATGCGTTAAGAAAGAAAGAGTTGGATATATCTTGAATTTACATGAAAAATGCTTCTTGCGGCATGTACAATAACCAATGTGCATTTCTATCGATATTTTTTAGTAGAAAATAAAACAATGATATTAAATAATTAACTTATTATCTAGATGAATCTTTTTAATAATTTTAAAATCGCACATATACACTGGATAAATTAAAAACAAAATAGAAATTATACATTTTTATAATTAAGAAGTTTGATCTTATTCCAGTTCTATTACTTTTTATAATGAAACAAGATATACAGTAATTAAACAAAAGTATGAGACTGAACAATGTGTTTTTTTTACGAGCTTGAAAATAATAAAACATTTATCATTCTGCGATGATGTTTCCTTTTTCGTATTTTTATTTTTCTTTAAATTTGATCTTTTCATACGTAATATCAAAAGTTTCGAAAATTTCAGATTATCCTATCTCGTTGGCATAGTCATTAAAAAAGATGTGTAGAAGCGAGAACAAGCAGTAATGCTTGGTTCGTCGGCATGTTATAAGAGAATAACGGTTAAAGTTTCAGCTTTGTATATTTTCTCTAACTAAACTCGTATAGTTTTCTATGCATTAACGACATTGTCATTTTAAATTGTTAGAAAATAACTACCGTTAAACTTGTCATCATTAGATTATCCTACGTAAATGAATATTTTGACAAGAATTTGTTTTTTTTTTTAAATTTCAAGAATTCTTTACAAATTTAAACTATCAAATTTTGTTAATATCTTTAAAAAACTAAAAAGCACTTGATAAATGAACAATGTGACACTATTAATACGAATAAGTCATAAAATAACATTTTTTTGCGTAAAATTGTGGAAAGAGTATTTAATTAAAAAGGATAAGAGAAAAGAAATAAATGAGAGTTAATTAGATTAATAGGGCAATGGATGAAAATACCTATTTAAATACGTATTTACGTAGGACGATCGATTGCAAAGGGTCACCGTGTATATTGGCATACGCTTGAACCTATTGTTCCTGTTAAGGTCGCAAGGACGTACGCGAATCGCGTGGCGCCGGTTTACTTGGTGCATCGATCATACGTAATACACAGTCGTCGAGCATAGTTCTCAAAAACGAGCTCGTGCTAGCTATTCCAGCTCATTTATTTATCCTATTCCTCTTTTACTCTTTTTCCAAATTAATGCTTATTTCATTACTTTTATTATTTCTATCAATTTTTTCTCTTCCCCGCTGACAATACAATCAGAAGACGGTCGGTTTATGTCCACACATGTGTGAGCGACTTGGTCTATTTCATGGCTTGTTTTAACAACATTCAAACGGCTGACATCGAAGAATTGATGCTAGAAAGCCTTTTGGATGAGGAGGACCTTATCCAATTTATGACAGTTTATCATAATAAAGAAGTCGATAATGACGAAGTCGAAGCTGAAGTCGAAGCTGAAATTTAGCTATTAACAGCTGATTTCATTCGCGAAAGTTTGAAATTTGCTACAAGTATGAAACAACATTTTCTTACTCATGATACTGACATGGAGCGTGCATTAAAATTACAACGTAATCTTAAGTTTTGCGTGGCAAGACATCAAGAATTATATAAGCAATTTGAGAAACCAAAAAAACAACCGAATGATATCCAAATTATAAAAAGAAATTTAAAAAACAATATACATTATTTCATCGCATTTCTCCACATTTTGTTTAATAGAGTTAATCAATTTGTACAGTGAACGACTCAAATAATAATAATAATAAGTAACAATAAGTTGTGGACGTAAGCGAACGAAGATCTTTCAAAAGTGCTACGTCGAGGGAGATGTGTGCGACTTTTGTATGCATAAGCGATGCTGCGATGCGACCGCAGTTTACGATAGCCCTAAACAAACGATTTTATAAAGCCCTGGTTACGAAGGACATCGGATCTACCGCTTTGTTCTCGCAGTCGAAAATGTTGAAAGTTCTCAAACCTAAAACTCTCGTTACATTTATAATCATAATAATAATATTTTCATTTTAATAAAAATTGTCTTTCTTTGTTGAACTTTTATTTCACGCATATATAAATAATATATAAATGAAAATAAATCTTAACTCCAAAGGTATTAGCATTCTTCTCATTGGACGAATGCATTTAATGCATTTAATGCATTAATGAAAATTAGAATCCTGTAGCAAGTTTAACGGGAAAGATATTTTTGAGAGAATGAAAAGAGGTAAATAGATAGCCCACGTAAACTGTTACGAACTATCTACACCGTAACCGTCACATATTATGTAGATATGCTGGCACAGAATTCGCTTATTTTTTTTACATTAAATCGAAATTGGATTTTTAATAGAAAAAAAGAAGAAAGGAAAAAAGATAGATTTATTAACAAAAGAGATAATATAATGTCACTTAATATTTCTACAAAACGAAATAAAATTTTGTTGAAATATTTTTATCCAGTCTAATAAAAGATCTTTCAAAGAATTATCTTTTATGTGAACCAATTCAAAATAAAAATATAAATTTGTATAAAGCTTTAGTTCTAATTATTCTAATATTCTTTATTTTATATTCGAAAAACTATTATTTAATATAAAATAAAAGAAAACACAAACAAATTGGTAGTTTTATTATAACAGAATTCGATGGGAATAATTTGTAACATTTTATATGGATCACCTATAATACATAGTATATAAAAGGGAGGAAGAAAAAGAGAGGAAAAGAGAGAAAAAGAGAGAAAAAGAAAGAAATAGATAGTAGCTTACGAGTGGAAACCGATAGTGTATACTCGTGTTTTCCTTTCATTATTACCACAGCAAAGCAACGAAAGTCTTTTTCTGCCCACACACAGACGCAGACACAGACACAGACACAGAAAATATATTCTCTCATCTCGGCCAAGGAAGGATCTTGCAATTGGAGAAACCGTAGCGCGAATAACACTTTTGCTGCGTGATGCTTTAGAAAGGGAAAGAGTAGATCGGCGTAGAACAGAAAGAGTGAAAAAGAAAAAAAGAAATAAAAAGGGAAAGAGAAAGAGTTGAAAATGAAAAGAACGTACTTCAGGTTTACCAAGCCCTTTCAACTTTCCCAACTCGAGAACATTCTCCATACAGACGACTCGTTACGATTTAATGAACCAACGAGCAGCTTTCAAATTTTCAACGAATTGTTCGCCTTCTGTAAGATTTTTACGGTGCTCCCTGATTATTGGGACAATTATTATTTTTGTATTTAATGCAAAATACAAATAAGAAAAATAACTAAAATTATACGCTATGCAAATAAACAATTTAAATAAATTAATTTCCTTTTTAAACGTTGTGCGTTTACAGTGTCCCCAAATCAATCGATGTGAACAAAAAAATAAAAACAAAACATAAAATCAATATTGGTTTATCGATAGAAATACAATATTCTCTTTTTTTTGTTTTCGTTTTTGTTTTCGTTTTCGTGATATGAATCTCCAGTTACAGTACCGCTCAAAAACTATGAATTCAAGATGCTACAGCTTATGCACCATATTAAATCGGGCAGCGATTTGAAACCTTACTTACTTTTAATTAATTTACTATTACTCTATCGTACTAGACAAAGATAAAGAGTAACTATAATTACCCGTCTATTTAAAGACGAACTTGACCCCTTTAAATACGATTAATCAGGTTTGTAGAAAACGCGTACATGTACCTCCCTTGGCTCTCCTTCCCCATCTCAACGTTTTTTCCATCTTACGTAAATTCCACTACTACCTAAGGCTTCATTACCGACACTTCGGCAACGAAGACGGCAAAGGATGAAAGCGATTAGCCAATTCTGAAAACTCACGGAAGGTTTCAAAAACATTTCTTTTGATCTTCCAAACGAAAATGTCTACACTCTTAATGATATCAATGAAATTGAAGGTATTCAAATTGACTATTGCATTGGGTCGAGTAAAGTTCCTTCTTAATTTAATGTAAAATTGATATATTATTTGAGGCATCCTTAAAATTTAGATCCTTGTGAAAAAAGAGAGAGATAATGTTGACAATTCGAGTTGATTTAAACATTTAAATTGAATCTCGCTAAAGGAAGAAAAAAATAAGAGTAAAAAATTCAAAGAAAGATTGTTCTTTTTACAAAGGAAAAGCACTAAAAGAAAATCTGGCAACGGTTAAAAGCTTCCCTATCAGCTGGTGATGTTAAAAGAAGAAGAAGAAGAAATAGAGAGTATGAAGAATAGAAAAGGTGGTTACTTTTCATTCTTTTTGGCCAACTCGACCGTACGTCATGCGATTCTTCTACTTACTTTTTCTTCTTCCTCTTCGACGCCACGAGAAAAACGAGGACTCCATTTTCTAAATTCTGCCAAGATAGATTTATCTCTTGAGAGAGAAAGAATGATAGAGGTACATTCGTTAATGCGATTCTTTTAACGTTTGTTTTAATCCATTCGACGAAAAATAACTAATGGAAATATTTCTTTCCTATGATTCAATATCATTGTTTTTTATTAAATAGACATTTTGTTAATTCATTCTACCGATATGAATAATAAACCTAACTCTTAAATAGATTTTCTTAAAGTAGAAAGTTCATACTTAATGAAAATTGATTACTCCTATGATTCTAATCACCGGGATAATGGAGAGTTCAAAGTTTTCGACGTGTTAGCTGATACGATGCAAAAAGATAAATCATTAAGCGCAACTTACTATGAATACGTTCGTCGATCTGAGCCTGCAACATATTGAAACTTGAACTTGGTTGATAAGGCTGTTGATCGCGAAAACCACCACAGGCAAACTGATAAAAGTCTTTGCAAGGATCCACGCCTCTTTTCATTGAAGCCAAGATCCTTTTCGAAGCTTCCATACAGGCCTTCGACTCGCAGATGCCATCCGGACCGTCTCGTTCTCTAATACATGCCTCGTCCTAAAACATTCATTATTAATTTATTAATTTATCTATTTTTTTCAACAATATTGGTATATAAATTTATCGTATATAAACAAAATTAATAAATGGATTAAATTGTATTCATTTTTCTATACGCTACGGACGAGCTTTTTCTTTTTCTATTCGTTGACTTGTCAATTTGTATTAATTGGATTTATTGATAACTACCTAAAAATAAGTATAAAAAGAAGGGAGTCTAGATGAAATGAGTCACTATTGAAAATCGCTGTAACACGATGATATCTTTTTAAGAGAGAACGCATCATAGATTTATTAACATGATCGATCCATTCGATGAATCGTAAGGCTTTTCAAACGAGTTCGTTGCTCATTATATTAGTAAAGAGAAAGAAAAAAAAGTAATAAAAGATAAGAAAAGTTAAGTTTATAAGTAAACAAATAAAATAGACTCTTCCAAAAATGTGTTTCTTGCATTAGTAGTAAGAACAAAGGTCAAGATGAAGGGTAAAGCCCTGATCCCAGTCGAGATTGACATTTGCCTCGAAACCTTACCTTGAAATAGGGCTTCAGCATGGTCTAGCACGTGCTATGCTTTAACTATGTAACTAATAATTTCTATAAGAAGACGTTCATTTATTTATCAATTCAATGATTAGCAATAAATTTTCTCTAAAAAGTAGTTGTGTGAAATTTTACGAATTTTAAATTAATATTACAATTGATCACAGAGAGAGAGAGAGAGAGAGAGACATGCTTAGTAATGTTTCATTTCAAGTTGAATTATGAATGTTAAAATGTTATTATGTTATATACATATTTTGAAGAATATTTAACAAACCATTATTTTCAAACTTATTATCGCATAAATTAAATTTAACTACAATAATAGAAACATATCGATAAAAATATTATGAAGACTATTCATCCTTACGTATTTCAAAGAAATCATTCATATAGTATTTTTATAATAAGCAACTATTGTATTTCCAAGTTGTCAATGAAATCATGGCACGTTAATCGAAATGATCGATAAGGATCGTATGTGCTACTTTTCATAGACGGTATCGTTCAGAAGCATTTTGATTGTTCCCCAGTCATTTGTGAAATAACATCGAGGTATTGTATACTATCGATCGATAATGTTACGCAATCGGAAGTAGTGAAATAAAGAAAGGAAAAAAAAAACAAAAAAAAGAAAGAGAAAATATTGTCTCATCAATCTGTTAATTCCAAGATTTTAAATTGCCGACTTGGAAAAATGATTAAAAATAGTTAATCTATATTAAAAAGAAAAAGGGGATGGACAAGAAGGAAAGGCGTGTAATAGCTATCTTATCAGCAAAAGGCTTAGAGTTATCTTACTATGGCTTCACGATCAACAGTAAGCAACTCGTAATTCAGTTAAAGATCCTTGAGTGAAATTTACGGTATAATGACCAAACTATGTAGATGTATCTTATAAAAAATACCATTTACTACAGACAGATACTGTTTTATAATTGAACAAAAAATGCATATTTTTATAAAATATATTTACTAAATATAATAATGAAAATTAGGGGCAACTTGGAAAATATAATTAATTAGATAAGAAAATTAATTTAATAAAACATTAATTTTCGTTTAAAAACAAAGTTAAAGGAGCTCTTTCGAATCCATAACATCTTTCAAATCTACGACAGATTTATCCACGGCTATGTTTCGTACGGTCGAATAAACGGTGGATTATAGTCGAGAAAATTAGTTTTCCTCGATGTGCTCGTTCGTGTTTGTTTCGTGAATTTGCGAAAAGGTTGGGGGTCAAGCAGTACACCACCACTAACACAAATAGAACCACCAGTAGGCACACCGGGACCTGAATCCTGAAGTGAGCGTAGGATGGTAGCTCAATTTCTCTTACGTGAATATCAAAATTCAATGGCAGTATGCGCGAGCAAACTATTATTTAATGTAAGATTCTCTATTTCGATCGAGCTGCCTTCCAATTTTTCGACCTCGTCAAATATTACTTACAACTACGAACTCAAACATGTGCTACATGTCCGAATTATACATGTATTTATAATTTGTGCATACTGGGCTTATACATTTCGAAGTTACATTCACGTTACAGCACAAAGATCTAGTCATACAATTAATTATATATTAAAAAGTTATAAAATAATGTAAATATTGTTAATGAAATTGTTCAGCTCTGTTTTTTCCGATAAAAGATAAATACTCCCTGCTCATTACCCTCGCAATAGAAATATATAACGAATGATTAAATCGAATTTGTAGCAACCTACGTCCCTCTCCAATTGTAAATATACAAAAAGAATCTATTCGAGATGAAGAAAATACGTGTTGGAAATATAAATCGAATATCCAAGTTGCCTAGAAAAGTTATTCGAAGGAAAGCTTATCCGCGACTTACAAATCGTCTGGCTCGTTCCTTCATTCGCTATGCGATAGTAAATAGACATCGATAGGCGATCGAGAGCTCGGATAAAGGAATATTTATGATTCTCCCGAAAATAATATCATGCAACTTACGATGAACCACCGTTATCTTAATCCAACATTTTTATAATAATAAGATTAATGATAATGAAAATTGAAATAAAACACAATAATAAAATATAAACTCACCAATGGCGCGCAATCACGTGGCTGTTCTCCTTCGGGTAAAGTAGTGATAAGAAAGAGAACAGGACTGGTAACAAGTAGACTGGTAACGAGTAACATGGCGAAGGTAAGCAAAGCCTTGTGTACGGCTTTACTTTTTCTAAGCCAATAACACGGTACACAGCAAATCCAAGTTCCTTGTTGAACTGGTCTTTCAACGTGTAGCATTGGTTCGTCTTGAAGGGCTTGAACTTCTTCGGGTGAGGCAGTAGTACCGGTGGTCCCAACTCCACCAGTCCCTGGCCCCCCACCGCCAGTCTGCTGAGCGTGGCCATGCGTCTGGGTTCCGACGAGTGGGCCAGCTCCTCCACCCCCACTCCCTGGAGCGCACAAAGTGCGAGGGCTCAATGGCAATCTCACGCTTGCTTCTCCTCTCGATCTTTCAAATCGACCACTATCTCGACCACCGCAACTTCTGCTACTTCCTAAGCCACTACCAATGCCAACACCACCACCACCACCACTACCAGCAACACCACCACCACTTGTACTATTGCTACTATTGCCGACACCACCACCACCACCTACACCACCCCCGCCACGGGCCCCGCGGCCCCCGTAACCTCGGCTCACCGTGCACAGAGCCACATTTGCCGGGTTCCTGAGAACCTTCCCTCAATATCGTCGTCCTTCAATAACCTACGATCGACACCCGCCACCTTTTTTCGATAGATCAAGCTACGCTGATGATATCATTGGCTTTCTTCCTGCATTCCATTTTTTTCTGCTTCTCCTTCTGGATAGATTCGGATCTGGAATAATCATTTTTCCTCCTCAATTATCGATACTATATTTTATTACTTAATATGTTTATGTTCACTTCAATCCTCATTGATAAACGTAGGTTACTAACTCTGACTGAATAATCGTATCAATTTAACTAAGCGTAAAGCTTATTTCAGATTATATTATTTAATCCGAAAAACAATGTCACTATATATATTTGCTCTTAATTAATTTCATATATTATATTATAAGTTCATATTCCTAATAAAAAAAATAACCAACAGATACTGAAAAAAAGAGAAAAATCTATGCAAAATCTAAAGCATACTTGCGATAGGAGCATGCAAATAATCGAACAGAGCAAAACACTTAATAAATGAATAATGTTAAAAATAACCTTTAACGCAATTATATTATGAAAAATACGAATAATATCAATTTTGAATCAGTTTAATTTTAAATAACTTTTCTAAAATGGAATTTTTATAATATATCAAAAAAAAAATTAAAATGAAGACGCATAAAGAAATGTGAAAATGGCTTATATGATACATATATGTAAGTTCTATATATATATATATGTAGATACATACATATGACCTTTTGTTTTCGGAGACCTCGTTCTCAATGGTTATTTATTGCAATGCGTCGACCTATCAGGCATCGTTAAAATGGAACAACGGCCGGAACACGGGACAGTTTCACATACTTCGAAGGAACAATTTGCTTTCGGTACGCTATAATTCTCTCTCTCTCTCTCTCTCTCTCTCTCTACCTCCCCTTCTTCTTCTAGTTTTATACCAATAAAATTTCTATTATCTTGCACAATTTATATTTAAATCTCTTTAATAGTGTTGATACGTGGGAATGAAAATAATCGTGCAATTCTTCATCGTCAAGAATAAAGTAAGATGAATTTGATGGATGAGGAAGACTCCATAATTGGTTCGTGAGTAAGTGAAATTAAGGTTTCTCTATTACAAATCGATCATGAAGGAAAGAGAGAACGAGAAAAATATAAAAGAAAATAGAAAGAGACATTGTAATCTAGATTGAAATTGTTTAGCTGCTAAAGAGAAATTTCGTCTTGTCGTTACGATCGAATAAAACTATGGTTTTGCGAATTTTATATAAAATATCATCAAATGAATTCAAATTAATCAATTTTATCAGTAATTAAAATTATAAAAAAAAGAAATAAAACAATTTACATAATATTAGATTGTAGCGTAAGTTCAGTTGCAAGTTATCTACTGGATTTTATCTACTGAACCGAACTTGTGTATGCAATAAATGTGTATTACAAAAATAAAATACAGACTTTTGTTGTAAAGGAATATGAGATAGAACATAATTTAAAAATACACACACACACATACGCGTGTATTACTAAAGTGCATATAAAAGACACACTCGGTGGTATTAAAGATGAAAAACAAAAGCTAGGAAGTCTCAGCACCGCGGCGAGATGAGTCCTCGTGTTCTGAATAAATAATTCTCTAGAATTTGAAAGTACATATATACACATATATATAGAAATATGCACACTAAAGTTCGATCGAGAAATCTCTCTCTGGGAGAGATTTCTCGATCGGGTTCCTCTCTCTGTAAAAATAGTCAAGTTTAGGTCGTAAATCATTCGTTTACTCTTTGCTTAGCTACACCACTGTATCCCTGTATATCAACGATCGAACGTTTCCAACGTTTCGAATCTTTTGTTTCCCCGCTCCGCTGTTATTTCTTTTTCCCTTTTTCCTCTTTAACTCGAATGCAAGGGTGCAAAAGATAAAGGGAGAGAAAGAGGGAGCAAAAATGGAAGAAAAAATAGAGAAAACTCGAACGTGTTATATTTTATATGACCATGTATTGGTCCGTTCGTATTATTAATAGTACAACACGCGACCGATCGGTATATTCTCGTATTGCTTTTTGTTGCTCGTATAAAAATACTCGTGGGTGACGTGAGATTACATTTTCCAGTCGACGGTGTACGTGATCAAGAGAGAGAGAGAGAGAAAGAGAGAGAAAGAGATCGAGCGTAAAATGCGTTGTTGTAAATGCAAGATAATCGTGAAAAGAAGCACTCTCCCTCTCTCTCCTTCTCTCTCTTTCATATTCTCAACACAACCTTCACTCTCTCTCCCTTTTTTTATCCCTCGCGTCTCGCGGATTCTCGAGACCTAGTTTCGCGCGAAAAAGTTATATCTTCTCCAAGTTGACGATCCGGAGAGTGCAAAGAGCGGATCCTTCCTACTGTGTTCCTTTTTCTTTTGGATCGACTGAGGGAGAGAGAGAGAATGTTTATATTTTTTTTTATTTCACATTTTTATTTCCCGCTCTACCTCGCCTCGTACTCCTTCATCTTATTCCTATCACGAAAAGTTTCGCTTTATTCGACGATTGGAACGGAAAACTAACGAGAATTCTACCTTCTTATGGAATCTTCCGACGCCATTTTTTTTTTTAATGTTTATTATAATTCAGTTTTTATGCGTTCGTGTAAATGATGTTTAATCGTTTTTCCTTTATTAATGATAACGATAAAAATGATCGATCTTTGAATAAACACATACATACTCAGCATTTAGTATCATTATGTCGCTGTTTATTCATATTATTAATAATAATAATCTAATTTCTTCCTTGTTAATACGAAAAGTAAGAAAGAAGCGAATATATTGATAGAATAAATAACCTATTTAAGATTACGTAAATATTAACTTAAATAATTAATCATTTCGACGAAATCTTCAGTTTAGTGAAAAAGAGACCAAACAATCTTTATCTTACATAGTATTTCTTGTTCGTAAAATTATTTAATTCGAAAAACTATATTATCAAAGAGCATCGAGGCAAGAAGAAACTTACTATTCGCTAAATGTAAGTGAAGCTTGATTAATGAAAAAACAGAAAGAAGAAAGTACCTACGTGGATCCATAAAAATAAAAAGTAATAAAAAAAAAAGAAAAGGGAACAACTTTTGGGAAACTTGTTAGCGCTTTAACCTACAAACACAGGAATAAATCTTTCTCTCTATAAAAGCCATTACCTCACTACCATTTAATATAATTAATTAAAAGTAAATCTAAAAAATATAATTTTTATATTGAAAATAAAGTGAAATGAAAAATGAATATCATAAATAATGTGTTTTGTATCTTACTTTTATCTCAACGATCGCAGTAATCGTCGTTTCCTTTTTTTACTTCGTAGTTTAAATTTTTTTAAATACTTTGTAATAATTCACAAATATATTTCGTAGTAAAAGTTCACCTTTCGTTAAATTCATGAATTATGCAATTATTTTCTTTCGTTAACATATAATTGTAATGAAAACGCATTGATGTATAAATATATATATATATATATATGATTAGTATTAAGAAAGAACCATAAAACACGGCACCTGTTCAACGATTCGTGGTAACACGCGGACTGTTAGTCTGGACTCAACTACCGCGCAACCATACAACGTCTCGCGGTCTCTCCCCACGCCGCCCCTATTTCAGTCATCCCTTCTCTTTCCTTGACGTTTATCTATCTCACTCGCTTCCCAGGACTCCCAGCGGAAACTCCTCTTCGTGTTCCTAGTGCGCAAACTCTTAACATTCAAACCTTTATTAATATTATTTTATCTTGTCATTGAATCTTCTCTTATTTAGTATTAATCGTAATCGTAATCTAATCTAATAATATTTCAACAATTTACAATAGTCTAATGTAAATTATTTATATTTATTATTATCCGATAGATCAGTCATTATAATTTAATCATTGAAATAATAATCAAACGTTTAACGTTTTCGTTAATAATAATTACAATTTCTGATCTTAATTCGTATTTGATATTTAATAGTGTTTGGAAGATAGGATAATTTCTCTTTGGACGAAAATTTGCTTGCAGGATGCGTCATCGAATGCACAAGACACGATTCGATTAAAGCTTTAGTCCCACGCGCGTTATCCTCCCTGTCATCTCTCCTATCACAATCACCGCGAATTCTACAGAGAAATGGATGATCCTGTATTTCAAACAATATTTATTCATCTTCGTTAATCTCTCGCAGCCGATAACTCGATCTTTAATGAATCATAAACACGCCAACGTTCTTCTGACGTTCCTAAAATATTCTGCAAGCATAATCGTTTTACAATATACTCCTCGTAAATATCATCAAACATTTATTCGATAATGTTATCATTTGCAAAAGTGCTAAATGAAATGTAACATTTTATACGTATTATTCGTTGAAATCAAATGTCGGAAATAAAAATAAAAACCTTTCGATAAATTCTAACAATGATCCAATGTTCATTTTGAAGTTAATAGAGTTCGTTAAAAGAATTAACAAATAAACGTTGACATTGATCAAAATCAACTCGTAAAGATTTTCATGCTTAATAACTTTTATATGTTATTATCAATTGCCCGGCATGACATTGCAATGCCTCTCGAATTCACTAGCTCGCAATCTCACAACGCACTGCTCGATATACGTGACAAACATTCATTTATACATATATATATTTTAAAAAATTTTTATGTGCACAGATCTTATAGAATATGCTAGTAAAATTATAAAGAAAGAAATAAGATATATTCTGTAATTTTTAATATGTATATGTATTGTAATTAGGCTTATTAGAAATTTCAGATACATCAGACAATTATTTTGTTAATAGTTTTAATAAAATATAATCGATAGATATATAGCGAAAAAGTTAAAAGTAATAACAAAAAGCCGTAAGATAATACACAATTTCTAATCGGAAAGAAAGAACAGTCGGAGGAAGGAACAATTATATTAGGTGAAGTGTGTAATTTATTTCGCTTCGCGTATACGTGCGTGCACGTTTTCCTTCCTATGCAAGTGATATGCATATTATAATTGTAAATTATACGTGTATATTATAATTGTAATAATTCTATATAAATATACATGTATAATCGATCGGACCATTTAAAAAGATAGAACTTGGTACATTCTTAATTTGTAATTTATCGATCGGTTGGTTATAGGACGTTTCTATGCAAGGAACTCACGTCATCGTAAAGAGCATGCCGAGGTCGAGGTAATGAAACGATCGTAAAAATGATATCTTCGAAAAGAGTGTCCTTCCTTCTTCCTGCGTATCGAACGTATAACCATTTTTCCATGTTGGCTCGTGAACAAAGCGATACACATGCATATATCAACTTGTCTATATATAAGTATACTTATAAAATATACGTGGAAATAGATAAATGCATAAATACGTAAGAATATAAATATAGAATATACACGTAAAAATACATTAACATTGAATATAAATATAAAATATACATTGAGGAAAAAGTATACGTACACAATAAATATATGTACATGTGTATATATAAGCATCGAAATGGAGATAGATCGCGTGACAAATTAATTCAGACACTTTAATGATAGTTTTGTCCGACTTTGTAATCTTATCGATACATTATCAAAGTTAGTACATCTGAATGATTTCTAATGAAAAGAAAAGAATTCTTAAAGCGAAACTTCTTTGTAGATTTTCCGAAAGCTCGCATAAGCTTTGCAATATCCTCAGCATTGTTTCTTTTCTGTGTATAAAGGTAAAACTAATTTATCATTAATTATAGTCATGTCTCAAGTGTACGATTAACGTGAACGTCGATTCTTTGTGTTTTCAAAAGTCACGTTCATTTTTTATCGCTTGACTACGTTCGTTGTATGTACTATATATATGAAGCTTTTGTATACTTTACGAGAAGCTTCGTGTGCTTAAAGTTTAAAGGTTAAAACGTTAATAATTTTTTTTTTCGTAAACTATCAATTTTATTAAAATATTTAGGTGTATATGTGATATAGTCTTGTATCACTTTAAATAATAATCTATTGGAATTTAAAAAACACTATTAAAGTAAAATTGTAATATAATTATTATTATTCTCAGTCATTTTTATTTTTGTTTTATTCTTATAGAAAGATTATTTAAAATTGATAATAATACAAAAAAATAAACTGCCAAGAAAAATTTGCATTCATTATCAAATTATTCGATTTATTTAGTACATTTAATTGTATAATTTTTTATTGACATGTATATCACATTTCTCACTTACCTTGTAATATTATTCATTCGGTGGACAAAATTTCAAAACGATATAACGCGATTACGAGTGAAGCTAACGACTTAACTTTTACGATATTAATACACAACTATTAAAAATATTGATACATATTCATATATATCCGTAAACTCAACTTACAAAATGAAATTGTTGTTGGAAGAAAAAAAATGTGTAAATAAATTAATTTGCTTAGAAATAAATTTAAAAAATTCAAAGGTATATTACATGAAAACGATGCAGGTCAAAAAATAAACAGGTGATTTGTTTCGTCGTCGTCGTCGTCACGTACATTATGTATAGAATGAGGTTTTCGATTAAACTTTCAATGTAACTTTAAATATATAGTATGTATTATTTTTATGTTTATGTATATTTATATTAATATATAAATATATATATATGTATATATGTATATATGCATATATATTTATATATATATATATATATAAATATATCTTAAAACTTTGATCTCTACATCTCTCTAATTTACCTACATAAAATTTATCGTGTAGACTTTGTTAGTTCTTTTACGTTTCTTGATGAATTGTTTTAAAACGAGAATGAAAATAGATATATATTTCTAAATTCTCTTTCTTCCCTCTATCTCTCTCATACATGCATATATTCATACGTATTACAAGTACATACACATACATTTATCCTCCCTTTCTTCCTTTTTTTTTCCAATTTAATCCGATCAACGAGCATTAACAAACATTAGCATAATAACAATGCATAACTTAAAATATTGTTTAGATTATTCTATTTTGTAACAATTTATGAATTTTATTGGTTTAAGCGGAATGACAAAATAATTGTGAAAATGGTGTAATCTTACGATAATAATAGAAATTTTTCTTCCTTGTATTGATTAAACAATCAACGTTATACATGATACAGTAGAACCTTTATTATCTAAACATTAAACATTGTATATATTATTTTTTGATCAAATATGTTAGGTATAATGTTGTTTGATAATAATCTAGAAAAAGTTTTAGAGTAAACTATATAATGATGTAAATAAAATTGTTATTCATAATTAAACGTGGCTCATTTTAGCAGGTTTTTATTTTTTTTATAATAATCAAAAATAAATTGAAAAATAATTATTTATAAAAGTAAAATTCTTAATGATTCTACTGTATACATATACATATGGGAATTAAAGTCAGGTTAAAAGAAGTCTAACGTTTCGTAGGAAACCTTTCATCAGCAGCCAATCACTGTTAGCTTAACTCGATAAAGCGTTAGGACAATGTAAACATAGTAAAATGATCTTTGGCCATGAATCCTAGCGAAGGTGTTGCGAAACACTCATGTCAGATTCATTAAATAGAAACTTTGATAAACGGGCGTACAACACTTATATGGTATAATACATATATATACTGCATCTTTTTTACAATCTATATATTTATTTTTTTCTTTAATCTTTTTAATAAATCGTTGAGTTACTCAAGCAAAAGCGAAAATGTATGTTTAAAATGTGTTATAAATAAATAACATTCTTTCATCTAATTGGTCCATGCGTGCAAACATCGGCGTTTTTTTTGAGTTTTCGACTCGTTATGTTTTCATTTTATGTATAATAAAATCGTGTGTTAAATAAGAGATTTCGCTATTACTGAAATCTAACAATCTCATTTCTAATGTAAGATAATTTAGGATAATGAAATATTTCAATGTTTCGAGATATTAAACTATAAAACTAGTAAGAAAGAATGACGCTTATATCATTTAAAAATGGCGAAATCCCTTAATCTAAAATTCGGTAAAATCGTAAACTTGTTACTATTATAATAGTTTATGCAAAATTGTATGATAGATTTATGAATAATCGTCGATATGTATGCTGGTCCTTTTTTTTAGTAATTTTCAGCAAATACAAACAATGTAATAGATATGCATGTACGCTATTTGGAAAAATTCGTGCGTTTTAATAAAAATTCTTAATGAATTATTTTGTATTATTTTGATTTAGTTAATTATTACAATGATCACTATAGTTAAATTAACTTTATTTTTATTATTCTTTTTTTTGTAAATATAAAGATTAGATTAAAATATATCGTAAGCGATATTTTATATCATTAATTAAATACACAATTATTTGGTATGCTGGATGAATCATATTATACGTTATTATTTTTAACAATCTCTTCTATATTAATGGATTCTAAAGATTCTATCTTAATCTTGCATAATTTAAAAAGATGTTTATGCATGTAAAGCGTATTCCATAGATAATCTTTTTAATTACGAATTTGTTAACCCTTTGCAGACAGGGTTCGAATTTTTATCATACCACTCTAAGAAATTAAATTCTGAATTATATGTATTTATTATTTAATTAAAATCTTTCATTAGAAATTTAAATTGTTAATAAATATGTGCTAATATATATTTGCACAGCGATATTATATTTACACATATATACGGAGGTAGTCTGCAAATGGTTAAATATATAAAGTTCACTTCGTGCATTTAACATGCAAGATACTAAAACCTTTGTCAACAATATATTTCATCTTATATAAGTATATATGAACAATTAATAAGATACGAGAAATCATTTTTCATATGAAAATAAATATTCTTTCCCAATGAGAAAATAAATATCTTCGCCGTCTTTTTATTAGAGAGTCAAAAAGGAAAAAACTTATTCTATCGATACCTTAACAAATGAACAAATAACAAATAAACTTATCAATAAATGAATCGCCAGCGATTATTCGAATAAGGATAACTAAGCTATTTTTATTTAAAACGTTTACAATTTGATTTTGTTTGTAACTCGAACATTGGCACACATGGACCAACAAAGATCTTCTTCTGTCTTTGTCTTTCATTGTGTCATACAATCTTTCTTTCTCTGTAACTTTCGCACTCGTAACCATTATAGTCGACTTTAAAAACGGCACGAAACCCCGCTAAGGAACAAATTTAATGTAAGATCTCTGGTAAAATAGTTGGACGGGCTCGTTAATTTAACACGAGCACGACTTTCTTTTATACAATAAATTATTATTGTTCCCAAAAAGACTACTACACGCGCCAGGCTCAAATTTGCTCGACATTAAAATAGAGTGAATCTAATTTAATTGTATTATTTTTCGTATCTATTATTGATTTTTGTTAAATTTCAATTTCTAATTGTCAATCATCAATCTTACAATGAATATATTTTATTTCTTTCATACGAGCCAAAAACGCGCGTTTCTGACATATGTATGTGTATATTCTATTATTATTATTATTATTATTATTATTATTATTATTATTATTATTATTATTATTATTCTTTAGTAACAGTAGTAGTAGTAGTCATCGAATTTCATCGGTTTTCTTCCTTTTTTCGAAATGCTCCTTTAAATTTAGCTCAGAAAATGTTAGTGCGATTTAAATGAAAATAAAACAAGCTGTTTCATTATTTTCTTTAACAAGCTTTGAGTAAATAAAAAGATATATACGTAAAATGAATTAAACAGACAATTGATGCGCATACACAACACACGACGCAGAATGATAAATTATAATAAAATTTCAAATTTATTTCGCCTAAACATTTTCAACATTGAGCAGCCATTTTGAATATCGGTCGTTTATCGTTACATCGCGCTTGAACGTTCCTCGTGTGCCTTTTTCACGATTGCCAATTTAGAATACGGATCTGCAGCTGGTAATCCGGTGTATGGTGGTTCTCTGGTACCATGTAACATCAATGTCCATTCTCTGATCCAACCATGCTGTGGTACTTGCGAATTTAGGCTAACCTGAAATAGGATATCCTTGTTATTGTAAAGAAACAATCAACATGAAAAATATGTTGATGTAACGCGATAAGTTTGAAGGGAGTACACGTCCACGTACAATAATGATTTCATTACGTGGAAAAGTGATTTTCAACGATATTGCCACATTATTTATCTGGCATATTCGCATGTGTCATATGATACTCTAGTTATTAATTTAAAAAAAGAACAGAAAATGGTTTATTAATAGATAAAGTGAATTTTAATTTCTTTCATTACGCTTGATAATTAGATGATTTTAAAAAATATAAAGGTACTGTACACAGTGTAATAATTCTACTTTATCGCCTTATTATCTATAAAGAAATATTACAAAATTAAAAAACAAAGTACAGAAAAAATAGTATTGTCCCTTATGGTAAAATTTAAGGTGATATCACTTATGAAACGTCCGGTAGAATTTTATAAAAGCGTTTACTTGTGCGTTTTATAAGGAAGCCTCTGTATTACATGAGATTTTAATCAGAAATACGAAATGCTTAACTTTTGACCTTTCGAATAGAGAAATAGAAACTTCGTACCTCCAACAACCAAGTTCCTTGAGGATATTCGCCCCAAGTATGAGTTGTCATAAACGGCCATTTCGTAAATCCATCTCTGCGATCATCGTCGTTAATTCTGCGACTTAATATCATAGACCTTCAAGAAAGTCAAAAGTTCACCAAATAAGTCCTATGCAACGCAATTTTATAGTTTTAATTTTCAATCTAAATTGTTGCAATAAATAATATAACGTAAAAGAAAATATCTGATCGAGATAGGAAAAATCTATAAATTAATATTATTTAATAGTAAATAAAATGTAATTTTGAAAAAGAATAAAATACAAATTATGATGGAAATTTATCATTTGGGTAAATACAAAATGTCAATCATAAGAATTATTAATTTAACGTTTACATTTGTAAAAGCCACAAAATGTGAAAACCAAAATGTAAATTTGTTGTAAATGTGATTTTAGATGACACACATATACATGTATATGATATTACCTAGTTCCCATCGGTGAAGTTAGAAACAATTCGAGATCTCCTCGACGAGTTGCATTTACGGAAATAACTGCTTGAACGTGCTCTAAGTAGTTAACAGCATATTCCGTACCAGCACAAGCGTCAGTCTTGATTTTCAACAGAAAGGATCGTTCACTGGTAACTTCCCTGCAAACGCAAACGCGAGGGAACGAAATATTATCAGACCCGGGACTTATTGAGTGACGTGTTACTTACCGTACTCACGTTGCTTAATTTTACAGATTTTACAAAAACTAATATATATGTATATAATAATTCAACGTAGCTGAACCGTTTACTAATAATAATAATACATATTTATTCAATTTTATAATCAATAAGAAAAAACAAAAAAAAAAGGAGATTAACGCTGCTTTGTAATTGCATTATCTCTTATCATTATTTAATTTAAACATTGATGAAATGACTGAAATGAGATAATAATTCAAGAAAATCCCTAACACCAAAATAACACATAATTCCTTCGAAAGCGTTGGATGAGCGAAAGCTAAAATAAACCCCAACGTTTTCCAGAGAGGGATAGAGAAATAGCTAGTCCCTTTTAGATCGATACTCGACGGTCCGTAAATAATAACATTATCACGCTTTAATTTGATCATTACGTTGTTCAATAAATCCAAAAGAAAGGATAGTGTTTAAAGGATAGAAAGAGATAAGAGTAGATATACGAACACTCATTCATTTATTTTTTCTATTCATAACTCATAAGAAAGGAATAATATAGAGTGGTCAAATCTAAAACGTTTACATTCTGTTTCCGGAATTTTCTATTCTTCTAGCTTATCATTTATTTCTCTCTATCTGTTTTAATTATTTAAAAAAAATACTTACTGCGGTTCGATGACAGAACCAGCTTCGCAATGATACCTAGGTGGTACAGTTTTCCATTTTTTAGCCAAAGCCACCATAGCGCCTGCATCGAGAACACCATAACCAAAGAGATGATTAAATTCTAGTCCAACGCCGTTCATAGTCCAATGAAATCTTCCTTTAGCATCGAACAACGAATTCCTCTTTGAGGTCAATACCGTTAAGTGTTGAATGTCCCTCCAAGTTAACTGTGGACTAATGTCAACGATTCGTTAAAGTGTTCTATTGGCAAATATTTCAGGAGAGGTTGTTCATTATTCAATATTTTCTATAGCTATATAGATACATCAACTCTTTAATATATAAATATAAAATAAAACTATTTTAATATAAATATGTAATATATATAATATAGAAGAATCTTTTTTTTCCTCTACCGTAATAATTATCGCTAATTGAATTTATTATTGCCGAGTGGCATTTACATTCGTTGAAAGAAGAGAAATTATATTCTTGTTCATCTCAATACATTAATCTCATTATCAATAATGTGCTAGCAATAAGAGCAGCAAATAGTACAAAATAATCTGTAATACTATTGAGATTATAAAAAAACAAGTTTATAAAAATATTTTATTTTGAAAATTTTCATTTAAAAGAATGATTAAATCGAATTATTATTTCAATTAAAATACCAGTCCCGCTTAATCTTGGTTAATTTAAGGTGAAGCGAATGCTTTATAATTAGTATTCTTTTTAATTTTTTTTTTTTTAAAGGAAAGGTATTAAAAAGCTTTGGTAAACTCACTTGGCTTCGAGAGCGAGAGCAAACACCCCAGCAGCTTCCGGCGCCGCAGCTGATGTTCCGCTATGAGTCGTCGTACATTTTCCATAAAGATCGGTTGTAGCCTTAAATAACAAATATTCATTTCAATTAAAATACTTTCAACTGAGCATTACATTATTACGTTAGTTCAAGTAGAATTCCCGCAATTGTTATACCAGGAATGTTAGTAATTGAAGTATATAAAGGGTTTATATATATAACATATGTATTAATAAATTGTATGTAATTTTTGTAAAGCACATATAACTATGTAATAAAATTTGATTATTGTTTACTTTGAAAGAAAATGTGTCAGGTATTGACTGTAATGAATAATGGATCAATGAATTAAAAGTAAAGAAGAAAGTGATGTATAGAAAAATGTATTTTTTAAATCCATAATGCAAAACTCGTATTTTGAAGCTTTCAATAATGCTTTACTTCCACTTTAACGAATGAATAAAGTCCATGTGGGAGGAAAGATTGAAAGCTGTGGCCAAGTAAAGCTATTAGAGGGATTGATCGATCCTATTAAAATATGTCTTTCGAGTTTGAACCGGCAATTCGTTGATAGCATGTATCGATGAGAAAAGGAAATTATATTTTATGAAATAAAATTGCCACGCGTAGCCGAATAATAGATATCATTTTCATCCTTCGAAAATATTTATTTTTTTGCTATGAATCGAACTTTAAACAAAATAAATGTATTATCGATAAGTATCAATTCATTCAATTGTACAAAATCTCAATGCCATGCATTTTCCATGGAGCAAAAAGTGCGACATTCCTCTTATTACGCGGTATTCTTAAAACACGATATGAATAATTTTAAAGAATACAAAAAATAATACATAAGAAATGTTTGTACTCACCACACCAGTATTTGGATCTTTCGCACCGTTACTAAAGGTCGAAGCTAACGTACTGGAACAACTTTCATCATAATGAGCATTTTGACCATCGTTAATGGCACTATTTATGCTGACAGTCCACATACTCGCTGCGTATCCATCGCAATTACAGTCGTCCTGTTCACCGCCATCGCCCGAAGCCCAGACATAAATATTCCCTAAACCTTGTCTACCCTGGGAACAAAATGTTCATTTTCTTACTGAGACAATCAAGACGGAGAAAAAGTCAAATAAGATAGAAAAGGTAAAAGAAATAAAAAATATATATACGCACTAAATGTCATGGAACTAAGAAAAAGACAGAAAGTTAATCATTTCCCACGAAAACTAATTTCACTTGCTTCTACATGACTTCGTTTAGCACTGGAACTTATTGGAACGTATCCCCCGCGTTAAGCGGAGTCTTACTGTATTAATAGTAATTTTTAGCAATCGAGGTCAATCTGTCTGTTTTATCGTTGAAAATATTTCTTTTTTCTCGTGAGAAATCAATTGATCTGATCACGTCGTAATTCTAACCACAGACTCTTTGTTCGTTGAAAAGTTCCAAGAGGCTATTTCTCGATCCGAATAAATCGTCTCTATTTATTTATTTAATGTATTTATTTCCTTCTTTCCTTCTTTCTCATTGATACGACTCAAATGGCAGGATGTTCGTTCACAAAAGGAAAAACCACAATCGTGATTTCTAAACATATATATAGATCTATCTACCTACGTATCTTACTCGTAAAACAGAAAAATGATTCGCTTCTTCCTACAAAACACCGAAAGAAAACCACTTTGATCTCAAAGAAAAAACTAACGAGATGTTTTTTAATAGTATACAACGGTGTCTTATTTACATTTTTATATTATATTAAAACATATGAATCATTGATATTTATTTATACGTAATTGTTTATTTGAAAATGTATTATAAGAATATATACATTTTTATTAATCTTGGAAAAATTGGATTCGACAAGGGCGTCGAGAATGTGTGTGAAAAAAGGTTTGGGAACCACTAGTTTATTGGATGACTTGAGCCATCTTATATAATTGGAATACGAGAAGAGATCGATCATAGACTGTCCAATTTAAATTGAATTATATCTACATCATTTTTCAATCATACTGAAGAATATTTTTAAACAAAATAAATGAAATAAATTTTGGTTGTTACTTATTGAATCATACATACTGAATAAAACATCTTATATTATTGCAAATGAAGAAGTGAATTATAGAACATCTAGAATATCATAACAGAATTGACATATATCCTAGCAAAAACTACAAATGAAAGAAATTGCGTAGATTTTCATGAAAATCTTTGTTGGTCTTTATATGGATCACATAAGACACCCTGTGCAATTGAAATATGAGTATATCGATCGTACCTCGTTAACCCCACGAACGATGGCCCTCATGGTCGCATTTCGCGGTCCATCAACGGTCTTCCCATCATCTGTTGGTCCCCAAGAGGCACTATAAATGTCGATCAAATCAGGTTCGTGACCCATACTATTTGCTTCGATTAAATCGGTCATATAAGGCTGATCTAGCATCCGTATTCCGGCAATCTTCGAGTCGTATGCCACACCAACACCGCAAACTCCGTTATCTCGAGCTGCTGCTACTTCACCGGCACATCTGGTACCATGGCTTAGGCAAATTTATTCCAAATTAATCAATTGATATAACTATCGTTTATACACATTTAATTAGTTGCTTAAACATATTTTCTTAAACTTCGATAATTCAGTATCATTTATCAATTAAGATTGTTGTTATATATATATATATATATCCAAATCGGAAGATGGATTAGACAGTTATTGAGTTGAGTCGATCGAAAATTTCAACTGGAACGATTCTTTTACGTAAATAGAAAACATTTTTAACAATCGTTGGAACAATTACATCATTTTTGTATAAATTTAAAATATTCTCATAATACGTTTAAACACTTCTACATCTTCGTAGAAAACGAGCAATTTCCTTATTTAGAAGAAAAAACAAATTTAATGCGAAACAATTTCCAGCATTCCCATCTTCTCTCCGGTAATAATAATTAAACAGAATCGTGAGCTAATTACGGAAGCTTAATCAATGATTAGCGCGTTTAATCAACTTTATTATGACGTTATAACGAAGAGCCGGTTTTAATTGATTTCGACTGTATATACTTTATAATGTATATATTTTATAATGTACGATGCACGTAGTTATAGAACTTTGTATAAGTTAAAAAACTTGTTTAAAAAAATCAAGATAGAAAATATGAAAAAATTAAAATAATTTTTCTTACCTGTTAAACCAGTCGTCCGTATATCTCGGATACGGAAATGGATCATTACTACTAAAGTCGTAAGAAGCTTTAGCGTTCTGCAACATTCAAATCTACATTATCTCTGCGGTACAATAAAAGTCGCATAATTTAAGCAAAAATAAACCTTTTCTTTACGTTACTTTACTTTACTTTACTTTACTTTACTTTACTTTATATAACACTATCGTTTGCAAGAATAAACGATCAAGTCTTGAAACGAGTCCATCAATTTGTACGAGCTACACGTACCTAAGTTTATCTCTTAGGAAACATTATTCATAGTGATAGCGTGAAGCTGCTTAATGAACATTTGTTTAAGTCGAGCTCCTGTTTCTTCTCTATCGATTTATCTCCTTTCTTTATCACAAGTCAAATGCTAATAAATTATCTTTAATCAAACGATGTATTGGATTTTTATACAGCCACAAATATTATATATCTTTAACAAATATTTGTAATATTTTTATGCAATAATAATTGCCAATATTATGCTATTATATTTAACATATAAAATATATGCAGGGTGACATTCTGGTTACTGTTTTTTATTAATAAATAAAAATGGAAGAAAAAATCCTCTCAACTTCCTCTTTTTTTAGTTTTTACGCGGATGCACCGATACACCTGCACTTAATTCTTCGATACAGCCTAATTTTCTTGTTAAACCAATTGACAAAAAGAACAATAATTTGTCTTGTTTTTATTTTCGTCCTTGTTTTCTTTCTTTTTGGTTGATCGTATATGTGATATAATATATATATATAGGATAACGATTTTATAAGGATAACAATAACATTACGTTGGAATATAAAATCCGTCGTAACGGGTCGACGTCTTTTATTCGAAAAGAAAAGGTCACGGTTATAAGATAATTTGAATTTCATCGTGTCTTCGGTTTTATGCTAATGTAAAACTCCTCGTCGGACATCGAAGGACGACAAGGAAGAAGACGAAAAAAGCCTAAAGAGATAGAGCAAAAATATTTCAAGAGAATTAACGAGATGTTTAACGAAAGGTAAAAAACGAAAGTGGACTTTTTTAAATTTGCTGTTGATGCTTTTTCTTTAGCTTATGGTAAAATTTTTGAGAAAGGTTAAATGACGTCCTCGAAATTTTCTTTTGAATATTTTTCCTTTATAAAAGATCTCGTTTAATCCCTTTTTAAATATAACTGCATTAAAAATTTTTCATCAATTCAAATTCTATGTGGAAAATACTGAACGTGTGAAATGTAATATATATTTTTTCACATTCAATTTCTTTCTCTTTGAAAACGTAAAGTATGAAGTATGAAGAAGTAATATTGTATCTCCTTATAAAAATATATATATATATTACTTTTAAATAAAACAAGTTTGTATTTCATTAATATTCAATAAATAAATATAACGTATATTGAAAATTTTCTAAAAATTTCATCAAAAATAAAAAATACAAAGGTCACTGTAAAATATCTGCTTAATGTTTAAACATAGTTGGAAAAGTAGGAAAGAAATTAATTTTCCGAGAAAAATGTGGAGATACGGAAGACTAAATAAAAAAAGGTAGAAAAACATTGTCAAAGACTATGTTTACTTACGTAATTATACTTCAGATCTGGATGCATATAGTCAACACCTGAAACGAACAAACGAAATAAGATGAATATTGCTGTAAAGATCGTTGATAAAAATAATACAGAAAGAAAATAATAAGAATTTGCATAAAATCGAATGTAAAAGTTGATAAGTTAAATAGAGCGAATTAATGTCCTTTAGAAAGGAGAAAAAAAATTCTACTATTCATACGTATGTCAACCGTAATGGAAATAATGCGTACTCGTATACAGCTTATAATCCATTAGATCTACAATATAAACTCGACAATGACGTGTATGCAGTTTACTCACATCAGTGAGTTATCCTCCAGAGAATGAGTCAAAGATTTACCTCCGTATATTTTATTGATTATACCTATCATTTACAACTTCCAGTTATGGAAGTTGTACACGGCCAACTGGAAATAATTGACAAATGGACTTGGGCCAGTTTCAAAATAAACGGCTCATTAATAATTCACGTGAATCGGGAGATGGGTATATATCAAGTTAATAAACGAATACAAAAATTGTACGATTTTTTTTTTATTTTACACATTATTATTGTTCATCTGAATAGTTAGTATCTGTTCTCCAACGTTTTATCTTAATTTCGCAGCTATTCAAGTTGAGTTTACCATGCAAATAAGAGCACATATACATATATATATAAGTTGACGGATATAAGTTGATCAACTTTGACATATACTGCGTAGGTATTTAAAGGTCGTATGTAAGAGACTTGAAAATAATGTTTACAGGAACCCGTAACGAAACGATTTAGTGACGCTATGATCTAGCTACGATCTATGACGCTAACAAAGTAATTTAGTGGGAGCTTTACCAAAATCCTATTACTCGAGGGAGTATATGTGTGTTTGTGTGAGAGAGAGAGAGAGAGAGAGAGAATGCTTTTATCATGGATTGCGTACACTATAGAACTTGTGTATATAGATTAACCGGCATAAATTTCGTTCTACGAGAGGGAAAGTCAATTATCTTGTCTGTCTATCCATCAACAACACTCTCTGAAATATCTCTCATGAAAATTGGAAAAAACGGAGAAAGAAAGAATTTCAATCTTTTAACTGTTGAATTATGCATTGATATATAAAAATCGATTATTTCGTTTAATATTTTTCCAACTAGTAATGAATTTATTTATATTAATTAAATAATTTTTTCAACTCCGCCTGCAGTTCTCTGGGTGAATCGAGAAACCCAGAGACCCTGTTGCCGGTCCCAAGCCCGGATAAAGGAGGAGGGTTAGGGAGCAAGGTTAGCCACCTACTCCCTGTAAAAAGAATTCTTAGCTCAGAGAACAGGGACATCAGCAGCCACGAATAAAATTCACGAATAGGATTAACGGGAAAAAGACCAAGGCAAGGAAAACGATTCGCCTGTTGAGAATCGGAATTTAAATCAGAATGACTCAGTCCTATAAAACACAGGCCGCAGGCCTAACGTAAGAAGAAGAAGAAATAATTTTAAAATAATAAATTATATATGACCATTTTTTTTAAACGCAAAGAACAAAAATTCGATTCAATTGATTAAGATTTAATAAACATGCTCTCACCATCGTCCATAATTGCAGTAGTGACGTTTTTCCCAGTAACCCCTTGAACCCAAGCAGCTTCAACGTTGAGATCCAATTTAGGTTTACCGCCATTTTGCCCAGTGTTTTTTAAATACCATTGGTATTGAAAGTAAGGATCGGTAGGATTCCTACTTGCTGGATTAGCTAAATTTTTTATTTCGTACAAAGATGCTAGATTGTCCACGGTTAGTGTGTTGTAACCTCGTTTGACTCTTTTAAATCCAGGTTGCTGCACGGCTGTATGCACCTGCGAATCATTTCATATTTTTTTTCTTTATATCATCATACATTTTTATGATACGATGTAACAAAACGAGAACCTGATTGAAGAATACGTTCTCATTATTATAAAATATCGAAAGAGATAAGAAAAAAGCAACGTGTAACATTTCTAAACGATTTTTCATTAGTATGACTTAATAAAACAGTCCAATTTAACGAAATGATTTTCTAATGTTGAATTTTAAATAACGACTATGAAAAGAGGTAATCCTTGTTATTTATTTGACTATCTTTCAGTGATGCGACTCGAGCAATCTTACCATTTGTAGAAAAAAGAGATAATGTAAAGAATGATATGTAAGTGGGGATTAGTAAGAACACAATGGATGATCTGTAAGTGTGGGGATGAGAGAAAAAAGCAGAAAATATTCGCTACTAAACAAGGGTCATTAAACCCACTTTTCATCGTATAAGTATGTACAAAAGAAAGAAAAATAAAATGAAAAAACTTGTCAGGGAATATAATAAATTTACCTAACATCGTGTAAAGAAAGTTTGATAAGAACGTACGATTCTTTGCAAGATGGCAGATGCTACGTGCATCGAAATACGAAAGTTTAGTAAGTAGTTGACTTTGGGCTTCAGAAGAGAAATAGAGAGAGAGAGAGACTAGAAAATCGTATTTTATCGCACGCATCTCTTCTCTTGTCCGAGAAAGGTTTCGCTTGTCATAATCGCTAGAAAGAACGAAACGGCTTCGCCTCGAACGCAACAGCTATCGCGGCTTCTATTTATTATTCACGATGCTACGACAGAAAGGTTAGTTGCTGAGGTTACATACAGGGTGTCTCAAGACACCTGACAAAATAGTCTCTTACTATAAACTAAAATAGATCTACGGTATCGTACGATGTCGTATCGTGTGCGATTGTTTAAGATTCAATTTATAGAAATATTTGTTACAATATTAAAGGCCAAATCCAATTCTTTGCTCTGAAGCTGAATAAACTTATTATATTATACGATAAAATGAATTTGATGAATACTGTAAATGACCCAGAATGAAATTTCGAAAGACCAACGTATTTGTAGGTCGATAAATTTCATACAGAATGGGAAATATGTTAATTTAAATAAAAACATGTATAGTATCATTTCAGAAAACAAGGGTAATCTCTTGAATTCTCCGAAATATGTATATCTAGATAAGATTTCTTACCATAGTATTATATGGTATATTCCTTTCGAAATAAAATGGATTCTGCTTGAAACATTTGCATTATACGCTTCAAATAGAACACCCTGTATGTATATACATATACATATATATTTTTTGTAGATTATATATATTAGGGTAGTCGTTATTTGGCCTCTGAAAGAATTTTAATAAGTGCACCCCTCAGCTCAGCTCGAAATATATATAAAAAGAAAAATCGTCTTACAGTCTCAGCCCTTTATGCTAATATTTTGTAGCTAGCAAAAATGTTTCCTTTTCTTTCTTTAGATAATATTAGATTGACCAATAAGTTGTCCGTGCCGTTTTTGCCGTACTATTTATTTAGAAAAAACTGGCACTGAGTAAAATTCATGACAAAAAATAACTATTGTACATTAATCATAAATATTAGCAATATTTAATATAAAAAGATAGTTAAATTTGTTCCGTTATATCAATTCAATAAATCTAATTATTAATTAGTATTGTAAACTCCCTAAGGTTTTCGCAGAGATTTATATTTTTCAACACCCCGTATAAAAGAACTCGAGAAACGTTCATCGCAGGGCACTCCACTTATGTTTTATTGCTCCTCACCTAGATGAAAAAGGTATGAGCTGGTACGTTACGCAATCATGTCAACGAAAGAAATAATATTGTATAACAAAATACTACGAGAGGGTGACTTTAATCTAGAAGAAGTATAAACCATACGATCCATGATAGAATTCAATATCTCATATCATATTATCCAGTGATTAACGTGTTACAAAAAATCTAGTAATTTTTTATATCACATATTTTCATAATATCGTTATATCGTCAACTAACAAAAACCGATTGATTACTCGATTACATCATTAGAAATAAAAAGTTGAACTTTAAAGGTGTAGGCTGAGGTTCTCGCGATGTTACAGTAACTTAATTATTAAACTCGAAGCGAGTGTTAAACGTTACTTACCAATGGATCTACCTTCAAACGTCGCATATGTGGTACGGATCTTTTACTTCGTGCATGCGGAAGAGCTTTGTGAACGAAATGGTATTCGGTTTGACTTCCTAGGATCTGGAAAAAAAATACAAATATATAATTTTTGTTCGCTTGCGAGCAGAAGTTTCCTGCCTCGAGTGCACGCGCAAAAGAAAAGAACATTTATTTAAAAATATCTTAGCATTATATAATAGTATTTACTAATTGTAAGTCAACGTTACAGCGATGGGCAAAACTTGAGATGATAAATGAGCCGTTCAACTGCACTTTTTGAAAAAATCTTAAATTAAAGTGTCAAAGCACTTGGAATAATCACAACTTTTTATATTTACTTAATTTATTATTCAGAGTAATAAATAATAACCGTGATCACTTGTAATGTCATTAAATGCCATCAATGTCCCAAAGGAAGATGTTTGACTTTAGTGTGCAATTTATTTGAATAACGACGATATTATTCACGCAACCACGAGTTGCTGCCATTCGAGCTTCGAATATCAAATTGGTTCCAAATAATACATACGAATTGAAACATTTAATTCGAGTATACTCGACAGATAGTACATATAAATATTAATTTCTCGTAGGAGTGTATCGAATATCTATTAAGAAATATTAAACAAGTATTCGATGAAAATGTTAAAAATATATATTATACAACAGATATATTGACTATGTTAAAGAAGTATAGATACAAAATTTATCATATTTTTAGAAATAATAATAAAATAAATCTTATTGTTAGAACATTATACATTTTTATTATTGTATAATATGAAATAATTATTTATAAATTAGTTCAGTAGCTTTGCAGAAAAATAAGAACTTGATTTAAAAATAATGAATATGAAGTAGTGAAAATTCTAACATTCTTCGTTGGCCAATATTAATCCTAATTAGATATTTACGATAAAGTGTTGGTAAGAATTTTCTAATCAAAAAATCTTAATTTTCTTAGCTTTCAAATTTAAGTTTTTACATAAGATTCTTTTCAGTAAAGTAAAATGTTTCCCAAAGCATACATTCTCCTTGGCAAGAATAAAATTTAAACGGATATTGGTACTTGGAGTGTCGTAACGTTGAAACTTCTCCATTTCCCATCATGGTATAAAACGAAAGACGGAACACGTTGAAACGAGTTCACGTCGTCGTTTGGTGAAATTTAATTTCCCTCAATGCCATTTTCGTATTCTACTTCGTAAAAGGATCTTTGTTATATACTCGTATGTACATGCATAGAGAAAAATAGAAAACAATTGACACGATAAAACGTCAAACGAAGATATTTTCGATTTTGGAAATATATTTTCTCGAGAAAATAATTAAAAAAATAACAAATAGATGTACTCTAAGCAAAAAATTCTAATGTAAGAGAAATTCTTCTGATCGATAATCGATGATTAGAAAATAAGTATATTTTCTTTCGTTAGAATTTTCTCATTTAAAGTAAAATAAAATCATTTCAACGAATAATTTAACTTTCAAACTTTCCTTCAAACGAATTTTATATTAGTCTATAAATTTTTCTACCAACTTTTATAATATTTTCCAACTAATGTTATAAGTCCATCTTTATGGGGTGCATTACAAAACGTGATCAGCTTATACCTATAGAAAATGTTAATAATATTATACGAGTATATAGTTTTCTTCGTAAAACTTAATCGTAGAGTTAGCCAACCGTGAACAGAATTGAAGTTTGGTAAACGCGAGTTTCCTCTCGCGAGATACGAACCTTCCAAAAGTTTCTTAAAATCATTATTTACTCTTAGAAAACTTGAAGAAACACGTTCTGCGTCGTAATAGATGTGTAAAGGAGAGACAGAGAGAGAGAGAGAAAGAAAGTTTATGTCGTAAGTATTGAAGCTTCTCCTTTTTATCAAAATAAATTATTAGTTCTCGATATTTCATCCAGAGATACTCCATTTATTCCAAGAATTAAATGAAAAAAAGGATGTTGAAATGCATTGAAATGATATTCCTAAACTCACACAGATTTCTCTCTCTTTCCGTATGTAAAAATATGTGCATAAAAGCAAAAGCCTCGTGGTGGTTCTCGATAAAAATTAATGAAATAAACAAGTTCTTTATTGGGTTGAAAATAATAATATGATAAATTATACAAAGTATCTGTTTGAAGAATGAGAAAAATGAGAAAAATGAGAAAAATAAATGAAATGAATCTATGTTGAATTTATGTTGAATTTATGTTGAATTTGTGTTATAAGAGCAAGTAAATGCATTTACAAATGAAAACACGTCCTACGGAGCGAGCTTAAGTTCGTTTCATAATGTAAACTGGACGAGGATTCTATGAAGATGATACCTCCTACTACTTTGAACGTGTCACGTCTTCCGTTTCGTTCACTGTGGGAGAAAGTATCGTTATCTGTCGATGCCAGACAGTTTTTGTGTCGCATCTTCTCGTACGGAAAACCGATACGGGTCATGGCATACTTTGATGTTCGTTCGTAGAATATCGTTGTGTTGTAACAACCCAACAACTACGATACCCGAGATCTCCTTTGCTTTTCCCCATATTTTTCTATATAAAAAAAAAAGTTGCTTTTCAATATGGTTGAAAATATCATCCGCAACGTGTCATCTTTTTTTTTTATTATCTTTAGCCATCATTTGTTAAATCAAATTTTGTAATGTTTCAATAATACCAACTTGCATTTGTATATTTGAAAAAAAGTTGTTCTTCATTTTGTATATGTATTATTTTTGGATTATTTTTCCGATAAAATAATATTATTGGAGATATTATACTTATAACGCAACATCGGTCGATTCTCCCATATTTTTCTATAAAATAGAATGTCCTTCGACGTGACTAAAAAACTACCGTGGTATTATATTTTTCTTGTTTTCCTTTCTTTAGATAATTGGTAAAATTTTTCAAATTATATTGCTCGATGTTTTAATAATATTACTAGCCTCTGCAATGATATGCAATAATAAGCATTTATTAAATAATATTAAATATTATAATATTATTTTCCAGTATTATCAAATATCGGAGCTGGTAATTAATTGAAAAGACAAAAAATGAAAAATTACGAGGACAATAGCAATACTTTACTTCGGATCCGTAGTAATTTCGACCCTAATTATATATTTTGAGAGATGAAGGTAGCACTTCGTCATTGAGGATTATCTAAACCATAATTTCAAATGTCACGCGATTGGGTACATGCGTACCAAAACAGATATATAATTAGTTTATTATGAGAAGTTTATTTCTTGGAGGAATGATTGATGATCAAATTCATCAGGTATAACAATATTGAATTATTATAACGAAAAAAGAGAAACAATAAGATGAAAATTCATTATTCCTACCAAAATCTGATGATTTAAAAAAGAACATCATATATCATGAAATTATTAATAAAAGATAATATGTTTATATCTAGAATATCGAAAAATGATCGAACGAAAGTTACATTGGTTACATCACGCGATCGTATCCATGAAAAATACCATCGATAACAATCTCTTGTCCTTCGAAGAAAAATTGGGTCATTAGATTTTTCTTCGTTCTTGTCTCAAGTATTGACAACAAATGAAAATAAAAAAATAGCTAATAATTATTTTTTATCATAAATCCCAACGATTATCGTAAAATTTCGTGAAAAAGTACCATCGACAATATTTATGATCAACATCATAAAAGAGAGATTATTGCATCGTTGCCCATCGGTCACGAACGGTGATAAGACGGGAAGTAAAAAATAAAATCCATCTCAGGTCTCTTTTACGCCATCTCTAATAGCTTTATCCCAGCGTTCATGGTACGACGCTAAAAAGTTGGATTAAGAAGAATCACGAAGAATAAAACGAAGAAGGAAAATAAGTAGAAGAGGCCTCGTAATTAATTTCTCTCTCGATCAGAATCTTTTTTACGATGGCTTAGAAATTAATTCAAACAAATCAAGCGATTTTCAATATTTTACAAATATTTCTTTAATATTTTCTCGTTAATACAATGTGTACATATTATACGCATATTGGGTTAAAAATTGTACAGTCTATCTGCATTTGACTATATTACTTGTTTGTGCAATACGAATTAGAAAACCATTACCTACGCTAAAATAACATCTAACATTTTGCTCTGTGAAAATAACTAACGAAGAAATTACATTACGTAGAGTAAGAAAAAACCTAAAACTAACATTTTGCTTAATCGCTCTGCCTCCTCCCCTTGACCTTTACTCTTTGTCAACTGTTCTAGTTTCTTTATCCACTTGCCCATTCCTTTCAAAACCCAACGTATCCTCTCCCCTGCGTTCCGTTCTTCCTGTTCCCTTTTCGCGCACCTATACAACACGTGTTGCCACGTTTCCACTGGGCACCCACACATCCTACACAGTATTTTCTGCTCATCCATCTAGTACCTACATTCTTTTATTTTTTCACCATGTGTTTCGCTTGTTCTCCTTTCTTAAACCAGTCAGATATTCCGACTCTGCTATGACCATCCATTATCAACCGTTATACTTTGAATTCACTATTTTATCCCACCTATTTGTACTCTCGCTTTCCACCCCCTCGCTTTCCTACCTCTTACCAGTTATTCTCTCTCCCACTATTTACATAAAACTCACATTCGTTCATCGTTTTCCCCTCCAATACATATTTTCTATATATATATATGTATGTAAAGAGAATATAATCTCTTGGTTAGACAGTTAGAGGAGATTTGAAAATGTCGCGACGTTGTCACATCACTCGAACACTATATAAGGTAAACATCAGGGAAGAAGAGCACTGTTAATCTAACATTTTCGACGAACGGTTGAGCGAGCGATAATCAAATTATTAGTCATTTGGTGTTATAGTGTATTATATTGCATTATTACTATCTGTTAATTATTTAAAAAGAGAGTTTTGGAAGAATAGGCTTTTAATGTCGTTTCTTTGTTTTCAGGTAAGATTTGTTTATAAAAAATGTCAACGTTTAAATGTATAGAAAATTTTTAAATAGTTAACGAATTAACTTTGTTTTCAGAGCAACACATTCAGAGCACATTCATTTATTCGATCTAATAATACTAATAATAAATTCCATTATATATACATTAATAATAATGCCTCGCTTAACGCGGGGGATACGTTCCAATAAGTTTTACCGTTAAACAAAGTCATGTTAACACGTAAATAATGGGGATAAGTGAAACAGAACAAACAATAAGAAAATTTATCACTTCTTCTTTTCTTTTAATAGTTTTTTATTACATCAATTATAGACTTATTTATTTCTAATATCCATTTGCATTCGTAAAACATTGATGAAAATCAAAAAAAGTTGGAGTAAAGATGTCATGTTTATCACGAGGAAGGTTCTTTCTTATTTCATATTTTTTCTTTAGTCGTTTGTCTTTTTCTGTTTCATTCAGCAAGCAGTTGTCGATAGCAATGAGTTGAATGTAGTTGCTGATTACGAATTTTCCAAGCAACCCCCAATAAATGTTAAAATAAACTTCCATTTAACATTTCAATCCAGATAACGAAAAAATCCATAATCTATTGTGAAATTCCTTATCCAGCTCAATCTGTATAGTAATTCTATTTTTGTTATCTCTTTTTACAGGCATTTTCTTGGATGGAAAAAAACTTGGATGTTCATAAACCATTCCGGAGGATCCACTCCGTTGTTGAAGCAGTAATATTATATTTTTCTCTTTCTTCCTTTTTTTCAGATCAAACGCTTGCATACCAAACTTAATCTCACACCCCCCTATCCCATTAATCCCGTTTGAATACGCCCACACTTGGTCGTATATAATCCAATTAAAAAGTATCTGCGAAGTACGTGGCAAGAATCATTAAACTATGATACAGAAATACTTAACAACATCGTCCCTCTCTTTCCCTCTCTTTCCCTCTCTTTCCCTCTCATTCAAAATCATACATTTAGCTTCAATGAGACAGTACAACATAGGGTTGATCACCCTTGATCATCTAGATTTATTTTCTCACTTTACATAAACGAGCAGATTTTATTGACCGATTTATCTCTATCTTTTTTTTCTTTTATTCACCGTGAGGCCTTTTTTAATCTGATCGTTATCTTCTTTCCTATGGTCGTTACGTTAAGCATAGTTACGTCAATAGAGATAAGTATCGATGACAAATTTTCTCCAACCTCGTCGTAGGTTTATGCAAAAGGCATAAACATCAGATTCAAATAATTTCATCTATGTAAAGTAACATTATAGTTATGTTAATATGCGTGCACGTATGGTTATGCGAAAGCTTCTATCGTCTACGTAAATATTATATATAAAATTGGATGAAAAATAAAGAGGAAGCTTTTCGTAAAAACGTTACTCTGCTTTTATGTTTTACGTGAAATATTAAGTTACTTCTTTCAACGGATTATTACATTATAATATTTTATCCTTTTTCTCTGGAAAATCATGAAAAAACTGTTACTAGAAAATACAATTTTGTATTTTTCATATTATTGTAAATAATTTTATTCGGAGATAATACTTGAAAAATCACTAATGCTAAACATTATACAAAAATGTTAACTATAAATAGGAAATAAGATTTGTAATATCTAAAATCCTTTAAAAAGGACTATATTTGTGGATATTGTTTTATTGTATGCCTAATTTATTTTATTAATAAATATAGGATAGACATCGCCCATTTAATTTCCACATTCGAACAAATGTTAATTTACCTAATTAAACTTTAAACTTATGTTTCAAAAGTAGCATGTAAAAAACAACGAAGAAGAAAAACAAAACATTCTCCAACTAGAGCGAAACAAGCTCAAAAACTATGCGCGAACATGCGAGTTTATAATAAAACTGTAAAAAGGGGGAAAAGAGGGTGGTAAGGAAATACAATCGGTGTAACTTTGTAATAGCAATTTTCAGTCGGCGATTTAAGTGGATAAATCGAGTGTATATTTTCCGCGCAATTTTCCAGCCAACAAATATGCCATAAAACTGCAATATATGTTTCACCTTTAAAGGTATACGTACATGTTGTCCCAGATAATCTGTTTTTTTATGTGGCATGGAAAAATATTAAAATTAACAAAACCTCAGCAAAGAAAGAGAAAAATTAAGCTAATTGTTGTCCAGATATTTGCATATATTTTATGTATATGTTTTTTTATAATTTGAACATTTTAAATCAATGAACACTAACGAATCGATCTAGTCGCCTTATGCAACCTAAGTAAAATATTAAAATCAAAGATCAATGAACTTATAAAAATACGAGACCCGCATGAATCATTGAACACGTACTATTATCATTCAAACGGAATTGATGTACGAATACGATGAATGTATCTCATTTTGTAGAAAATGCATTTCAATTACATGTCAATAATTTATTTTCCATTGCAATCATTTACATTATAAAATAAATTTATGAAAAATATTTCGACTGGATCCCATTGTAATAATTGTCGGCATATACATTTTTAAAATATACTCGTATATATTGGCTTGAGAAATACTATCTCGTTCAATTGTTCGATTTTAATTACGAACTGTGTCACAATTAATCGGTTTGTTTGTTAAAAAATAAAGAATAAAAGATAGTATGTTTTAATCATTGCTTGATACTCTATCGAATAGCGTCATTCGTAAAGACATAAAGGAATATAATCTTCCGAGGACGACGTTCAAAGGAGTAATATTAAAATGATTCCACTCAATAAATCTCTTCTTTTGTTTCCTTTGAAAAATTCTTTGTTCTACTATAAATTAATAACATTCATCACATACATCTTACTATCATTGCGGAAGGATTAAAAATGTTTTAAAATTTTTAGAATTAAAAGCAATTAAATTAAAAAAGAGAAATTTCAAAAAATTATAAAAACACATATAAGAGCCATTCGTAAACGCTCACGCACAAAGATACACATACGCAGGAAGACATAAGAACACATATTTCTCGAATAAACATCATTCCCACGAAAACCATTAACGTTACGCGGTTGGTTCCTATTCGAGAGTATGCTATTTGTTAGTCGATATATTCCTAAGATTTACTTGGATATATGGCATAATTAATCATCGATAGATCGATATTTTCCACGTTATAACATCTCTCTTTCGAAATAATGTGCGCAGCTGTAGCGAAACTTAACGAAATCACTTTTCATTCCATTATCAATTTATTCTTACCATCATCGAAGGATCTTTATATGCAAATATCTTTTTACACGTGTTGCGCTATAAAAGTGACATTTTTAGATCTTCAAATTATTTTTAATCCTTCTATATTATACATTTATTTTATATTTTAAAGTTCAGCCTTTATAATCCTCTTTTATTAATTATTTCAAATCATTTGTGTTTACATCTATCCAAGTTAATGCCAATAAAAACTGCAATTTTATTTTATTTAACAAATTTTTTAGGAATATTGTTCATTTTCAGTCATCTTATCATATTACTGATCTGTTACTTTAAGTGATACAAGCCAAAATTTAAAAAGCACAGGACAAATGAAAGAAAAAATGATGGAACCGAATTTTTATTTGAAATTTTGTATTTGTCGATTCGAAGATTTGCCAACAATCAATAATTATAATCAATAGTTCGTTAAATCTGAGAGCGAATGAAAGTGAATAAAAGTGAATAAAACTCCAATCCCCGTAACTCATCTCAAAGAAGCCATCGCATCAATCATATTGTTGTCATCGAAATCTAAATAAAAGATACCATACGGTCGAGGGAAAGAACTCCGTCATCGTGATTGTTCATTTAAGATAAAAAAAGAATGCTTGTGAAAGGGACCAGAGAGAAAAATTAGTTTATCGAATTTCTTGGAATTGCAAGTATTCCGATTGAAAAAAAAAAAACATGATAGGCAATTAAATAAATTTGTTCATATATAGAATAATAATAATAATAATAATAATAATAATAATAAAATGGTATGCGTGTATGCGAAAAAGGATAGGCACACACGTGTTGTACACGTCACAAAAACATTAACTTACCGGTCCAAGATTGACGAATCCGTTTCTATCAGCAACTTGATCAGCCAAATATCGTTCAGCCGGTTGCCTCATTTTAACGAGGAAACTGTTGGTGAAAATTTCGGCTTGGGTAGCAACGATGGTGCAGAGAAAAGGAATAAACGCGAGAAACATCGTGATAGTAAAATGATAATAAAAAGTCGTGTCTCTCTCGGTCTCAGACGATTGCTAACCGCTTTACTCGAAATACTGGAAGATATTAATACTAAAAATTCGAATGCTCTTCTGTGTATACTAGAGTCTCGATGATCGGGGGTGGGTGTGTGTGTATGTGTGAGTGGACGATGATAAAGGGTTGAAAGACGAAGAGACCCTGACTAGGTTCCTTTTCTTGGCGGTAATAGTCGTGTGTTACTGGTACTGAAATGCTGCTTTTGTTGGTAATAGTGTTGCTGATGGTGGATTCGTTGACGCAAGCAAGTAACACGTGCTTTCCTCAAGCTCGACGGTGAACGACTACCAGTGTGCCTGTCTGCTCGATCCTATTCCTCAAACCATTCGGTTCATGCGCTTCTCGTCTAAAACCTTATATACCGTACGATCCTTATTTTTCTTTCCTCTCTACGCGCCATTTTTCCAACCATTTTTCTCTACCTCTTTCATTAACCACATTATCACTCTTATCTTTCCATTAATATTTATCATACAGTATTCGGACAAATATTCGACAAATGAACGACAATTCAAATTGCTTTGATTACTTTTATTAAAGTTAATTTTTCCATTCGAGGGAAGAAAAAGAAAACATTTGGATAACTTAATATATTCGACAAACAAATGACCAGTATCGGAAAAGGAAAGAAATGTTCAAATATTACGAAGAAGAATCGTTTTCACAAGTTTCAGAAGTCGTCGGCCGAACACACTCGGTGTCACGTGACGTCACTTGTCATATCGATTCGACGAAAAGCTTTTCCGATTCCGTCTCTCTCGCCCCAACCCCCAACTTCCCTTACGCTACTTTCAAAGTACGCAGGCGCATTCGTCCTGCAAAGGACACCGGCATTTTATCTTTCCCATCATTTTAGGAAAGTAGGAAAGTTTAAAGGGCTATCGCATATGCACAACCAATTTTATCAATATTTATTTAATTTGAATATATTATCTTTATTTCCTATTTTCTTTTATATGACAAGCTAGCGATTGGTCCAATCAAACAATTTTATTTCTATATTTATAATCATTGAACAGAATTAACTAATACTTTTAATATAAAAATAAGACGAAGTCTACCTTTTATATGACGCTTTAACCCATTTGCATCATTAGCATTTTATTGTACCTTATCACGAGAGAATTGAGTATAACATGAAATTTGACGATAAGGGCCTTATTTTTCATTCCTCTCGCTCTCTCTCTCTTTATGACACAAATAGGTTAAAAAATTTAAGTATAATATATATATATAGATACGTTACGGTGAATCGATTGATATCAGATAAGAGAACTTTATTTATACTTCTATTCGAAAGAAAAAAATATCCTATTTTGTAATTATGAAAAATATAAGATCGACGATGTCTTATAAATTTTATCCGAAATAAATCTTAAATCCTATGTAATAAAAAAATCATTCATTAATAATAACACAAGAGAATTGTATCGATTTGTATTTACATGTGAAATATTTTTGTCTAAAACAATGCATGCATAAAAGAAAATTGATTAGAAAATATTAAATAAACTGTATTGGTACTTATACAAAAGAAAAAGAAAACACTCTCTTATCTCTTATATATACAAAAAATTGATTATACTTAATAAGTAAGGAGCTACAAAAGCATTATGTTTATTTCGGTTTACACTCAAGTCACAGACTTAAGATAATTAACATTTTTCTATCGATTATTTAATATAAATTCACGCTCTTATCTAATAGAAATATTAATAGAATCGTATGTGGTTTGAAGAAAAATTTCATGTTCCAACGTTAGTTATTAACAATAAAATTAATTTAATTCTTCATAAATGTAACAAACAAATACTATAACACGTTAAAATATTCTTCATTTATTTAACTGAAATACTTTGTATAGGTAAAATCCTTAAATGTTATTATCTCTATCTGCTATATATTTGCACTGTAGTTTCATAGAACTGATGTTACTATGTGATTTGATAATAAATTTGCAAACTCGAGATAGATTTAGTCTAAAATTTAGAGAAAATAACTCTATTTTACCTTTGTATCTTCTTTGGTGGTATTTCTGAAGTTATTGCCGGTTTACTACCACTTGTCTGTATTTTTCTTTTCGCTTCTAATCTCATTTTTGCTTCTAAACGTTTTTTTTCTATTTCTTCGGGTGTACATAGCATAGTTTGTAAATTGTTCATATTTTTAATCTTACTATTATTAAGCGCGCGCATGTTTTCCACGTCGCTTATCGATTTAATATTTTTGTTTGTGTTAGCATTTTCATTTGTTGTATTTTTACCACTAGTATTTACATATGATTTAGATGGTAAATTTGAGGAAGAAGAGTATTTTATTATTTGGCGTGAATTAGATGCATTAGGCTTTGCATTTATATTAGTAGCTTTTTCGTGTCCAAAATATGAATCCGATAAACTTCTAGTTTTAAAAAATTTTCTGCTTTCTATAAGATTGGCGCTAGAATTGTGAATGGATTTATTCAAAGTATCCATAGAAGTTTGATTGGAACAACTGGTGGAATTATATCCGGTATTATTTGATTTTATTATATTTTTAGTTGCACTTCTATTCGTTGAACCAGAATGTTTATAATTTCTTTCACTTTCATGCGATTTAATATCCGAGTCTGGAAAGATATCATCGTATTCTGTTGTTTTAGATAATAATTTGTCATCTTCTATACAAGTAGCTAAACAATCATCGAAAGAATCATCTGGAATCTCAAATAATTCTCCATTATTATGTCTCATTAAATTTTTATAATTTTGTAAATTTTCATTATGACTATTTACAATGTTGTTATTTACAGAAGATTGCTTCAAAATACCTTCTTTAACTTCCAACCTTTTTACATCTATATCTACATTTTTCTTATGATTAGGAGTAGTCTTAGAATACGTTTTACAAAACTTATTAACGTTCAATACTGGAGAATTTTGTGAAAAGAGAGTGCTCCCTAAACTACTTTCACTTTTACTTTTTTCCTTTGCGATAAATTTATCCTTCTCTCTACTTTGTTGTAATGAGTTAAATGTACCAGTCTTTTTGCTTAAACATAGATTAAATTTTTCTTCTATTTCTTGGCTACATTTTACCATAGAATCTTCTATCGATTCGTCAAACAATTCTTCAAAACTCGTTCTTACTTTATTGGCAAAAGTATTTGTATCTGAAACAATTAGTTCATCCAATTGATCCTTTCCTTCATGATTTTCTACTTCATCCTTATTGTTGTCTACGTCATTCTCTGTATTATCCTCATCGTTACGTTGTATAATTTTCATCTTTTCAGTCAATGCCTTTAATTCAGCAGCAAATTTTCCAACACTTTCTATACTATCCGCTTTTATTAATCTCCTTCTTAAAGGCTTATATAATAATGGAGAATTTAAAATACGTTTTTTTTGAAATATCCTTGCCTGTTTAGGTGTAGTAATAGTGCGACCATCCTCGGTTTTGTTTTCAACAGAATTAGCTTCTGTTGAATTTTGCCAATCCCAGGCAACTTCGTTGGCATCTTGCGTATATGGAACTGATATCGGGCTATCGTTGCAACAAGGTTCCGGAGAATCTTCTTTATTACTTCCAGAATATTTTTTCTGAAATGGTGTACTGTGACCAGGATGAACGATATCATTTGAGTTTCTTATTGGACTATTCTTTTTACTATTTTCCATTGACGATAACAAATTATCTACAAACACATGGCAGAAGAAAATATTGTATTTTTCACAAAAACAAGTAGTAATATAACAAAATATTATAATAACGACAATTACCATGATCTCTTTGTTCTATCGGCTTTTGAAGCTTGCCTTTATTTTCTTCCAGTTTATTTATTTTCGATTTCTTCATTCTACTCATAATTATTATTTTTATTATTAATTATATTCACTGAAAAAAATAAATACTTTTATGAAAATTTGTCAAATGTACATAATAACTCACTTAAAAACATTATTTTTTACAAGATGCAACGTAAATTATATTAAAAAACTACACAGAGCAAAGGACTAATTTTTATTTGTCTTTTTAGTAGATTTGAAATTTTATACATCTTTGTTAATATTAAATCAAAAACCGATTTTCTGACAAATTATAACTCGCGCATACCATAAACTACAAAACTATCAAAGAGAGGTATTCAAAGTACCTAGAATCATTCATAATATCTGACGCATCTTATCAAATTATAGAAGCTTGAAAATTTGTAATGTTGGCAGCACTGTTTCTATAGTTTTTTTTCTTTTTTTTTTTTTAACCTTTCAACAAAAGTCTTATTAAGTTTGACTAACCCGTTATAAATTTCTTTTATTTTTTTTTTCTCCTAAATATATATTTTATAAAATATTTATTATTATAACAAATAAGGGAAAAATGCAGCTCGAATTGTATAATCAGATTGTAACCTCGATTCACAAGTTTAACGGATTATCAAAAGACTGTGCAAAAATGTTAAAAGAAAAGTATGACAAGTAAGTTGTGTTGTTTGTTTACTAAAATTATATTTTATGAAATACTATATCACAATGACAGTACTAATCATTTTATATCCGTTTAGTGTGCCAATTAATACTTTGTTCAGTATATTATCGTTAGAGATACAACAAAAAATGAAGATCAATCACACTAAATTGTTTGGATCCAATAAAAACTATTATGAAAGGTAATTGTATTCTATTTTGTAATTCTTTCAACGTAAACTCCTTTATCCGTAAAATTATAATATTAATAAAGTACGCTACATGTTTTGTACTAATAAAAACTATTACAAGAGGTAATCGCATTTTATTTTACTTTGAAACTTAACGCATTGTTGACCGCCAGTATTTCTCAGAGTTTATTTCATGTCATTGCTTATTATTACAAGTTAACTCGTAATATTTTGCCAATATTTTGGCATCATGACACGAGTTTACTCGTTTACTGGTCAACTATTGTAATATTTCACGTTGTTATATACTTGCTTTGTAATTTACAGTTACATAGAAGCTATACAGAAAGGAGAACCAGTAGGAATTTTATTAAAGATGGCAAAAGACATTGATGCTCCACCGGCATTATTAGCACGTAATGTTTTAGAAAAGCATTGTAGTCAGGACGATCCTGCTGGTAAAATATTTGTGCACTTGTGAACGTATACATGCACACATTTGCCATTAAAATATAATTTACATCCTTACAGTTTAAAAAAAAATACAAATTATTTTCTTTTAGTTTCTCGTAAAGATGTTAGCAGACTTTTTAAGGATACAACTTTGATAGAAGATAAAGATCTATCTTACGAAGTGTATTTGGTAAAATCTCTCTTTAAATTATTTTAATAATGACTTTTAACAATACTTATCATTTCGTATTTCTTTTTATTATAGTGTATATTATATGACGATCTTTATGGACCGATTGCAGATGCCATGGGCATGTAAGTGTTCTGTTCTCTTTCAACGTAAAAATCTATTAAAAATGTATTATAAATAAAAATAATATTATAAATATTAGTTCGATAGGTCAAGAGTACGAGATGAAGTTGCAGAATTATTTGACTGAACGAAACTTTGCATTCCGTAATGAGGAACATTTACGATCAAGAGGATACGATAAAACTCCAGATTTTAAATTAGAAGTTCCCGTCGCTGTGAATGGTTTTGTAGTGAATTGGATCGAATCGAAGGCACGCTTTGGCAATAATGAAATACATCAAAAATACATAAGGGAACAATTTTTGAGTTATTGGAATAGATTTGGTCCTGGTCTCGTTATCTATTGGTTCGGTTATTTGAATACTTTGAATCAACTTAACGAGAAGAAATTTATTATCATGGATCATATTCCAGAAAATATTACCTATATGGATCCAAATTCGATCAAGCAAACGACGACATCGTGATTCGACAGCATTGTGCGAAAACAATCGTGGTCAAAGCGCGGTAAAGCAGCTCGAACTGCTGTGCATTTAACGGGACTAGGAAGGAATCATTTATTAAATATAAGTTGCTTCCACATGGTCAAACACTGAATTCGGATCTCTGTCAGAATTTGCCAACAGGAGAGGTGTTGTGTTCACGTCTATAGTGACTCGCCAGTAACTCTGGGGGAGCTTTGACCTGGCACCAAGCGATTACCATGTTTTTCTTACATTGCAAGACTTCCTTAGTGATAAATCGATTATTCAAGTTTTTCGCCAATAGGGACCAAGAGAAGCTACCTTTAAAATGGCAACAAATTATAGAACAAAACGGTCCGTATTTGACCCAAATCGGACAATTCGAAACGTGCTAAATATATTCTGAAGTTGACGTAATAAGCAATGAATTTGTTTTTCCCCAACCTAATATTGTAAAGATATTTGAAAGTAAATATATTGTTGTTTTATTCGCTAATCGTCCTTGAATAAGAAGAATTCGAAAACTGGAGCATGATGGCTCTAAACGGTAGAAACGCGCACCTGGTTTGCCGCGCAAGCGAAATGATTACGCTTATTTATATATCCAGCTGTGTGTTTGCCCCTAAAGCGCCGCCGCTGTCGTTTCAAAGCCAGTGTGCACTTTTCGGGCATCGGTTATCATTGTACGTGCGGAATTGCTCAAATATTTGGGAAAACAACTTATCAATTAAAACGATATTACTTTCGTTTTCCAATGTTTTACAATTTCCATTTATATTTCTTTTATTATTTTCTTTTTTTTTCTCCTCCCTTGACACAAAATAGGAAAATTTCAAACAAGATATAAAGATAGAGAAGCAATTAGAAAAATACTGAAATAACATCCAACATTTCCGTTAATGATAATATATGAAATAGATATGCGTGATTGTTCCATTACATTCAAATCCTTCAAAGTTAAGATATCGCTGTTCCTCGCTAGTATGCGTGCTGATTGGTCGACGATTTGAATTGTAATATTCGCTAAACTTCAACGTTAATAGTGTTTCGTGAATGTTTATCGGTGAATCGAAAAATAAACGTTGTTTGAACGAGTAGACGATAACAATTTGATTTGGACTTGTATTCAACGATAAGTTACATCGTCGAGTGAATAAATCAATTACGGCGAATTTAATGAAGATAATATAACTCAACGAAATTAACCGGTTTCTTTTGTGCGTGTGTTCCACATTCGCTAGTTCAAGGTCTTTCGATACCTCGAATCGATTGAATTGCACGTAAAGGAAAGAGAGAGATAGAATCACTGCAAATATCACGGACGCAGACGCGTTAAATATTCAGCATCGAGAGGAAGAGAGAGAGAGAGAGAGAGAGAGAGAGATAAAGATAAAAGTTCTCGATGAGGAAACAAAAAAAAGGAAGACGGTGATGACTTCGTCCTCTTTGTCGACCGCAAATAGATATCCTATTTTCAGCATCTCTTTTAGTGCGACCGTGTCAAATTTATGGTTTAAAAAAAACAACCAATGTGTACCATGATCCAACAATTACCAATCTATCAATTTGTTCTTCTTTTGTTTTTTTATTTGCCCATTCTATTATAACGAAAATTAATATTTTAATTCAAGTTTTTTCTTAAGTTTCATCTTTTCGGTCATTTCTTACAACACAAACAGACAACTCTACTATTCCGACAAAGGAGATATATGTATATAATATGTCTATAAATTCATCGAAACGTACGGGGAAAGATAACCTCACGAAACCGGCAATACAGTCTCAACTTGCCAGATTAAAGAGGGAGGTGAGACGATGACACGTAATTCAAGATATATATGTGTATATACATATATATATTGCTTTGACCTCCTTTTTCATACTTGCATATCGAGAATATAGTGTTGTATATTAGTACATTTGCACTATCTAATTTTATTACTAAAGCCCCTCACCCCTCGACAAGAAAATATAAATGCCGATTTATCGGTTGTTAATAATGAGCCAAATTTCAGTCAATTCAATTTGAGTAATTTAATTAATATAAAATGAAACTATAGTTTGAAAATGATTTTAACGGTAGTCTAAATAATAGGATCCGTGTTGCAAAATTTATACTTAACCGAGCCCCCATTATGATTTGAATTATTTCTGCCTTGTAGGAAGAAGAAGAATTATGGATATCAGGAGAAGAACTTTGTACGGAAGGAAGTAGCGATGAAGAGGATAGTAAAGCATGTTCGAGATTGTCCTACAGAACGAATAGGAATCATGATTCGCGTAATTCGTCTAGTGGAAGATATCATTGGATTGTAGGGGATAATATAAAAAAAACTTCCGCAAGATTAAATTGCAATTGTGAAATTAGAAATACGATACCTTCGGCAGAAATAATCAATTCGTTTAAAGTAAATACGCCAAATACACAATCGAATTCTTCGATAGAGTCGGAAATGAATGTATCAACGGCGGACGATACGTCGTGTTCGGATGTGACACAAGATGAGGAAGAAAGCTTTAAAGACTTTGAAATATCGTGGAAGGTTAACAGAGGTACCATCAGGTTACTTAATACAGGTGCGAAGGTTCCTACCACAGAACTCGACAAACCGTAACACTGAATTTTCATATAAATATACATATTTTTTTTCATCAATTCTTGCGCCTCTTAATTTCGAATGAAATTCAAATTTTTCCCGCAAATAAATCTTGACGTTGCATAGGCTTATTTCCTTGAATTTTGATTGGACAGCTTACATTTGATATAACCTGATCAAAATCTTTTAAAGTCTACGTCATGATTGTTAAATTTTAAATTATATTTATTAGCTTCGCTTAGTTTCTTAGTTATTATTTGTAAATACAGTATATCGCATATATAATATTAGTTCGATAAAAGATATATCGACGAGAGGGAATACCTGAATTAAAGGAATTAACGCAATTAAGTTATCAACGAGAATTTGAATTTTTCCCGCGTTTACGAGAAAGCCCTCTAATATAATTAAACAAACAAAAAAAACACATGAAACTGAAATTTCGTACCATAATCAGCAAGCAAGACAAGAAAGAAATAAATCAATAAAGAAAAATAATACGATATGTCATATTTTAATTCTTTGTGAATTTTTATTTTCATATAAATATAATGAAAAATATTATTATATACAGTTAAAAGCATATCAGTCCAAAATGTTTCATAAAATTACTTATGAAAAAAAAAAAAAAACAATAACAATATTGCTTGGAAACATCATGATTGATAACAATGACAACATTATTTACACTAGTAATAATCCTTACTGTTTTAATGATGAAGAAAATAAATCATTATGCGAATTATGCGAACAAATTTCAGTGAGTAATTCAAATATTTTTACATAATTTACAATACCTCTAATAATATATAAAATAATAGGTACTACGAACTGATGTTACATACGAAAATTGTAAAAAGCCTAGAATACAAAAACATACAATTAACATTAGATATAAACACTGTATCAACAATAAGTACTTTACAAGATATACATGAAGAAATGGAATTGTTACAAGATTTAAAAATAATTACAGCTTCATCAACTGATGGCAACGAAAAAAGACGAGTAACAGCGGCTTCTAATGAAATATGATTTTTTCATCAGTATTCTCTTTTGCATACAATATTATTCTGCGAAAATGAGAAATAATATATATTTGAAATATTATATCTTATATTAAATAAATATCTTGTATTTTCTGCTATTTATAGAAAAATTAAAAGTTGGAATCTAAGTTAAATAGATAATATTTTATCTCACAAACTTATGATCCAGCCATTTACAGGCAACAAAGTCTACCTCCATTCGATGTTAAATTTTTCATAATGAACTTAACAAAATTAAACAATAAATACTCAATACTTTTGGTTTTATGGAATTCATTGCTGTGACTTGTAAATGGCTGAATTACTCAACTACATAACGAGTACCTTAATTGTTTATGAATTTACGTTACCAGAAAGAAGATAAACCATAAAAAAAGACGGCAGTGTATGATTCACGTTTTACAGAAGTGTCTAGTGGATTTATAATTCATTATAATGCATTACGAACCATGTAGACTTTATCAGACTATACATTCTCCATCATCGATAAAATATAATTAAACACAAATATGTACAATACGTTGACGAATAACGTAGATCTTTCACACTGATCGGTAATGTATCAAATATACAATATTTTCTTAATTTAAATTTCTTCTATTTTAAATGCATTATTTTATTAAATCTTTCTTTTTGTTTTTATCCGAAACCGTGTATTTGTCATAACTTTTAGTGGGATCGAAAGGTTCCCATCTGCTGGCGGGAAATATATGTTTATTTCTTTCGTACCACGACCTAAAATATTCATAACAATAACCATCATTATTCCATCATTATTCCATCATTATTTATATTCGAAACATTTAGTAGTAAATAAATATACTGTTAGGAAAAAAATCTTACCTCAATAAAACCTTGCCGGCATGCGATTCCTCAGTTTCAACAGATGCATCGTGCATAACTCTGATATCATCGTGAACGTCAAACGTAAAAAGTGGTCCACTCTTGCCTCTTGCCTGTAACGAGAAAAATATATAGAAAATTATCCAGTACTTAACATATAACATATATTACTATTAGGAACAAGGTATACCTTAGTGACAATAAAGTCATAAAAAGTATAATGATGCGGTAAAATAAGATCCTCTTTGACGTACATCAATTGATCTGCCATTACGGTTTTAAGTTCGCTAAATTCTCGCCTTAAAACTTCCAGACATCTTTGAAGTAGTTGGTAAATTGAATTACCTGTAAATATTATAATAACAACTAGTATTCATTAATATGAACTTGTACTAATTTCATACAAATACTTGCAAACAACTTACCTTTCTTCATAATAACACTACGCCTATGACCAGATCCATCCCAATAACTGAAAGTTATTTCTATTTCTTCTTCCTTTAATGCATTTTGTTTTTGTGCCCACTCTTGTCTTAGTTCTTCTCTTAATTTATTTTCTTCTTCTTCTCTTTCTCTATCCGGCAAAAAGCTTGTATCCACATCAGGATTCTTCTTAATTCTTTTAATAATTGTACCATCTGTTTCATTCTTTGATTTTTCAGACTTATCGGAATTTGTATCTGATTCATTGCCTGATTCTTGAGACTCTTCATCCAAATTAAATGACAACGCTTGTATTTGTCGTTTACGTTTATTTTTCTCTGCCTGCTTCGCAGCTAATGCTCTTTCTTTCTCCTGTTCTTTTTCTTGTTCCTTCTGTGCAAGTTTTCTTTCGCGTTCCTTCACTATGTTCTCTTGTTTAGCTTTCATCTCATTTAAAGTAACAAGACCAATGGTAGATGTTTTCAATTGCTGTTCCACTGCATTGTAATGAGTGGCAAATTTGTTTTCTATATTATGAATTTTCAAATCATCTTCTATTTTCTTTTTCCTTAATTCTATTTCCTGCTGTGCAATCTCACGCTTTTTCATGAGTTGCATAGCACGGCCAGCTTCACTGGCAGCTCCTTTATAGTGAGCCATTTTTTCACAAAAATATATTTCTGTACAAAATAACAAAACTATTTTTCTGCCCAAGTCTTTATAACCTTACAAATCTATGATACTTGGTTATTTTTATTTTTCACTTTTGTTCACGCTAAATAAAGAGAAAATAATTTTAACACTCTTTAAATCCACAATAATAGTATTATTTTGTTATGAAAACAAACAAAAATATTCTTTCACGTCTATAAAAACCTGGATCCTGCAGAATATAAATTACGCGCCATCGATAGATAGGAAATTAAATCGCAACTCTCGTCTTGTCGTTGTAGATACTTGGAAGTACAAATCCTAAAATATTTATTGTTCACATTTATCGGAGAAATATGGCTGCTTCATGTACCATCTTTGCTTTGGTACGTTTATTCACACTCGTATCACGTGGTATCTTGAATTGGGTAATCTTATTGAACATTAATCATCTATAGTAGTAGCTAGTGAATGAAAATGGTACTAAAAGTGTTTAGTAATCTGGCGCTTCGGTCGCTGACGATAAGAAAACATCGATGTATCGATATTAGAGACGTGAATAATTTCGTTATTGTTGTCAATTAAACAATATTATTTCTAAACAATACTACTAATTATTTTGTCCATTAAATTTGTATAAAAGTGAAAATTTATCATGTGACGTTAATGACAATAAATATTAATGTCGCTTAATGACGCTAAATAATATTTCGGCATTGCAAAAGAAATTTATTAACCGGTATTTGTTTCCTTATCTTCTCCTTAAGTTATTGCCGGTAAATAATGTGTTAATAGTTGTAGTTGCAATATTACTTTCAGATCTTAGATCTAAAACACATAATAAAGAGATTATTAATATCGTAAAATTAAAAGTAAATAAAGTTTGAAGGCAATTACCGATGAAACCTTGAGTTCTTTTATGTCTCAACAGATGTCGTCACACAAATTTGCTTATTGGAATGTTTTTTTTTTTTTTTATTGAACGATGCATAAAGTATATAAAAAAAAAAAAAAACTTGTAAGAAATTTTTCTGGTAAGTGATACGTAATCGAGTAAATATGCATCACGAGATCAAAGATTAGTAATACGGTGTGATGCATTAAGCATGGAAAATTTACGGTCTAATCGCGATAATAAAATATAGGAGAAGGGGAAATGGGAAAGCCTGAGTGTTGCAAATCGAACGTGGCGCTTCGTGACGTCCATTTGATAAAAGAGCCAAAAAAAAGTGGGAGGAGGAAGAGGAGAGTAGTAAGAAGACTTAAGAAAGAAAGAGAAAAAAGAGAAAGAAGGGCAGAGAGAAAACCGTTAAATGTGAACGAGCGTTCGTATGCGCGAGTCATCAAGTGAAATTAATTGACAGATTCACCGATCCATGGTTGTACAGAATTCGTATTTTCTGTAGGATAATAATGGCAACTTTCAAAGAAAAAAACTTTCGCTTGGCTGATATTAATGCTGTTTTCTTCGATTTGGACAATACTGTTATCGAAACGAGAAAAGCAGACAGTCGAACCTGTCGAAAGGTATATATCTATATATATATATATTTATATCTATATAATGTTTCAACCATTTATATTTAGAAACCAACCTTTCCTTCTCTTTCATTCTTTCATTTTATTAATGCTGTGTTTATGTATATATAATATTTATTTACACGTGTATGCATACATATATGCATACCGTTCAATGCACGTAATGAGAATATAATTACTTATGGTGGTAACTGTCAAGTAAGAATAAGACAGTTAATCGGTAGGTCGGTAGAGGTCCCAAGTGTTGCGTTTTATGCAGATTTGCAAAGTAGCTTCGACGTTTTGTCCTTTGCAAGTTGTTCCCTCCTCGCTGAGGAAGATCAAACCCGAAATAGATCCGTCCCCCTTGACGTTTGTAATTCGAGCCGACTCCCCGTTATAGCACTTTCTCCGCGAGAACTATTTTCGTACCCAACGCGTTGTTACCACGTGGTAAGTGGTAAGGTTTTATCGTAGATGCGCAGAAAGTGCTCACCAACGCAGCAACGTGTTTTTTAACATTAGGATACTTTGGATACCACCCACGTATTTACTTTCTATATACTTTTCACAAACAGATATGAAAATTCTTATTTTGTCGTTTCGAAAATAATTGATGAAATTGAACTACTCGATATATATATATATATATATTCTCACTAACAAAATAAGATCGAATATTTATTTTAAAGAGAGAAAGTTAAATCTTTCGATATCTCGGATGAGAAGAATGAGAAATGCTTGTTGGAAATAACGCAAAGGCAACGAAAAGCATTTCAAACTAAAAAGCTATTTATACACCAAGAGAGAGAGAGAGAACGTGTCAAAGGGCAAGGCTATAGAGCTCGAGGTGTTTGTCCTAGCTTCTATGCCAGTTTCCTTTCGACAGTGGTACGCGTAAGGCGTCATAGCATTCTTCATTTGTGAATACATTCTCATTTTGGAGCATATTCGATGCATTTTGTGAAGAGTGGTCAGTGAACATATATTTATCTCAAATTCGTACAAATAAAGCAGCAATATGAGTATTCCGGAGGAGGTGAAGAAATGCACTTCTATATTGAAGTCGGTTAATACCGACTCGGAAAAATTCGCAGTCCTTTTTATGGTTACTAAATTAGTCAACGCCACCGATTGTAATCTGGCTGCTAAACAAATGCTTTTTGAAGCCATTGGTACAAAATTTATCAAGAAATTATTATCTAGCGATACGGTTCCTGTCGATTGTCCGGCACAAGTCTATAAATCGGTAGCGCTATCGATTCTTTCTGCTTTCTGTGGAGAGCCAGAATTAGCATCTCATTCAGATATGGTAACGCATGTTCCTGCTCTTCTTGAAATTATTTCTCAAGCAGATGAAGATTCAGTCGACGACATGTTAATTATTGTTATCGAAGCCTACAGATGCTTGCAAAGCATTGCACAATTTTTACCAGGTCAAAAGGTACTTCTGGAACATAAAGCAATATCTAAAATGTGCGATATTTATTCAGAAAAAAGTTTTCAAACTGACGAAGCTCTAGAGATTTTGGTTACTTTAGTTGGAAGATATGGTCCAGATGCTTGGGATGCAACAGACACGATACCCTTCCACGCAATTATGAATAAAATTGCATGCGATTTTGAAACAGATCATACAGAGAGAAAATTTAAATTATGTAGCATTTTGCAGGCATTATTAGTTTCTTGCAGAAAAGAAATTATATCGATATCCGCTAAAGATGAATCTTGGCCACTTAGTATTCACAAAGGATTAAGCGATATTCTTGGTTCTAAGATAGGAAAAAACCAACGAGATCCAGCTTTGAAATTAGCTTCGGTTATGATGGATATCTTAGGTGCTGAATGGACCATGTTAAATAAGGATAAACCAAAGATACTCATATTATTGTTAATTCAATTAGCATCTATAGAAGTTAGAATGCAATTGGAGGGTCATCAGCTTAAAGCTGTTGTTACGAATGGTGATTTAGTTACAGCTTGTTTTGGCATTCTTGAAATTTCTCTCATGTATATTATCTCGGATCAATTAGATTTAGAACAAAAAGAAAAACAATCTTTATATACAGCTTTAAAGGGTGCTTTCGCCGCTATTATCGGTCTATTAAATTTAGTATCCAAAATGAAAGAATTGACCGATGTCAAAGAACGTATTTTCGTTTGTGCAATGGTCAGAGTAGTTGCAGCATGGCTAGCACAAGAAACAACCGCGATGAGACCACAAGTTTACGCGGTATTGCCATTTGTATTAACAATAGCCAATGATACGTTTTACGCGTATCGTAATAGAAAACTTGCAGAAAAAGCTAAAGCAGGTGCTAAAGGTGGAAGTACCAAAAACGAAGAAGGATCATCTTCTGCTGAATCTGTACCATGCGATCCGCTTAGTGAAGTTGATTTATTGAGACTGCTTCTACCAGCTTTGTGTTATTTAGCGGTAGAAGAGGATGCTAGGCAAATTTTACTTGCCCACAAGCAGGATGAAGTCTTATTTGAAAGTTTATCTTATCATTGGACAATAATACACTACAAAAAACCACCGGTTCCAAGGTCGGAACGCTTAAAAGCATTGAAAGAAACGGATAAAACGGACGAGCTTGATTTACAAACTTTAGAAGAAATGCAGGATTCAAGGACAGCAATGGTTTCTATATGCAATGTCTTAATGAATATAACTGTGCTAGAAGCCAAATTAGTAGAGAAATCTCCAATATACATTTCTTTATTGAAATTCATTTTCAATAATCTACCAGAGTTGAAACAAATGCCAGACAATTTAGTTCTTCATGGTCACTTAGCAGTCTTAGGACTCTTATTATTAAAGCAACAAGCGCAACGCATTAAAAAGAATGATTTTTCGATTTGCCGTTATATTCAAGCTACCATTAGATTTTTATGGGATGCATATATTATTGATGAAAGTAACGATCCAACTGAATTAGTCGTTGCTATGTCCTATAAAGAACGTTGGATGGAACTTATGGAGCTTTGGTTCCTTGGGATGCAAACAATGGCTGGAGTATTGCAAGTAATACCATGGCTATCGCAATTTACAATTGAATCTGGATGGGTAGAAGAAATAATCGAAACTCTGAAAAAAGTTAAAGTTGGTAGTTTACAACCAAATGTAAAATCCGCTTTCGAAGATCTTCTATGTCATTTGGTGAAGGCAGATAAAGGCGTTGCAACAGTTTTGAAGAAATGTGGAGCATTAACAGTATGCAGAAATCATCGTTTGATGGAACTTGGAAAGCACTTATTCGGAGATTAAAATTAAATCCTTTAATAACTTTTGTATTATGTATACTCTTCAATAAAATAAAAAGTAATTTTTATTAATTTTTGAAATATTCAATATGTTTTGCGTATTACTAAAAATAAAATACATAAATTTATTGTATTCATTTTTTTTTTGAATAATTTCTGTATATAAAGTGTCGAAAAATATTTTATTATTTAACATTTAATTATAACGTTTGATCGAATTACATATAATAATATTTCGTTCAGCCAAAACTACTCTAAAATCTCTTGAAATTTTGTCTATCAAAAATGTCTATACGTACGTATAAATCGGATATAAATTTAGATATTAGTCTATCTGGAAATAGTTTGTATTTGGCAACAGGAAAGAAACAGGATTTTCTAAAAACAAACTTTTCTACATGTTACTAATACGAATATATAGATTTGTAGAAAAATATGTTTAATATTTTCATTCATTTTTTATTGTATTCTGTCATGTTATTATATACAATTTTGTTTTAATAAAGAAAATAATATTCCTTAAATGTAGTGAACATTTGTGATATGAATTTATTATGTAATAAAAAAGAAAAGTGATAACTATGGTTGGTTGTTATCGTTAAAGAGAAATATATCAATAGCTTTGTAACGCGACAAAAGCATTTTTCTTTTATTGGTTCAAATAGCGAACCATTACGTTCATCATGAACATGAATGCGAGCGTATCTTTTAGTTTTGATTAAATATCTAATCCTTTTTAATTATTATTTAATCTAATGGATGGGTAATTCTGTATTCAGAAATCTCATAGCTACAATTTATAGAGTTGGAGCATCATAAATTTGTTGTTGGCACAACTGATTTTGTTGTGATTACAGCAACGTCCGCGGGTGCTACTTCGAGTGTCCACTAATCGGCTCGAGTATTTCAATGAATCAATGCATTTTCTAGGTAATCATTAATATGAATTAAATGTCCTATATAATCCTAATTGATCGCTTCTGTCCTTTAATCCAGTGAAGTTTCTTTTAAGCTGTATATTAATCCACGTTCAATATTTTGTCTATTTCACCAAAGAATCATCCTTTATTTATTATTACATTGTTTAATAATTTGGTTAATAATTTTTCATACATCATCTTGCGTTTAATGAAACAAGCGATGAAAGTACTTTCGTAAATAGCAATTTATTGAATGTGGAGATCATTACTGCCCTTTATTTTCCTCACATTTTTCATTTTCATTTTCATTCATCATTCTTAACATTACTTGAAATAAAAAGAAATGAAAGTGAAATCTAAACCTAATCTGTAATATTATATATGTACCTTTAGCTGGCTGAGGAGCTGACGCAAGAATATGGAATTCCTGAAGAAGTATCCATTAAAATAACGACTACATATTTGAAGCTATTCAGAAAATGTCCAGATAATTGTACCTGCTCGTTAGATGGTTGGCGAATGGTATTATGGAATACAGCATTAGGAGAAAAGTATTCGTATTTAGCCAAAAATATTTACGAACGATGGCTATATTTAAGATACCAATATTTGGCATTAGATTCTGACATAATTGCGTTACTTCGACGGTTGAAAGAAAAATATCTATTGGGATTAATAACGAATGGACCATCGAATTCACAATGGGAAAAAGTGAGAAAGCTTTCGTTAGAACAATACTTTGATATTATTTTAGTATCAGGTGATTTACCATGGGAAAAGCCAGAAACGAGAATTTTCGAAGAAGCGTGTCAGTTTCTTCATGTAACACCGAATAGTTGCATAATGATTGGTGATAAATTAGAAACTGATATCTTGGGTATGTTCTCCTTGTATAATCACTAACAAAATATATTTAATATGTTTAATGTGTTTAATGTGTTTAATGTGTTTTATGCATTGAATCAGGTGGAATAGAAGCAGGTTTTGGTGCCACTGTATGGATACCAATTGCAGATAAACTACACTTAAGTGCTAATGACCCACAACCTAATTTTATCGTAAGACGTTTAATGGATATTTCGAATATATTGAATCGTAAACCAGGTGCACCGGAACTTGAAGATACTTCCTCTAATGCATCTGATGGCAGTTAATGTAATATTATGCTTCTTTCTTCTTTTTTATAATGTATAGCACATAAATATTCTACAGTCATACACATCTGAAAAGTGACTCGTTATATTTTTAGTAGCTAACCGAGTTTGCGTTAGATATTGCAAATAGCTCATTAACCTGATTGATTAGCCTATGTCGAATATCACAGATCTTGTTTTATTTTTCCGTTAGTGTATTTTGATAAATACTATCTTTATCATTTTATTTATGGTTACCATTTCTAACTGTTAAGCATTGTATCTGCAATGAAGAATTAATTTAAAAATTGTATTTTATGTTATGATACTTAAGTAATTTTATCTCAAGTTCTCTGAGAAAAAAAGAGACGTAACGAATGTACAAAGCATAGTGCACAAATAGACCTATGTAGTTATGAAAACTTGGGGAGAAAGAACCTGAGTGTGATAATGGAAGGAATAAGTGAGTCTTATTCCAGATAGATACGAATAGATTATTATACAAAATTTATTAGCAATGCAATGTAATAAAATATTAGTATACTCGTGTTTCACAGTCATTTTTAACTGTGCAAACTTGTTCGCGGACTTGCACGTTTATACGCGCATCGTGTAATTATGTGTAGATAAACTATGTGTATGTATACACAAAATAAAATATATATATTTTTTACTCTATATTTTATTTTTATGACAAAAGAAAGAAAAAAAAAAGAGAAAAACAAGTTTCATGATATTCTCGAAGTAATGGGAATCTCTGTAATATAGAATCACTTATAATATAGAAGAATAAATGTGTATGTAATGACAAAAGAATAAATGTGTATGTATATTTATCTATATCCAATTTTGTAATACTGATACAATAACAAGTATTTAAAAAGCATGCCGATACATTTTCAACTGATTCATTAATTTTTTTCTTTTCCTTCAAAAATAGGTGGCGTCTTTGTCTTATGAGGAATTGCTATTAATTTTTTTAATTTCCTATTTTTTTTTTGCAGTACATCTCTTCTCAGTTCAGTAGAGATACTTTTGACCGGCTTATTATCAATAGTTTTAGAAGATTCAGATTTCATTGGGATCTTTTTTTTCTTTAACTTTTTTGTTCTTATTGTTGATTTTGTCTGAAAAATCATCGACGTTTATTATACTCTCTCTCTCTCTCTCTCACTCTCTCACTCTCTCACTCTCTCTTTCTTCTTTCTCTTCTCTCTGTGTTTATAATTATATTTAAATATAAAACAAACCTTATCACTTTTCTTTATTTTTTGTAACGAAAGAAACTTTTGCGTTGATTTAGTTATTGGTATTTGATATTCATAATCCGATTTTCCAGCGGGTTTCTCTATAACATTTGATGCGTGAGCTTTAATTTCAGCTATTTTGTCACGACTCCATGCTAGGATATCTGTTGGAATAATACTTGGAACTTCCATATTTTCATTTATAAATTTTTTCTTTTCTTTGTACACCTCTGTGATCTGTACCCCTAATTTGTTTGTTCTTACTCTTGAACCAACATTTATTTGTATTTCTGTTTGAATGACTTCGTCCGCAACATTCAATGGCAAGTTTTCTTCTTGGTGTAATAGCGAAAATGTAGAGCACATTCTTGTGCATAAATTTTATTTATAATTTTATAATTACACTAATGTAATTAATGTATATACAATTAACACAATATCAATATATTTTACACCACAAAAACATAAACTTATTTGTTAACTATATACAGAGTAACAAATATTATCAGCTGCTCTGTTTGCTACACACAAAATGAACTAAAGTTTTTATACGCATTTTTACAAGTTTTTTTTATGAAGATATGTGTAATTAAGCAAATAAAAATAGCTTACGGCTCCGTATAATTATCATTGTGTAGAGTTACTGGGCTTCGCGGTGTTTGGATCGTTTCATCCTGTTTTGATGAAAGATCATTTGTGGATGAGCTCTTGTTTTCATTTTCTAAAATTTGATTTTCAGTTCCTGATTCGTCAGAAATAATATTTATCTTTAATTCTGCCTAGAATGTTTATATCATAATTAAATTATAGTTTTGCAATAAATGCAGTTATTATAAAATATTACCAAAACAATACCATATTATCAAGAACAGTTTCCATGCTCTTATGATGTAAACTCTTGCAAATATTCTCTGCTTGTTTAGGATCTATGCCAACTTCTAATAACGACGTAAGTATATCACGCTCTGTTATAAGAAGTTCTGGATTTGCATCGATCAAAACTACCGACTTTTTTGATCTTGATTCTTTATTGCATTGAGTTTCCATTAACTTTTGATAGGATAACAACTTTCCTATTACTTTGTTTTCATCTAGTATCTTTGGTGGGGTTGGTGGTCTGACTTCGTGTAACTGTATTTGACTTGTATTAAGAAACTCCGTATCATCGTCCGATACATCAGACTCTTCTGACACATTTAAGAAAGTCTTCAATCGATATATTTCTTTCAACATTTTATTCTATAGAAGAAATAAAATACAATTTTCATATATTTTATATAACTTAACTCATTTGCATCCAAGCGCGAAATAATCTGCGAGCCGCGACTGTCTGCTATCACCGAGCGCGGATAATTCCACGAGCCTACGATTGTTTTATTCTTTAATTGCGACAGAGACAACGATGCCTGTTATTGCACATACGATCGATCGCGCGCGGTGATACGAGTCAGCCCTCAGTTGAACGTCGCTGATGTTTGAAGGCATATTATATTTACCAGATCAAGCGTAGTTCTATATCGTTGTAAATGCTTTTTAAATATTTCATTTAATTCCTTATCAGTATAGATACCACATTTAATAATATCTTTGGTAATCTCGTAAGAAAATTTAACATATCTTGCATCCTCTTTCGCTTCAATTTCTGCATACTTATGTGTATATATTTGCACTGGACTTGATAAGGAAGAAGAAGCATGATCTTCTTGTATTATAGAACTGGAACTATAACTAGAACCAGAATTAGAATGATAAGGATTTGTGAGCGACTCGAAAGGTTTTCCACAGGTAACGTAAATTGGTTCCTCATCACACCTGCATTTTCTTTTAAAGAAAGCTCTTATTTAATTAAACCAATATTTAATGTTAATTGTAGAAAGTTACTTAAATCCGATCGTTAATTACCTCTGGATGATACGTTTTTTCGAATTCAACCCTTTATTATGTTTTTTTCCAACAGTCTTAGGTCGACTCTTGCTCATATCTGATACTATTTTCTTCGATTTTAACATCGTACGATTTTGATAATTATTTTTATCGTTACTCTCAGTATCAGCAGCTTGCATTGCTAATTGTGAATAATCTATATTATTTATATTATACAGATATGTTTCACAATTGTCTTCCTCTGAACGATGCGAAGAATATTTACTTAAATTCATCCTGAGCATATCCTATTTCAATTAATGTAATATCATTCAAGAAATGTAAATATGTTTTAATAAGTTATATGTTCTATTAAAAAATGTATGAACGTACCATAGGATGATGTTTGGTATCAAAAGCCAATTGATCGATGAAATTATCCAAACTGAATTTTCTTGGAAGCTGTGTTTTTAACTCTTTTTTCTTATTACTTATATATTTCTTATTTCTAGCATCAACAACACTTTTCGCTAACAAAACTCGACGTATGTGAAATCGCATTGAATTATATGCAGATAATTGTTCGAAATAATTTTCTCCAGCCAAGTTATATACTAAATAGAAAAGATAATCATATTCAATAATTATTAATCATTATATTAAAATGAAATATACAAAAAATACATTCGACGTATTGCGATTATTATTGAAGTAAGTTTCGAGAATATATTTCTCTGCTTCTTCGTATAGTATTTATAATATAATTTTTGAATGTACAATAAAAATATAGCCAAATTTATTGGCAAATAATTTTTGGGGAAAATTAAAACTCACATTACTCTAAATTCAGGCAACATTTGGAACATCTTAGATTTGGAATATACATGCATGCAAAAAAGAATACTTATATGTAGGGTACTCTAAAATATTGAAGAATATAATAAATACATTATACATACCACTGCTTTTGAGATTAATATCGCTGTTGTGGAGCCGTGTCATTTTCGTTTTTATGAAAGATTTAATTAAAACTTCAAGCAAATACTGTTTTAGAATCTAAACATTCAAATAATATAAGAGATTAAGTATTCTTACATTACATTTTATCCATTGTAAATTTTATCATTATGGCAGTTTCGATAATTATTTAAGGCTTAATTCGAAAGCCTTAAATAATGTTCAATCATATTTGAAATAATTTTGTCGAAGGCAAGGAAAAATAAAATCTTTGTTCTTTCCACTTAAAATTGACTGTGTACATAATGTCTCATTAGGTTGCTTAGCAACGAAAAAGTGATAATGCTATGTAGTAGTAATTATAATCTTTATATTTTATACAAAGTTTATTTAGAATTTACGTAATTCCTACTTTTCTTTGTACGTCTTGTCATTTTAGAAACAACGTCCCGTACCCCGCGCCATTGGTTGGTGACAGTCTCGTAATATACTCACTCCTACTAACACGCGCATCATCCTCACAATCCTACGTGACACAAATAATCCTTTTTTATATTTATTTATTAATTAATTTAGAGGTTAAGTTAACTTAATATGATACAGCATTTTTCGATTTTTACAAATTCATTTTAAAAGTATAAGAGAGAGAGAGAGAGTATATAGACCAAAAATAATATCCGTATATGTACATAAAGTACAAATAGTTGTTGATATATATCGAATCATTATTTTTTTAAACTACATTTAATATAATTTAAAAAAAAAAATGGCATTAAAGGGGATAAAAGTTCTAGAAATGGCTGGACTTGCCCCAGGACCATTTTGTGGAATGTTATTAGCAGAATTTGGAGCTACTGTTATAAGAATAGATAAAGTAAGTTCAATTATTTTTAAACAAATTATTGTTTAAACTTTACAATTATAAATTAATATTATATAGGTTGGAACTGGAGAAGTGCTTCCTGATCTCACTGCTCATGGAAAACGATCAATAGCATTAAATTTAAAAAAAGAGGAGGGTGTTGAAGTTTTTAAAAAAATGAGTAGACATAGCGACGTAATAATAGATCCCTTTCGTAGAGGTCAATAACATTCTATCATGTGAACATATAAATAAAATTTGGTATTTTATCTACACAATTTATCCAATAGGTGTTATGGAAAAGATGAAGATAGGGCCTGATGATATAATGCAGATTAACAAACAGATCATTTATGCCAGATTATCTGGATTTGGACAAAAAGGTCCATACGCGGATATGGCAGGTCATGATATTAATTTTGTAGGTTTATCAGGTATTAATGCTATTTTTCACATCTATAAGTATTATAACCTTTCGTTTATTGTTTTATTAACAAATTAAATATTTTCATTTAGGCCTACTTTCTTTATTTGGTCGTGCTAACGAGAAACCAACACCACCTATCAACCTGGCTGCTGATTTTGGTGGTGGTGGTTTAATGTGTGCATTAGGTATCATTTTAGCACTTTTTGAACGCAGCAATAGTAATTTAGGTCAGGTTGTAGATGCTTCAATGGTAGAAGGTACGGCATATCTAGGAAGTTGGTTCTTTAGAACTCGACTGATACCTGGGTTATGGAATAATCCACGTGGCCAGAATTTGTGAGGATACTAATTTTTTGTCTTTTTCATTTTATCATGCAAATGTATTAAAATTTCTTAAGAGAACTTTTATTATTTTCTTGTAGATTAGACACAGGCACACATTTTTACAATACTTATGAAACAAAGGATAAACGTTATATGGCCGTTGGTGCTTTAGAAACCAAATTTTACCTTACTTTGTTAGAGAAACTTGGTTTATCCGAAGACGAAGTACCACAATTTGACAATTTTGATAAAAATCATGCATTGTTTGTTGATTTATTTAAAAAAAAAACCCAAGCTGAATGGTGTACTATTTTTGATGGCGTAGATGCTTGCGTAACACCAATTTTGAATATAGAAGACGCACCGCATCATCCACATAATAAAGAAAATGAAACGTTCAGAGTCACAGAAGATAATTTAGTAATACCAAACCCTGCACCACGATTATCTCGTACACCTGGTACTTCAATGGCAACTTGTAAAAATCCAGAACGAGGAGAACACAGCATTGATATTCTTAATGAGTTAGGTTTCGATTCTAAAGAGATAGACAATCTTGTAACTAATGGTATAGTTATACAAGCTCAATTTCATAGCAAATTATGAAACTATCATATAATTGTAAATAAATTCAATATTTATCTAGGAATATTAACAAATGATTGGGGAATAATATATTATTTTAATAAACAAATTTGGATATTTTTACAATAAAAAAATTGATTAAATTTCAAGTCTAATAATAAAATCAATATCGTTTTTATATCACACGTTTCCTTCTATCTATCCAACATAACCTAAAAGGAACGATATAAAAAATAGTTTGACATCCAATTAAATCTCAATCGTCACGACTATGTCTAAGGTTGCCCTAACCTAAAATAAATTAAATGACGTACGAACGTACGTTTTTTTGTTGATATATTCATATTTCTTTAAAATATAATGTATATCATTAAAAAATAATATGTGAAGAGGTCTTATTCAATTTTAAAAAATACATAATAGAAATATAAAAAACAATCCATAATGAAATATAACAATAATATATGAAAAATAAATTATATTGCAGGTTACTGTCAATAGATAGACTGACTATTTAGTTGTACGAAAAAATGTTGAGAAGAAGGCACGTTAACATTAAGACTGTGAAAGAACTTGATGCATTTCCTAAGGTACCTGAACCATATGTAGATAAAACTGCAGTTGGTGGGACTTGTAAGTATACATTTGAATATAATATCTATTTATAACAAACGTTCTCTGATATACTATTGTTTTCATCTATGTTTCAGTTTCTATTTTTACATTTTGTATTATAGCTTATTTAGTAATATCAGAAATAAGTTATTTCCTTGATAGTAGATTACAATTCAAATTTGAACCAGATACAGATTTTGATGCTAAATTGAAAATTAATATCGACATAACTGTGGCGATGCCATGTGGTCGCATCGGAGCGGATATTTTAGATTCTACAAATCAGAATTTAGTAGGTTTTGATACTTTAGAAGAAGAAGATACTTGGTGGGAGTTGAGTCCAGAGCAAAGGTCACACTTTGAAGCTTTGAAACATATGAATTCATATTTAAGGGAAGAGTATCACGCGATTCATGAATTACTTTGGAAATCTAATCAAATTACATTGCGTAGCGAAATGCCAGAAAGGTTTACATGTATTTTTAAGCAATTATTTACTTTATTTTGCAATAATTAGCTATATAAATTAATATGTAAAATTGGTATATTTAGAACTCACGAACCATCATATACCCCAGATGCGTGTCGAATTCACGGTAGTATAAATGCAAATAAAGTAGCTGGAAACTTTCACATAACTGCTGGGAAATCTTTACCTCTTCCGAGAGATCATATACATATTTCTGCATTTATGACTAGTAAAGATTACAATTTTACTCATAGAATTAACAAGTTTTCCTTCGGAGGGCCTAGTCCTGGTATTGTACATCCCCTTGAAGGAGATGAAAAAATTGCGGACAGTAGTAAATTTAAATTCTACTTACTAATATTATAAACTTAATTGCTTCATTTATTTCTAACATCCGATTTATTTTTTAGATATGTTGTTATATCAGTATTTTGTAGAAGTAGTTCCCACTGATATAAGAACTTTACTAAATACGTTTAAAACATATCAATACAGCGTAAAAGATCATCTAAGACCTATTGATCATATAAAAGGATCTCATGGAATACCTGGCATATTTTTTAAATATGATATGAGCGCTTTGAAAATAAAAATTACTCACCAACGTGATAGCATAACACAATTTTTAGTAAAATTATGTGCCACAGTTGGAGGTATATTTGTTACGAGTGGTAAGTATGTGTATATTATAATTCTGCGTATTATTTAATACTAAATAATTAGACTTTATAAAACATTTGCAGGTTTGATAAAAAATATTTTACAGAGCTTTTGGTATATCATGTTTTGCAAATTTTTCAAACACGAGCCTGATATAAATAATCAAAGAACATCTGTTTACTCTGTTGCAAGAAATAATGAAGGTCCACAAACTATAAATTTACTTCAAGTTTCACCACCCGATAATATTGATATTATGTTAAAACCTCAGAAAACAGTTAATTATATAAATTGACCTCCAATATAGTATTAATATGCTGCATTAATTTTTATAATAATTTTTCCTAGATATCCAATATATTTGTTAAATCTAGTAAATATTGTAATATAATTAATACATTCGAGACCAGAAACTTTTTAAATTGTTGTGTTATTTCTTAATTTAGGAATATTTTGTATATTTTAAATTATTACATGTGATATCCAACTAAACGTTTTGCATGAACAACAAGTGCACGAAGATGATGAAGATGAGGAGCAAAAAGAACTCTCAACCGATTTTGTAAAAAATAAGTTTAGCCACTATAACGGGAAATTATGGATCAATTTCTAGACAATAATTGAAATTTTGATACAGGTTGAAAGGCAAGACGAAGTGTCATTCCTATCGACAACTGCTTGCTGAAGAAAATAAGAAAAGACAATCAACTTTAGGTGACTTCGTGCATGAATAAAAATGGATATTAGCAATAAATAAGTTTATAATTGATGTAATAAAAAAAAAGCAGTGATAAATTTTCTTATTCTCTAATTTTCTTTGTCTTCACTTATCTCCATTATTTACGTGTTAACATGACCCCGTTTAATCCTGTTGGGGGTTAAAAAGGTGGCTCTTGCTGTATATTTTAATAAGTATAATAAGAAAAATTGTTTTTTTTTCTTGACGACAATACTCTATTCGTTTGAAATGTATGTAATCGATAAATCGAGCCGGTCGATTGAAACGATTATTTTCGATATTTAAGTTTATAGCCGGTTGCCACGCCTGCATGCGAGCAGTCGACGTATCATTGCGTCCTGTCAAATTAAAATTAGGGGGAATAAGGAGCTGTTACTTTGCAATGCAAAGTGTACTTTACATTATTAAAACATGGGTTTTTTGGAGGATACTTTTGTGATCCTTATTACACAGGTGGAAACCCATTTATAGTCCTAATGAACCATTGACATTGCATTATGAAAAAAGAGGGTTAAGTTACATATATGTAGTAATCAGTCAACACATTCTTTTTTCTAAAGAAACTTGAATTATTTTTTTCTTAAAAGTTTTATGCTACGAATGATAGAAACAACAATTTGTTATTAAAGAATTTAAAAAATATTTCTGAAAATATGAATATATATTTAAATATGAAGACATTTGTGTTACATTTGCTTTCAAATCTATTTTTTTCTTTTTTTCGAAGTACTTTTGAATCGTGTTAATATGTACGTTATTTATATTTCATATATTTTTCATTGTAATAACAAGTATATTACTACAATAAATATACTATGGCATAACTTGTTCGTATTTTCTTTTATGACTCAATGAATTTTTGTATAATTCAAACATTAAATTATTTCGATTGCTTATATTGCAGGTAATATTTTTCTTAGGAGGATGGATATTTTTTGTAAAAAAATTATTTCGCGATTATGAAGTACACCACAGATTAGTACAGTTAATATTTTCTACAACATTTTCCTTATCATGTACTATGTTTGAACTTATCATTTTTGAGATAATTCGGGTTCTTGATTCAAGGTAAGAAAATGTTATTATAGTAGTTGAAAAAAAAAAACGACATCGTTAAACATAATCGTTTTTCATCAGTTCTAGATATTTTCATTGGAATGTTGGGCTATATATGCTTTTATTTATGGTAATAGTTCTTATACCATTTTATATAGCATATTTTATTATCAGTAATATTAGATTTGGTATGTACTCTTTTTCCTATACACTTGTATTATTAATATCTTCTCGAATGAATATTTATCTAATTTTAGTAAGACTGAATTGGATAAGGCCACTCACAATCATAGTATATCTTTTTTACCTATACTTATTTTGGAAAATTGGTGACCCTTTTCCAATATTGAGTCCAAAGAAAGGATTGTTATCAATAGAGCAAGGTGTAAGCCGAATAGGCGTTATAGGAGTTACTGTTATGGCACTTTTATCCGGCTTTGGTGCTGTCAATTATCCATATTCTTCTATGGCCTATTTTATGCGACCTGTGTCTTATGCTGATGTACAAGCTATAGAAAAACGGTTGTTGCAAACGATGGATATGATAATAGTTAAGAAAAAAAGGATAGCATTTGCTAAAAAAGGTGAAGTGGTTGGGCAAGACAAACCTCGTTCGCGACTTTGGGGAATGTTGGGTCCTTTAGGTGGTACGAAAGGGAATCAAGAAAGTGCGTATAATAATCCTCATCTAATAACACGTGTGATTGTTAACATTTAATATTTACTGTGTTAATTTTCAGCTATAAAACAATTACAAATAGAAGTTATAGCGTTAGAAGAATTATGTAGACAATTATTTCTAGAAGCACACGATATTCAAAATGCTAGAGAACGTTTAGAATGGGCAGCTACGTGGCAAGGAAAATATTTCAATTTCCTTGGCTACTTTTTTTCAATATATTGCATTTGGAAAATATTTATAGTCAGTATTTTTTAACATCAATAAAATTACAAATAATAATATTTCATTATCGATCTTGTTTTACAGTCCACTATTAATATAGTCTTTGATCGCGTTGGTAAAAAAGATCCTGTTACCAGAGGAATTGAAATAGCTGTTCATTGGATGGGTTTTGACATAGATGTTACATTTTGGTCACAACATATATCCTTCTATTTAGTTGGATGCATCGTTTTGACTTCCATCCGTGGATTGTTGTTAACTCTTACAAAGGTGCGATATAAATTTCACAATAATTATATGTACAATTAGTCTTGTAATTTCATGTTCATATTTCAGTTCTTCTATGCTATATCAAGCAGCAAATCTTCAAATATTATTGTACTTATACTTGCACAAATAATGGTAAGATTCGTTCTTTTTGTTTTTTTTTTTTTGTTTTTTACAATCGTTTTGTTGCAATGCAAAGGCAGTTTATGTAATTTTATATTCCTCTATTCTAGGGAATGTATTTTGTGTCCTCTGTATTACTTATGCGCATGAATATGCCTGCTGAATACAGAATAATTATAACACAAGTTTTGGGTGAACTTCAGTTTAATTTCTATCACAGATGGTTTGATGTGATTTTTTTGGTATCTGCGTTATCATCTATAGTCTTTTTGTATCTAGCTCATAAGCAAGCGCCGACGGAACGAACATAACTAAATAAATGACTTTTCTCAACTAAATATAATTTATATTATTATATATATAATTTTGCATTTGACAAAAAAGAAAATCTTTAATAGTACATAAATTGTTATATTTTTCATTAAATAATAGTTCACATTTGTTTCATTAACATTTATTTATTTTTCTAAAAAACTTCATGCATGCGATACAAAGAAAGATACCACATTATGCTGCTTGATTGCATAGCGTTATGTCACACACGAAAAATTTGTTCAGGTAACAAATGCATTTTTACTATTATAACAACTAAATTGCATTTGTATTTACTTTAAAATACATTACTTTCTGGATCACAGATGGCTGAAGGATTGATATTACCATGAAAAAATTGATTTTGCTGTAATAATTTCTGATTTGATATGAGTTTGGTTTAACGAATTAATTCGATAGTCCACTCTTCGCTCATATTTACACCTGGCTTACGCAATGTTAGTACATTGTTATTGGGGTTATATTTAGTTTCTAATGTTATTGTTCTTGAACCTGTAATAAAATGAACAAATGATAATGAACTTTCTTTTTGACTTTTACATAAATTCAATTGAAATGTTAATACTTACTGCGCGATACAAGCTGAGCAGATTTAATTCCTTTAGGAGGATTTGCTATATCTACTCTTTCCAACCAGCTTTTAGTTTCATACGAAGCTAACTTATCAATAAATGTTGAAGTTAATTTAGTTCCGTCAAAGTTAAGTTTTAGATAAAGATACTTTCCATGACGATATTCAAAGCTGCTTTCATCGTCAATATACAGATTACCACTGGCATTGCCATTACTATCAGCAATAACGATTAAAGTATATGGATCATTCCTCATTGCAACCGTGCTACGACGTATTCTCATTTTACGTGAAACGATGGAACCACTTCTTTGAAATACAGGGATCTTGTGAATAGTTACTTGTACATTGTTTGATCCAGCTTGCGTGTATGGTTGCATGGTATCGATATCGTACCAGGTTACCTTACTTTCCCCTGGGAAGTATACATTAACTTCTGTAGCAGAAGGTTGAAATACTGGGTGTACAAGAATGGAATCTCCAACAAGTATATGATCGTCGATCGTATACGTTTGTGTTTCCGTTGGATAATGTGCCCACAATGGTAATATTACAGGTGTGCCTTTTATTTCGTGTTCTCTAAACAACGTATACCATAACGGCAAGTAGGAATATCTAACTCTAAATGATTCTCTTACTATTTGCGTAGTTTCATCGTTAAATGTCCATGGTTCTCGTCTTTTCGTCTCAATGTGTGAATGTTGACGGAAGAAAGGTAGCCAAGCACCAGCTTGATTCCATCTAATAAATAGTTCTCTGTCTGGATTTTTAAAGAATCCACCGACATCAGCTCCACAGAATGACATTCCAGAAATAGATGCAGAAAGACACATTGGATAACTTATACGAAGATTTTCCCAATCTCCCATATTATCACCAGTCCACATTGCAGCATAACGTTGTGATCCAGCAAAGAAAGATCTTGTTAAAATAAAAGGTCTTAAGGATCCTCCAGATCTTCTAAAAAGAGCTTCGTAAGTGGAAAGCGTATAAACAAGACCGTTGATATTATGAACGTCTCTATGTTCCCAACCGCCATAATGTAGAACATCTTTGGGTAAAGTTACTTCTGGACCATTAAAAACACTCGGTTCATTCATGTCGTTCCAGATATGTACATTGTTTGTAGTACCATGAAATTTATCTAAACTGTATTGACCAATATAATATTCTCGAACTTTTGGATCAAAGAAATCTAAATACGACGATGCCCCTGGCCAGCACCAACCTTCATAATCTTTTCCATCTTTAGTTTTAATGTAATATCCCAAACTAGTAGCTTCATTGTGTAAGAAATAATTTGAATCTCTTTTGATATGTGGATCGATAATGACAACTAATTTTCTCCCTTTATCCGTTAAATTTTGAACCATTTCAAGAGGATTTGGAAATTTACGTGAATCCCACGTAAAATATTTTTTATTATCAGTATATTCGATATCGAGCCACATTGTATCCATTGGGACATCGTGCTCGTCGAAGCCATTGGCAATTTGAGCTACGTCATCTTGATCATTGTAATTCCAACGTGATTGATGATAGCCCAATGCAAACATCTGCAAAGTAAATTAGTTAATAGAAAACATATTAGACAACTGGCATTTGCATTTTAATATATGTAAATAACGTATACCTGAGGTAAGGGTGCTGTACCAGTCAAAACAGTGAATTGTCTAAATACGTCCAAAGGTTTAGGTCCTAACATGAAGAATACATCAATAATTCCAGATTCTGACATAAAGTGAACATCGACTTGTGATTTCTTTGTAGAACCCGAAACAAAATTAACCAAACTCTCAACAACGTTATTGTCAGCACTAGACAAAACATCGATCCATGTTTCTGCCGCATTATGCCAAAAGATACCTGTTGTTTTGTCTTTACTAAAAAACAAAATGTCAAGTTTGTTATTATTATATATAGGTATTATATCTATATATTTGAACTTTTAATTACACGTACCCATGCGCGTAAAGAACTGGAATTGCTCCATACAATGACATTCGCTCGTTTACCTCGTATTCAAATACGTCTAAATTATATAACCTATATGGTTCCAATTGTTTAGTAGATTTTAAAGCAAAAGAATCTGCATGTTCCGGTATACCATAAGCTTGCTCTGCTCCTGGAAAACTAAAGTCTAAAGCTATGGCTTCAGGGCCATAGGGTTTAGAGTCATGATGATTTTTGAAATTTTCTTCCCAAGCACCAGGATCGCTGTCAGCACCGTCGCCAGGAAATTGTTGCGATTGCTGTTTATCTTCGGTTTCAATATTTTCTCCTTTTTCTTCCTGATCTGATTTGCTAAAAAAAAAAACAATCAAAGATTATATTTTTGTGACTCGTTTTTGATTTCAATAATACATATATTCTTTTCATACTACGTACGTTTCTGGTTTATTTCGAAGATGTTCAAATCTCATTAGACCACGAGCATTGGCTGAAATAACTAAAACATCTTGATAATACAAATCTACTTTAAAAGGATTGATATTTAAAATAGCTTTGTTCTCTCCGTTGATGACAGATATGTATTCGGCAGTTTCTTCAACTTTATCCACTGTCGACGTTTGCGGCTGGTCTTGCAAAGAATGTTCAACTTCGTATCGTGGATGTAATGGATTTTTTTCATTAATATGAAGCCTAAACGTATGATCTTTAAGTACGGTAAGTTTTAAAAGATAAAATACACCAGTATCTCTATTAAATAAATCCACTGTCAACGTCGATTCATTGTATGCAACCGAACTCGGTTGTAATTGATACGGAGTTTTTCCTGGCTCAACTTTTTTACAGCGCCTACAAGGATAAAGAAAGTGTTAATAAAAATGTAAAAAAGAAAGAATAATAATACTAAAAGATCAGAGATTAATATTTACCGACAGAAGCTACTTTGTCCGCACGTTTTGAAAGCATCTCTATTGACTGCATTAATAATAAATGGGCAAAGTGCTACCATACAAAATATTCCCAGCCTGAAATAAGAAATAATTCCAAATGAATCTTATGAATTCTCAAATTTAACCTATTTTAGGAAAGGAAAAAAAAACATTTTACATATTCATTTTGAAGTATGATCCTTTGTAGAAATAAAGAAGAAAAAAGAAGGAAAAAGAAAGAAAAAAAAGATGCACCTACGACATTATTGCCATAATTATCTCTAATTAGAGAGCTCGAAAGAGTAATCGAATGATATTAAATGATATCCCATTTTTTTCAATTATATAAAATGTCGAATTTAATAGTAACCGGTATGTAGAAATATAGTAATTAATAAGGAGAAACAAATATAAATGACACGTCAGCGTGATCATTGTAACGTTATACCGATTGTGTTAAATATGTATATATATATAAAATCGTTTAAATAGAAGGTAATAATTGAATCGATATTTGATGATCCCATCTTGAATTGATTTATCTGAGAAAATGTTCGTTTATCGTTAACGAATCGATAAGATTTTATGTGAAGGTTAAATAGCTAAAAAATAATCAACTCACCGCACAAACGAAGCCATGTTGAAAAGTAGCGAACTTCTGTCATGCCACCTTACATCTAACTGGATATGAATTCAGAAATGAAATTGATTTTATAGATGGCGCGCTATTCCTTCTCGGCGTAATTATCCAATGAGTTTTCATTTTATAAAAATCAAATACCCATATTATAAATCAAACTTTTCCAATATTTTTCTTTTCTATTCCTTATCGTTATCATAAAAAAAAACAAGTAAAATGACGTCACGCAACGAGACGTAATACGACTTACACTAAAATGCATGTGAATATGCACATGTATAAGTATATGTATATGTATATGTATATGCAACTGCATCTTGTATATGTAATCGCATTTAGTATCATGTAATTAACATCGCACATTCATTTTATTAGAATTACAAGAGTTATGCATTCAGTCAGCAGGGAAAATACATTTCTATGAATAAACTATTTATATGTTATATATTACAAGATTAATATAGAAGTTTGGCACTCGGATCGGTTCACTTGTTGGATGTAAAAAAGCCTAACTGTTTTCCATTTACGTATTATAGCATATTCATTAGATTCTTATTTTTGTATATGCTATTGTATATGTTTAATAAATTAGCGAAAACAGTATTCGCCACGTAAATACATTTTACGATAATGATTTAAGTATAATCATTAATTTCTATTATTAACATTCATATTAGAGCATCTTACGAATCGTACAATCATCCCTAAGGGTCCATTATCAAAGTCGTCGTTTAATTAAGGTCACCGTCAAATTCGTCTGAAGGCCTGCCAACGTAATGTTTCAATTCTTCGAATAAAAACACATACGATATTAGCTTCTTCATTTCCGCGATTAACATTGATCAATTTATTATATTATATAATATAATACTGAAATACGCATAAGATTCATTATTTTCTTTATCTTACTGGATAAGATTTTTATGTATACGTAAACCGATTGTAATTTAAAATCATTATAAATTCAAGATTTATCAACTTTCATTTTCGTAGTATGATAAATTCATGGTATCATCTAATTGTTAAGAGACCTAATTTGTATTGAATTTCTACCAAAAGTCATTTTTTTTCATTTTACAAGGATTTTTTTTGCGAACATTAAATTTTTGTATTCTCTATTTTATTATTATTATTTATTTTTTGTTAAGATTATAAATACTGTTTCCTATTTTCCGAATGATGAAACATAAATAAAAAATTTGAATTTACAAAATAGTGCAGTGTGTAAAAGATATGTGCATAACGCGAGATTTCAAAGATTCTCGTATGTCCCAAGGTACGTCGTATAATTTTATGGGTTCACAAAATTCTTTCAAAGTAGCCTGCAGATAGATGGTCCGTCTAGTTTTAAAAGTGGACGACGGATAATACATTTTATGTTTCCTCTCTCGCTCTCTTTCACTCACTCACACACACACACTCTCTCTCTCTCTCACAGAGTATATTTATTTATGTACACGTATTGCGAACAATAACATCCTAATAAATCTCGGTGTAGTCATCAGTCTTGGATAATAATTTGGCCCTCGTATCCCAACAATTCGCCAAACTGATACACAGAGTTCTTTAAGTACATTACGTAATTTTCTTATCTGCAACGAATAAAATCTTCTATGTCGATCAATCGACGTCAATCGATGTCTATGATATATTACATTGAAAAATGTCTCATCGAAGATGTCAAGAAATAAACGACAGAGTTTCCAAATCGGATAATGGCCGAGGTAGACGGGGATGATTAAAAGTAGCGACGATAAGTAAGGCCGAAGATCTTCGCATGAAACTATTCCTTTCAGACCGAAGGCATATATATTGGCAACATCGTATTTACGTTTAACAGGTTTCGGTAAAAAGTCAATTTCTCATTTAGGCACATCGAGTCCTTCGTAGTGACAAATATATGTAATCACGGACGACAATAGGGTCTTTTTTTCTTAGGCGAGAAATAAGATGAGATATAGTCCGTTTATATACGCAACCTATTACATACATACATACTCGTACTGCCCCCATTAGGAAAGTCTCGATTATCGATTTCGTCTTCATTTTTTCCCTTTAGGCACGCTGAGACACAATAATATGTTATCCCGACACATTTGTAACAAAGACAGTCTTTTAAGCGAGTGTATTCGGAAGCGCTACAGCTTGTTTCGTTTACGGCCCGAAGGCAACTCCTCCTGCTAGACCCAGTACTGGTTTCTTCTCAGTAAAGGATTGTTGGTTCTTTGCGTAGTGGCCGATTGACAGGGTAGGTCCGAAGTGTCAAAGCTACTCCATTCGTCACCATCCGCAACCCCATAAGGATACCTCGCAGATACGTCTACTTCCGAACCTGTTATACTTTCCAGAGGGTTCAGAGGTATTACTTTGCATTGTGGTAAGGTCGAAGTCATGCTTGGTAAAACTGGTAACGGTGTGCTGGACGTTAGTGTTCCGTGTTCGTTAGCGAAACGTTTGAGATGAGGTGTTGTTGGCATCAGATGATCAGGTGGCCTTGGCAAAGGCATCACACCAACCGAAGGCGTTGTCTCAGGCTTGTCTTCTTCGGTACGTTTGTATCGATTGTGTCTACATCTGATCGTAATTATCACAACTATACTTAAGAGAAAAGCACCGAGCAACATGCCTAGAATGAGCAAATAATCGTTGCTCATGTTAGGCGCGATGGCCATTTCACCCTCATGACCAATGGGGTCCATAGGACCGGCCAATGTACTATTGTAATCGTCCATGTCGAATTTAACGCGTATATCAAACTCGCCAGTTGCCGGCTGAAATATCGAGGCCGCTAGTACAAATGCGAAACTGTCGCTTAATCCTTCGTATTCCATTGTTGGTATTTTTTTACAGACTAGATATATTACACCAGACACAATCTCTTGATGAGTGAATCTTCCGATCTCTCTTTCGCGCGTCCCCCTTTTTTCTCCCGACGTCGAAGAACTTCTGATGATTCTTTTGATCTTGCTGTACTTTGGTTTTTTGATGATGGTATAAACTGGATTGCTACTAGTGAGTTTTGCCAAGGGTGTTGCATCCATATGTTGCAAGGTTATTTGATTTTTCTCTCCCATCAATGCCATCATCGGATTCATTATCATCAAGGGGACCACCCTGATCTTAACGCGAATATGTTGTTGTTCGAAGCCGCTTAAACGAGCTGATAACTCCAAACTATCGTTGGAAACTGTCATGTCCGTTTGTAAAAACATCACGCTCTTGGACAATAAATCTGTCTGTTTAAAATTCGTAGCAGCGGCATCCCTCACATAAAGTACACCATGCTTTGGATTGTTCGTTACTTCATAGCTCACTAAATCCTGTCTCGCGTTCGTATCGAGTTTTACGTTTTCTTCCGATATTGACGCTACGTTCGAGCCTTGCTGCAATTTCACTGGGCTCGGTACTGTCACGTTCAAACGAATTGCTAGAACGTGGACGTTGAAAACCGTATAGGTTGGATTGAAACGACCATCCCAGACTCTAAAATAAAAGGAGGCAGCTTGCAAAGGGCCATTGTGCTCGTAAACCAACCTGTTAGAATCCACGTCGAGTTGTGAAAATTTATTCACTTGTTTTACTTCAGAGCTGTTTTGATCGAAAGGTAAGAGTAACAATCTACCAAAAGTAGGTCCTGATATGACGTCATAAATGATTTCTTCGGCTGGAGTATCAGGATCGATCGTTAATAGATTATCCCGTGTAATAGTTTGATTTTGATTTTGAACGACAGTTATGTAAGGTGCGTTGGTAATGAGTTTGAATGGTTCGTCATTAATTGGTTGAATTATAACCGATATACTGGTATTGCATAATAAAACGTGTCCAGGTGTTAAATACAACGAAAAGAAAATCCGATCTTCCAATGTATCCGAATGATCATGATAATATGCGATTTTTCCACCTTCGATTTGGGGTTGGGTGAAAGTAGTCACGTTGAGATCTGGGAGCAACATCACATGACCATGACTCGGTTGATTGACTAGTCTTGACAATACAGCTGGTTTATCGATTCCAGCGTTAGTTTGAAGGAAACTTATTATCCCACTGATGTTCATAATAACTTCAGCATAACTACCTTCCGCGACTCTGACGGTTTTAGCGGCAACGTATCTATCCAAGCCACCACTCGAGACAGAGATGTCTATGTGAAAAACCTACAATTAAATTTGATTAATATTTCATCTTATGGAAAATACATACATACATAGACCTTCCTGTTTTGTTTTCTTCGATACCTGATTCGTTATAGATCCAGTATAATGGGCTTCGATATCGAACGTGAACGAGTCGTTGGCTGCTAAATCCATGAACTGTATTCTATGTTCATAAAAAACTTTGCTTTCGTTGATGTCTTTCTGGGTAAATCGATCGACTTCGAGCCATACACCTTCGCCAGTTTCCATAATGATTTTTCCCAAGTGTGGACCGTTTCTAACAATGTACTTTATTTCTCTGGCTTTGTCTGAACACCTTATTAACAAAAGCTTATTAGAAATAACTTTTCTTGTTAAAGGAAAGACATTCAACGGGATATTTTGTTCCACGTTTAATCGTACGGGCTTTGCCACAATCGATATATTGTATGCTTCTGTCATGTGTATACCGTCGTTCAACACGAAGCTAAATTCTGCTTCGGAACCATCTGAAAGGAATATTTACGATGAAAATGATTAATATTTATTTTCATTAAAATAGTACTGTAGTGCAGTAAGCAGTAAGCACTTAACGCTGTTTCGTTTAGCGGGGTCTCACTGTATATTATTAATACTTACTGCTGTGTGTAAATACGATTTTGGATTCGTCAATTTGTTGTTGAGTAAAATTATAAATCTCAACTCCGGATCCTAGCATAGAAATGTATCCATTTTTCATAGCAGTAACGTTAAACGTTATCTCCCTTGGAACAGTGTCGTTGTCTACTGCAGCCAAATAAGAAGGCATCAAGATGATCGAGCCACCTTGCCAAACGTTCAATTTAGTTTTATTCACAAGGACAGGAATTTCATCGTTGATAGGTTGGACTACGATCCAAACGTCAAAGGGTTCACTGATCTTATCCCCAGCAATGGCGAGCATTTTGAAGGAATCTTTAGAAAACTCATCACCATTATGCTTGTACAATATCATACCACCGGTTAAATGTTTTTGTGGAAATTTCTTCACTTGGGAGTTTCTCGTAGAATCGATAACAACTCCATGCTTTGGCTTATCAATTATTCGATAATCCGTTACCTTACCGGCATAATAAGAAGTTATCACGATAAAATCAGTTTCGTCGAGAATTACGCTTTTACCTTCAATTACATTTAGATTCTTAGACTCGACGTAGAGTTTATCGGGAACTATAATAAAGTTCACGTTCAGACCGTACATCCACATGATTCCATTTGTAACATCAACCACAAACTTATCATTCGTTTGATTCATCACAGATTGAACATAAAACAGGCGACCATCGTTTATGAGGGCTTGATCAAATTGTTTGACCCAATTACCAACATACTCCTCTTTACTTTCCTCGGTATGCTCATCGTGACTTTGAATTTCCAAATAACCATTTTGTGGCCAATCTCTTAGGAAATAAATTATTTCTGAAGATGAAATTTTCGGGTGCATTATCTCTAAGCTTTTTCTGTTAATCAAAAGACTGGTCGACTCCTCGACAAAGATCGTTTTGTTATTCAGAACTGTCATGGCTTCCCAATAACTTGCTGGGTAAACTTTGATCGTAAAGATGCCTTCGGTTTCAGCACCCTTGGCTGAAATTCTGAACTTAAAGTTGTCCTTGTTCAATGACGAACCCAGGTGTCGATAGGATATTGAACTATGAATCAGATCCTCTCCGGTAAATGCGTTAGTCTCCTTCGCGTGTTTTAAAAGTATTCCATATTTAGGTCTATCCCAGATCGTATATTTAACTTCTTTCTCAAGCATGTAAACATTAGTTTCGATTTCTAACTCCTTCGATTGAAATACTACGCTTTTGTTAAACTGAACGATGGATCCATTACTCTCTTTCAATCTGATATAGGGTGGACTTGCTTCGATTTGGAGGACACCATCGGTATGAAAGTGGCCATCGCTGACTGTATATTCGATTTTTTCACAATCATCACCGTAATGTCGAAAGAGTATTTTTTCGTCATCTATATTTTTTTTGGGTAAATTCACGAATCTGGACGGAGGGATCGGTTATTCTATATATGCCACTCTTTCCGTTATCTTTACGCGTATATTTGATATCACTTGGTTTAGTATTAATATCTTTATCGATATAGGCAAGATCTTTGTTAGTTATTAACTTTTCACCCTTGGATACTACGTGAAAGGTTTTATGGACTGTTCGTTCAGGAGGATTGTCGTTCTTCATGATAACTTCAATGCGAAAACGTCCAACGTACATGAAATCAACAGAATCCAAGGCAAGACCAATATATTCGAAGGAGTCTTCGTTTGTCTCGGAATCATCGTGGATGTAATAAACCGATTGAGAGAGCAATTCTTCCGAGGTGAAGTAAACGGCGTTGCTTCGAATTAACGATTTCGTACGATTTTGTACGACCAGCAAACCGTGACGTGGATTTATCGTGAGATTATAGATTAAAGAGGATATACCATAATCCATGGTATTGGTACGTAGCATCTTTAAGGCCACTTTCGAGCCTTCTCCGATCTTCAAAGTCTCCGTTCCTTCTACGGCCTTGCTATTTTTCGCCAAATGATGTTTCAGGGACAGCGTTGAGAGTATATCAATACATTGCGGCGCACTTACCCTAAACGCTAATTCGTCCTGAATAATCGAGTAGGCTCTTCTGTACAAACGATATCGTACTTTACCCGTATCTATGTCCTCTTGCGTGAAACTATCACCAGGGTTTATCTTTCGTCTAGTTACCAACAACTCTCCGTATCTCGGTCCTGTGTTTAAGGTAAATAATATTTTGTTCGGTGATGTTATCAATGGATTGGTTTGATACTTGACGTTTTGTCCAGTCAAAATGACCTCCGCGGTATTCGTAAAATTAACTGCAACTTTTGCAATCTCTTTTAATTCCAGATCGATAAAGGTAATACGAAAATCATAGATCTGTTGAGTCTTAATATCGCGAACGCTAGCTTGAAATTTGAATTCGTCTTGCGCCGGACTACCGATATTATGAAGGTAACGAATCATATGGGAATTTACGTCATGACTCGTGAAATGATCTGCGTTTTGCCAGCTGCTCGAAACGTCTTTCAACGTTTGCAACGTACCATATTGAGGGGCTGTACTAATGTCGTAACGTATTTCTATCGTATCGTCGTCGGAATTCGTTATAAATGATAAATTTGCTGGCGTTAAATAAGAGAAGGATCGATGAACCACGACCAATCCAGTGTTATGCAGAAGTTTAATCTGTAGTTGGTAAGCTGAAACTCGTAGGTATGCCGGGTGACTGCTTTCAATTCCATCGTTCACTTGCAAACCCAGCATAGCATTTGATTTCGCTGAAAGCGTTTTCAATGAAATGTATATTTTTTAACGTTGGAAGAGTTTGTAGGAACTTCTTTACGGATTTCATTACTATTATCATTATTGTGTACTTAAACATTCAGCTTTGTTTAACTTAAATTCTAAATAATGGGGAGAAATAAAAATGATTACCATTGCCACGGTGAACATAGGCGATCAGCCCTTGCATTAATTCGGCTTGGGTGAAGGTGTCGATCGGTTTAGAAGGATAAGTAATTCTTTCGATATGTCCAGCATCGGTGTCAGTGCGCAGGACTGTGTAGACCAACGTTTCCGACGGAGTATCCGCGTCAATGGCCCAAATTAATTCTTTTGTTAAAGTTTTTCTGGTGCCCTGTTGGAAGCAGCGGTTAAAAGATTAATTGCTTCAACGTGGTAACAATAAAAACGGTATGATATAAAAAGCGCATTATTTTTTTCCCTCAGAACCAATTTCAAAATCGGGCTTTGATAACAATTGCAAGAAACGATTTACATCAGAGTGTATCCGAATTTTTGTTTCGTTGAAAGCTACAATATATAGTGTTTCATTATTACCGCTTAGTAGCTTATAGGAAAATCGATCTCGTTGCAGCATAATTGTCACGTTCTCTACGATCTGGTAGGAGGAACAAAAAAAAGTTTTCGCTTGACCCCGATTAACCCGCGAGAGTTATTACATGCAGAACATTTTTTATATATTATACGAGTATATACAGGGAGAGAGAGAGGAAGAATAAAAATCTTTAACAACTTAATTCCATCGCGATGATTACAGATAATCAGTACCCTACATTATTTTAATAGATTTTATTCGACATATTATCGTTTGCCTTAATTACTTTAGTTTTTATCAAATAGAAATTCAGGTATTTCTATAAAATACTAACTTGAGCCAATCGTAGTACTTTAGCCGTTGGTATTTCTAAAAGTGGCGGGTCATTGACAGGAGTGACGTTGACATGAAGAGGAAACCTAAGTCTTCCTCGGAGATATCCTGGTAGCGTGAATCCCTCTCTTCCTGGCACCAATGTCAGTTCCAGTATCATGCTATCTTCTGTGGTTTCGCTTCCATCGTGCATGTACTGTATCTGTCATAAGGATAACCACCATTTAGGTATATACATACTGTTATTAACCATATATCCTTCCGTAAAACAAATTATTATACCGTTTACATGGCTGGAATTATTCACACAATAGTATAGTATGTTACAGTCAACATATATCTAATCAGCGTATAGTCAGAGACGAATAAACGAATGAACAACGGAATGAACGAACGGAATGAACAAACGAACTAACGAACGTACACGAGAGTGTGTACTTTATTGAATTCTCTTTGAAATTCAATATCCCTGAAATAACTTGACTCGAGGACTCGTTTGGAAATATATATTTTCTGTAAATTCATCGTGTTATATCGGCACGGTTATTTAGCTATCTACTCAAAGTTAATTCGCAGTACGCTACTTAGCCTCGAATTAAAACAAAACTCGTTAACTCTGTTACACATAATTGATTCCACGGAAAATCATTACCAATGAATTATACAGAGGGAATAGTAGAATTTGTTGCTAACGAAGTATTAGATATATCAATGAATTCATTTTAAATAGAGAATTCGAAATTATCCATAGTGATGTGCGGTATACGTGGCTTCTATGTTTGATGGAAACTCACTCACTCTCTCTCTCTCTCTCTCTCTCTCTCTCTCTCTCTCTCTCTCTTTTTGCTAACATAATTCGTAAATTACCATGTAATGTAACGTTAGTCAAGGTGCAACAAACTTAAGATTGTTTCAAGAATAGACAATCTATTCTATCCAAGGAACTCTATGTATATGTATAGACATATATATCTATACGTTTGTGTGTTTTGTTAAGATTACATGAACAATTTGAAGAATTAACAAGGCAAAAATAAAACGATTACAAAGTAATCGATTAGTTAGCACTAAAACTACCAGACCAATCAAAATGAGCTTTATTTAAAAATTCCCACTTCGTGTTACGTTCTTTTTCCGCAATGAAATGATGATTTTTGGTAGTATAAGTAAAAGTTTTAAAAAACTAATTTTATTTCTTAATAACTTATACAGAACTTGAGTAATTTTTTATCCTTGCTAGAAGTAGCTTCGTTTTTTTTTGGTAGTTCTAGTGTTAAATAAAGCTTGTAGGAAGAAGAGTTGGGTATGTATCAGGAAGAGTAACGTTTCGGAGATAAGCAACTCTCTACTCGATTTAATCCAAGGGAAAAAACATTAATGAGCGGTGGCGGTGTTTATAAATAGGCTACTGTCGTTGGATAAATTAAGTGTGGCTTGTGGAGTGAAGAGAGCATGCAAGAGCAGAGCCCCATCGAGTCGAGCGACCCCACATCGGCCCCCAACCATTCTAAACTTAGTCTTTACAAGCTGTACTATCTATAGAGGCTGCTCGTATGACGAATCGGGACTAAGCATGACTTTACCTAACAACATCTTTTACTTCTTTTACTTCGCTCAATTTATAATTATTATTACAGAGAAGACGAAAATATAGCAAGGAAAAAATATTACCTTGTCACGATTAATATCTTGTAAAGTGAAGGAACGATCGGTTCTTGAATTCGGCAAGTCCAAAGCTAAAGTTCCATAAGTGGGTGGTGTTACCAAGTTGAAAAGAACGCCATCTTCATCGACGTCATAATTGGCAATGTCTAAAACCATGCCGATATTTTCACTCGTAACAAGTACGCGTTCACCTTCCGTTACTGAAAGCGGTGAGAGAGAAAGAATCTCCAAATTGACAGGCAGGTTGGCGTTAGAGTAAACCTGAAAGTAAATACAATCACGTGATGATTTAATAGGATTCCATCTGCGAATAGAATCATTATCAAAACGATTATCGAACCTTGTAGTCCTCAGCGAAATTAGGCTTGATACAGAGAGGCTGATCGCAGGTACATTTGAACGAATTAACGCCCAGTTGTTCGCAAAGGGCATCACTGACGCATGGATCAGCTTCGAAGCAAGGAAATCCCCAAACGCATCCGACGACTATACCTTGACTGACCTTGACATCGGGTAAGCCGAGTTCCTTATTGTCCAGCATCATGTTACGGAGACAACCCTTATAACTCGCGTCACCTGATCTAAGCCCTTTACCCAGTGCTCTGGCACGTTTATTCAGTTCCGTACCACCGATATAGAGAGTATCGGCCAAGTCCAGGTAACGATTACCGCCGGAGGGCAAAGCTATCGTCTTTTCTTGACGATCTACGGCTATTCCAATGCTACTTGGACTGAAGTCGACGACAATGCGATGCCATTTACCATCGGACACCACATTGGCGTGTATTAATTCCGTCGGACCATTTCCTTTGTTCATCAATAGTCGAATCTTTCCTTCGAATAACTCGATCCCCAAGTAATCCGCATAGGAAGATTGCCCAGTGTTGTAGAGGAGCAACCCACTTTCGTTTCCAGTTTTCATATCAAATTCCCATCTGTAAGGATTGTAATTGAGCTTGGAATCGAGTTCGATGCGCAAGTATTCGCGAATTCAGATCTAGTCGATAGATTAGGTATCCAACTATTCATTTCACACAATTACCGAATATTAGATATCTATTTACTTGTTCAAACTAGTATTGAATAATCTTTAGTATATTTGTATATAATAGAATACCGTATAAAGTACGAATTTCTATAACACGCCACAAATATTGCTGACTATTATTTTCATAGAATAATATTTCTCGTACAACGCGTTATATGATAAAATATCTACAGAAATTTTTTCTTTTTCCAAATTGGTCTTTTTGGAATATAATTTTATGCTCTTTAAATTATCTTTGATAATTGAAGGGTTGAAAAAATCAAATTTTTTTTGCATAAATTAATTCCTAAACAAATTTAGAATATATTTTTTTCAAGATGGGTGTCTTCGAAGTAATACAACTCATGTTCTTACGGAGATTTATCCCTATACATTTTTTTACACTCTACTGAAATGTTAATAAAGATATCACAAAAAGTTTAAAGTTCTATCTTTTTATTGGTCGTTAAAAAAAATTCCTACAAAATGCTTAAAAAACCGATCGTCGCATTGGATGACCCCCTTAACGCTGGAGCTTATTGGAACGCCTTACTCTACATTGTAGTTGTATTTACTTGTTCTAATGTATAGTCGTAAGATCGAACATATTACGTAACTTAGAGAAAGCTCGTTATGTCGTTAAAATAAAAGAAAACGGCGATTAGTTCGAGACATTCGTTAGATTGTTCATCTTTGAAACGACTTGACGGTTAACTCAGTCAGAAAGAAAGCAAAGCGATAAACTCGATAACTATTGAGCAAACCCTATGAAAGTAAGCAATTCTTTGATATTATCCAACACGGGGAACAAGAATTGCCTGCCAGTTGAATGCCAACGTTCCTCGCAATGGATATTGAAATGGGAATGAGACTTTTGTAAACACGTTCGATCGATTTCATATCGTTAAGACGTTCTCCCGTTTTACGAAACTTTAGATACTAATATTCTCTTTTAAAATGGAAAATCTCATTCCTTTAGCTTAAACTTTGATTTGAATCAATTCTGAAACGTGCTTAAGTTTGATAACAAATAAGTCTATTAGTATGCTATCGTAACTTCATTCAATAGCGCTCTGATCCTATTAAACTAATTTAGAAATAAATTCATCAACATCTCTCATATAATTTCTCTTCAAATATTAACACTATTTTTCTATGATTTGACATTTGTTATTACGATAAATAACGTCGTTGTATAATATTTGGTATGAAGAATTAATTAATTATGCAATTTCTTTTAATACACTCTTATCACATCACAGTTTAATCACGTGCAAGTTAATCGATAAAGAGATAGCAGCAGAGCTAACGCCCTCGTCATTTCCTAAACTTCATAGACGCGTTGTGTGAATCCTAATAGTTGTAGACAAAGCATCCTCGTTACACGCACATTGATAACATATTACTACGCATATATGAGTACATATGAGCGCGCGCGCACAACACATACACACCGTACCACATAATACCACATCACACCATACTTGGCGTGTATATATAATATGCATGGTGTAGAGTGATTCTCCTCTTCGAGCCATCTTGGTTGGAACCTTTGAAACGAGCAATTTGTACCACCACACACATCATCAATTTATCTTTGTCTTTGGAACTAAGAGAAAAGCTATTCTTCAATGATATAGCGAATAGTATACGTTTTCTGAATTGTCCAAGTTTCAGAGAATTAATATTATTGCCGTATCCGTGCACATGTTAAATACATATGTATATGTGTCGAAGTAATTTGCGTTTAACTGAACTTTCTCGATTCTCTTCGCTACTTCGACGCTTTCATTGAAAGGAAAATGAAACTACTTGGAAACGATCTCAAAATGTTTCACGATAATGGCATAGATAGTTAGGCATGAATTTCATTTGCTTTCCTAAGAAAGAGAGATGGAAAATATTAAAATTAAAATATATATACTAATTGAAAGTTTAATATTCCAGACGAACGTTTAAACGACCATGGTATTTTGTATTGGTTATCGCTTTCCACTACATTTGAGAATCACTGCTTGCATGAGTGATGCCTAAATTGCATTCAGTAGACTGTGATGTAACAGGTATGCACTAAAATATATTCTATTCGAATGATATACGATATCTATGCAATAACAATAATATTATGTATATATTTATACCTTTGAGAAATTGTATATTAAAGCTTTCATGCAAATGAAAATTAAATACATGAAAATGAATAGATCGAATAGAAGATATTGGAACATGATTTGTATAATGTAGGAAGCAACGTAAGTATAGGTATGTATTAATCCTTCTTAGAATATTAACAATAAATGAATTCTCTCATAATTGTAAGCAAACGCAATATAAAAGTTCGTAATGAAATAACGAAACTATGAATAACCGAGAGTATTTGTTTATCATATTCATTCATTGTTACGCAAGTGATACGTTCGTTTGACAAATGAACTTTCAGTTTTTTTTTTTTTGTAATGAGATCATCGTAATAGTGGTTTAATCGAACTAAAAATATAATTCATATTTCGATATAAAGTTGAATTTGATTTATTCAAATTTAAGTTAAAGAAGTATGATAAAATTTATTCAAGTAAAGAATCTTCCAGATTTTCTTTTGCCATTTATTATTTTTGTTAAGCCGCATTGCTCTCGCGGAAAGTTGCAATTTCTCTTCCTTTTACTCAGTACGCGAGTAGAAAGGTCAGGAGTTACGATATACCGAATCACTTCAGCTTTGCCTTGCTTTCCTAGTAGAGAGACCGAATCATGCATCTTTCATTTTCGAACTTCTCGCTCGTTTCTAAGCTACTTCGGCCGACGAGACTCATCATATTACAAGATTTCTCAGAAAATATGCAAAATGTTACCTAACAACTTCTTGCACAACTTTAGATATCATATTTAGATCTTATATTTGAAGAATACATCTTCTATGGTGATAAATATTTATGATATTTATTACTTGCAATATATTTAATATCAATTATTATTTCGGCGAAATTATGAAATCGATTAGAGATAGTTTACTCTGATTCGTAAATCAGATTTTTTTTCTTTAATTTGAAACTTTAGATAGGTATCTTTTCAATCTATTCTTGAATATTACTTTGTTCCGAAGTTGAATATTCAAGAAGGATAAGTAAAAACAAAGACAGTATCGAGCTAACGTGGCTTGAAAGATAATTCGTTCTCTCACGTGGAAAATATAAAAGTTAGTTTCATCGGAAAGAAAGGAAAGTGTGATGCTGCCCGTGGAACCAGAAGGGGTGTAACCGAGTGGAACTACAAAGCACAATGAGAGCGAGCTTGCCTCGTCTAGAAATATAAAGAGATCAAACACGCTTACTTGACAAATAAGCGTTCGACAATAATGAAAAGTCAACTATTAGTTTCATTTTTTTTTGCCTATAATAAGAATCGTTATCAATAAAATAGAACAAGTAACATAGTTTAGAGATGTAATTAATTTCTGTTTACAAATTTTTCTTATTTTTTAATTAGAAATTAAATATTTTTATTGTTCTTGGTAACTAATTTAATTCAGAGTTAACAGATTTTAATTAGATTAAAATTGTTTGATATACAGTAAGACTCCGCTTAACGCGGGAGATACGTTCCAATAAATTCCACTGCTAAACAAAGTCATGTTAACATGTAAATAATAAGGATGAATGAAACAGAACACGAACAATAGGAAAATTAAAACTTATGTTTTAATAAAAAATTGTTAATTTCTTGATTTCTGATAATTCTATGCCGAGATGTCGTTGGAACCGCAAATCATCTTTTTTAAAAGGCGTCCTCGAAAATGCTTCGTCACCGATCGTTATTTTTTAATATTTTTGTACAAAAAAAATTACAGAATGTTCGATTAATGCTTTTTAACATGCAAAACATTTGGATATATTTACTTTAACCATTCCTTTGAAAAAAATTCGTAAAAAAGGTGTTTTTTTTTTTCACCAGTTATATCCTCCCCGCCCCTTAAGCAGAGCAGCGTTAAGCGGGATCTTATTGTACATACAAAATATAAACATAATGTTGCTGGTTTGTAATACTTTTTGTGTATCACTCTGTATGCACGTACCTCCATCACATACGTATATATAAATACACACGTAACTATATATTACTGAACAAATAATTCAATTCATTCCTCTTATCGGGATGTCGAGATCGATCTGCAGCATGTTCGTTCTTCGAATTTTATCCAGTGACTCCTTTCATTCAGTCACCCAAACTCCTCAATTCTATGTTAACGCGTTCATTACGCTTCACAGGAGAAACGATTCGATTGTTATTCGAGTATGTATGCTTACTTCTCTAGCCGATTTTCGAATGTCATCGTTCAAATGAGCATTGGTTATTGTGAGACATACTCGACATTTGTAGAATTGAAGGCACAGAGATATAAACTAACGTAACTAAAAAGTAAACTTGAAAAATACGTTAGAAATAACAAAAAAAGAAAGGTAAAAAAAGTGTGTGCGTGTATGGATAATTGTACGATCGATTAATAAATGAAACACAATAATATAGTGTATTAACTAAAATAAACTTCAACACTTTTTAATATGCGTATTTTAACTAATACTGAAAAAAAAGAGTATTTGTAAAAGGGAATTGTTACCGCGAGTAAAAATTTGGTAGATATATATTTTAACGATATTACAGAACTTTTCATTTGCTCGTTTAAAATCAGTTTCAAAATGAAACGGATATTAATTTAACATGTAATTACTGAGAAAGAGAAATGAAAGCAGCATAGTCAATGAAACGATACAAACTCCGTTTTAATGTTGGTAGAACCGTACTTCAAGTTTTTACATTCCGATTTAATTTTTTTCCCCCATCCATCAGCAGCACTTTTGTTTTTTTCCTTTAATGGTCAATCAAAGAGGAGAATAAGAAGAATGTAATAAAAATTGTCGATATTATCGGGAAACGTTATATAAAACGTGAAAATGCATAGAAAAATCAAACGTTCTTCTTTCTTCTAATTTCGGAATTGATTTTCCAGTCATAAAGGAATCTAATTAATAATATATATTGATAAATACCATTACATAGTTTCCTTAGATATATATGCATATCTCTGTGATATAGATAGTCAATAATCTAATAATTACAGACTACCTATATGCACTTGGCGTTATGTTTAACACAATCATCGATGTATTGATTTGATTTTGATTATCAAAACATCATGTGAGTTGCAAAAAACTAAAACTAGTTGCGAATAAAATGATGAATAATTTAAAATAAATCTTCGATTCATTTTTCAATATATTTTTACGTACAGGGCTTTTATATTATTCATTGAAAAATGAATGTTATGAGAATGTACGAGATTGACATTGTATTTTTTACTTTTATTTTATTTTCGAAGGGAAATTTTCCTAACGATAATTAGCAGATATGCGATATCTGTTTCTCATGTATTATCTTAAAAATCAGCTTTTAATAATATCAAACTACGTACGTAGATGCACACGTTCGATCGTAATTAAAGGGCAAAAATAAATACAAATAATAATAGTACCGGTTCATTAGAACGAAGATTGACGTTTCTTGGGGAAAAAATTTCAAGCGTGAATGAATTTACAAAGTGGACCGTGCTTTCGAAATGGTTGAATGTTTTTCCAAAGTCGAAATGACGGAACAAAATATGCCACTCTGTGACATGCTCGAGAGAAAAGTAATATTTTACGTGGTAACGTGGAGCGTCGTACGAGAGAAAATAATTATAAAACGTCACGAATGTTGATATTACGAGAGTGAACGAGAGGAAAGGAGACAAAGAGATGTACAGTTAGGTTAAATTCATAAAGATCAAACATTCAACGGGTTGTCGCATGGGGAGAAAATACGATACGAGAGTGGAAAGGTTTCTCTATTTGCTGTTTATTGCGATCCCGGGAATATCTCATAGGCAATCGCATTGAAATTCACTCGGGTAATCGTACTTTAAATCGCTCCGTTGGCACTTCTTTGCGTTTCCTTCGCTCCATTGCTACTCACGAATACATTGAGAATGTTACTAGTTCCGACCAGGCGTGTCCGGTACGAGGTTTCCTCTCGTAACTTCAATAAAATCACGATTAGACAAGGATCGACTTCTTAAATGTACCTTAAACTTCGTGCGATACAAATCTTTCTTTCTTTTTCCCCACAGACAGTTTGATAAACGATATTGAGCCTTATACAATTGTACAATTGATTCGTAGGGTAAAGTATTGTGTTATGTATTATTCTCTGCGCTGATCTATTTTCAAATAATTCGGTTAGTAACAAAGATATCATTAGTGATATTGCCGAGAGAGAGAAAGAAGATTATCAAGCCTAATACTATCCAATCTTGAAGAAAACACGGCATCTTCTTCCTCTGTAGCCGCTCCTACTGATGACTATAAATGTAATAATTACGTAAGTTTTATTACAATATTATGTAAGTTTTCGTTTCTAGATTATATCTAAAAGGAAAAAAAAAGAAAAAAGAAAAGTCGTATTCGTAATTAACGATTAATCGGTATTGCGAACACGTATTTAACAAAATGTATTATTACGGTTTCATTAGTAAAGAGTTAATGATCGAAACACGTTGCTTTCATACGTTTAACGTCACACTAAAATTCACTTTGGATCCTTGTTGTTTACATTTGTCGGTACTCGGTGAACTTAATTGCTCGTAGCGTTGACCTCTGCGATGCTATTTGCGATGATTTCAAATGCAAATTTAAGTAAATGCTACACGATTTAATAAAGTTACCAATGTTATATGTTACATTTCATTGAATTTAAAAATGAATCATTAAAGCTATTCGTTTTATTTTCTCCCTATTTCTTTCGTCTTCTCTATATATTGGAATTGTTATAATTTATACAGTCAATTAAATCTTATATCATATGTGAGAAGGATAATATCTACTTTGATTATTAATGTTGAACGTTTATCCTGTTATAGTAGTTGACGTACGCTTGACGAAACTTTATTAATTCTAACGCAGAAACGTTTGTAATATAAGCTTTGAAAGAGGATAGAAGTTATCTGAATTGAAAAGTAATTATTTCTATTATTTTTTTTTCAGATCGTAGTCAAAAAAACAAATATCTAATATTGATTGCAAATTCAAGTATAAATTGTCAATTATCGTGTTAGAAATAACATGAATATCGTACGAGATAAAAAAAAAAGCTTTTGTAAAATGACTTTTCCGTGCGTGCACAATTCGATCTGTGTAAATTCGCAATAATTGAGATTCGTTCGTAAAAAAAAGAGAGGGAGAAAAATAAAATAAAAAATAAAAACCGAATATCGAATGAAATGAAATTGTAACGTAATTCGTCTGCCAAACAGATTTTCAGTTTGACATGACGCCATACGTATATATTGAATTTGATATGCACGATCAACGAGAAGTTCCTCATAGGATCTTTATGAAAATAAAAATGTAGAAGTGTATAGGGACAAAAAGTCAGGAAACAAAGAGAAAGAGAGAGAGAGAGAGTAGAGAAAAGCTAATTCGTTTTTCCAATTTTTTATTCGTTCTTCTTTTACACACACACACTCTCTCTCTCTCTCTCTTTCTTTCGCTCTCGCAGATACTATCGATTAATGGTACAGATTGCGTTCGATCGGAAATAGTACGATTTTTGTCTAGAACGAAATTTGGATTGGTTATCACGTTTGCTGCCCTCTCGAAAGCCGATCTTACGGATACTGTTGTATATGTGTGTGTGTGTGTGTGTGTGCACGCGTAGCATGTATAAAAACGTTTAACGAAGAGTGCGTGGTCAGGGGGTATGAGGTGTGAGGCGAGTAGAATTAGAAGGAAAGAACGAATGGAATTACAACGTGTGATTCGAGTTTCAGTTGCAAAGTGGAAACCGTGGAGATTAAATAAATACATCGAATTTAAGGAAGTTTCATTTCATTTCGAATAAAGGAAAGGGCATTTAAAATATCTACTATTTCAATTTTTGAAAATAACAATCCTACGATTTTTAAATATTCATACAAAGTTAGCTTTACCAATTGCAATTATATTCGCCGTTCTCGTTGACGATAGAAATTTTATAGCCATAAAAAGTGTACGTGTATTTGTGTGTGTGTGTGTGTGAAAAAGAGAATAGAAAGGCATAGTTATCGGTTTCTTTTTCAGAGGTGGTTTAGTTCAATACTGTATTCGCCAAGTATTCCAGTTTCTTTCGGAATAACGTATAACGCGAGTCGTTTTCCTTCGCGAAGGTCTCGATATTTTATCGATATCGATATTATTATTTGAAATCGTTTATTACTATAATACTTTACGATATACTAGCCAAGACTTTGTGATTCTTTTGACAAGTATCGATATATCCTACAATCGATGTAATTAATCTACAATTAAGATATCCAAGAGTTTTACGTTTATATGAACTTATCTACGTGATATTATATTTGTTTGAAAAATTGCTGAAGGTTATAATAATTGTCCTGATATCGTCAATCTCAAAGCTCATCACACCTCATATGGGTACTTTAGCTGTCTTAATAGAATCTTTTAATATGTAAAACTATATCATCGTCATTTTGATATTCCTTTAGAAGGAATTATCTTCAAAGTGTGTTATAATCTATTATATTTCTTTTTCTGTATTAATAGGTAAATCCCGTAAAATAAAATAAAATAAAAAACAAATATTGATAATTAAAAGTAAGATTTTGTTAGTTGAATGTTTTTAATTAAATCTATTTTATTATTTAATTATTACACAAATAAGCACACGGATAATAATTGTCGATAATGAAAAAGAAACGTTCTTATTTCTATCGGAGCTTACTTTTTTATTTTAAGATAACAATACCGAGAAGAACGCAAAAACTTGTTTGTTCTATTATGTTTCCATTGTTAATTTAGTTGAAATTCATTTTAACGACAAATTCATTTATTTTTAATCCTTACATTAATAATTTCTCTGTTACTAAGCCAGCAGTATGAAATTTGATGAATAATGTACCGCATATTATAAAGTTTTCCACGCCACGTCAACATTACGGTTTATAAAATAATAAAATCATTTGTACATTATCTACTTATTAAGTCCCTAAATGAATTTTCCCCAAGTTAAGTCTTATTAGCTAAATTGCTTTTTCGCACTCGGAAAAGCGCTAAATTCACCGTATATTATTAAACTTTATCAGGGTTATATAGTTTCATAAAAACCGCAAAAATATAAGAATCGTTCGTTCAGTATTATAAAAAAACAAAATTCAGATAGTTCTACATTCTCGTTTCAATTAAAAATTGCTGATATTTTTCAGTTAAAGATTCTGATAATTCCAATTTTAAATTGTGAACTTCCTATTAGTTCTTTTTTAAAAGCTAGCTCTAATTTAAAATTCTTTAATCGTCAAATGATATATACCAGCATAATCCCATTATTGTGTTGGAAGAGAGAGAGCGTTGAACGCTGTAGTAGCAGATATTCCCATACAGTAGGTGTAGGGTAAGTCGCTAACGACACGTTGAAGTTGCTTTTTGTTGAGCGCATCAGAACAGGTGGTGTTATCATGCGTTGAGTATCTTGTTCAACACAGTTCGACATGCAGTAGCTACGTGGTACTTGGCAAGTTTTGCGAGCTATTCTACATAGATTAGGTTCCATTGAAAGCACGTCTTCGACAACGTTTTCATTCCATCTCTATCTTTTTATTTCTCTTTTATCCTGTATATACAAACCACTAGAGGAGAGTAGAGGTAGTAGACGTAACCGATGGTACACCGACTCCCCAAAATATTTGCGCACTAGATATATAATAGAATGTGAAAAAAAAGAAGATGGTCCAAATATTGTTTGAGATTTCGATCAAACTCGTATGAAACGTTATTGACTGCATGAAACTATTTCTCTTATCATTGAACATAACTACAAAATAGAAGAGGAAGAGAAAAGAATAAAGATGAGACTATCAGCCCTTAGGACACTTCGTCTATGTTTTTCTCTACGGTTCCATGATAAAAAAGGGAGTGCAATAACACGAGACTATCTTTTTCTGGCCATCTCCGATTGCACGACGGTACTTTTGTAAATGTACTCGTCGTTTATATATCTATAACCTACATGTGTACATAGATATATGTATCGCAGTATTCCTATCGGTCCAGACGTACTCTCATTTCAATTAGTTATTATTCTCACCCATTTTCTATGGGTGTTTTATACGTGAACGATCTCGTACGTTATCGTTGAATCAGTTTACATAACAGTTTACATTACATGCATACGTATGTTTGGGTAATGAAGATGAACGTGTAAATATGGAAAATAAAAAATAGAAGAAAAAATCTAGCGGACGTGCATTATGCAAAATCGCGTAAAAATGCGACCAAATCCTAGCTCGTCGAGAAAAAACACTAGCTCGAAATACGAGTATAACTTTGTACTGAAAGTAATTAATATAAAAAGGAAAAAAAATAAAATAATAATGGAGAAGAATCATAAAAAAATCGATTGAATTTAAAAACAAACTATCATAAGAATTGTAATCTCTTGAAATTATTTACTATCTTTTCTCTGTGATCTGATTAACCTGACATGATTTATTATAAAGTAACTATAACACAAGGAGAAAAAAAGAGAACGTTTTAATCTTTTTTCTCCTTTTATTTTTACACTTTCGTGCTTTTTGCTATTATATAAAAATCATCATCTTGTCCGCATGAAAGTTACTTCCTTACTCGAGTAAGAACCACTTGTAATTATGAATCATTACGAAGACCGCGTTGTACTTGTAAACTTGTAAAGTTAGCTACAATTTGCGAAAGATACGAGATGAAAATTGTTTCAAGTGAATTTCACGAGGATGAAAAAGATGAAGAATATATAATACATATCTGTGTATATTTGATTCGGTCAAAAAATCAACATGATATATACTTTCTATTTTAAAAAACTTTTGCTCCTTTATCTTTCAACAAAAATATCATTCCTTCTTTTACTTAAATCGAAACTGCTTTGAAAAGATGGCGGACGGAAAAGGGTACGGAAATGGCGCGAAAAATCTGTCTCTACCTCGAATTTCCTATTCTTCATCCTGCTTATCCTCGTCGTAGATGGTATTTGTAGTTGTTACGTCCGGCTTGTTGGCCGTAGCAACAGGTATCCCAGCGTACATTTATTTCCAACGGTGTAACAGGATACCGGATGGTTCGAGGGAAAGTAAAAGATGGTGGGAAGGAGGAAGGGAGGAAGGGAGGAAGGGAGGAAGGGGGGGGGGGTAGTCATTGTTGGGTAATGGTGGTTTGGTGTGGTTGTAAGCATTGAATTAAGAATCTCTTAGCGAGCTTTTTAATTTGGAGAAACAAAGGATCGTGTCTATTGTAGTTATGTGGTGGCGCCATGGTGGTTTCTAGTCTGTCTCGAGATAAGGAAAAGATACTTTAGAAAAGGCAAACACGGTTTGTATTCTCATGGTAACGCTAAAGTTGCAGCTCCGAAAAAAGAAAAAGAAAAAAAAAAGAAGAGGGAATCTTGTGCATTCGACACGACTCTCTTTCTACGCGTACTCTTTTTAAGTATCGTGCGAATACAAAGTGGTCGCTTCTGCTCCACGACACCGCCTTTCCTTTTCTCTTTTTCTATTTTTCATCTCATTTCTCCCTTTCTTTCTTTCCTTTCATACGATTCAAGCTGGTTATGTAAAAACTTTTGAAATTGCATCCAAGTGCTGTGGATACGAATGCCCTGTTGAAGAGAAAGAGAAGAAAGACATTTTTTTTCTCTGTTTTGTTTTCTTCTTCTTCATCTTCTTTCGAAAGACAGAAACTTCAGTCGAGTACGTCTCTTACGAGAGATGTAAACGATCTCTGAGAAAGAATTTCTTGCTTTGGCAATAAACACACAGTGAGAAAAGAGAATCTCTTTGCATTCTCATCTTTCCCATTTTGTGTCGAAACGAAATCGAAAAATGTATTTATTCCATAGCGAATCTCTCTCTCTCTCTCAGGTAGAAATGCGTTAGATCGAAAATATCTAGATAGAAAACTCCTAGCACTGAATACACCTCGGAAGTTGAATATGGTTCCATTCGTGTCAACTCGCCGTGTTCACGTTGCTTTCAGTGGGAAGTAAAACGAGAGGCAGAGTTTTACTTCCTGCCATGTGAAATACAGGAAAGAAGAAGAGAGACTTCTCGTTTCCGTTCGTTCCCTTGTCGAGCTCGGACTGATGTTGATTTTCTATCCAATACTTTTATAAACTGGACACGTTGACGCATATTAGAATGTTTCTTCATCGAAGAGACAAAGAAACAAATAACTAGATTACTATCACATATGTTTATATGTAGGGAATTTATAACTCTTTATGAATTTATTTTTTTGCCAATTTTGTATTTATCGATGTAAAAGGTTGAATCAAACGATATGTTCTTTTTGGTTTTTTATATAATTTTTTTTTATTACATATTTTTTCCATTTATTTCGCGGTTAGTTTTTTATTCAGTGATATGGACGAGCCTGTTTTTGTGATTTTATTTTATATTGTTTCTTATCGATTTATTATTCTGCATTTTTTATTCGGTAATATAGATTTTTACTCGTTTGAAATGAGTTTACAATTGAGTGAAAATTTATTCTACTTTTTATATTTATGCTTTCCTGTATATAATACGTCCTTATCGATTTATTTTTTTTGCTAAAAATTCATTGAGCGATATAAATTTTTGTTTTTTCTTTACCTTAAATTTAAAATCGAATAAAATTTTTCTCTGGTCTTTATAATAGTTATGGTTTGCGTTTTTTTTCTATCCATTTATTTTCTGCCCAGTTATTTATCTAGAGATATTGATTGTTTTTCGGTGGAATTTACGACCGAACGAAGCTTTTTTTCGGTTTTTTATATATTTTATTATCAATCTTCTTGTGCGAGTGATAATATCATATACATCAAGGCGATAACGAATGCATTTATTCATTTCTTTCGTCACGTTTCCATGCTCAGTTCACTTTGGCAGACCCAACGTAAACTTTAATTGCGAATAGTTTCCGAGGATAGACTAAACTCGTTGGAATTATTCGAGGTAGTATTATAATCTCGAACGATCGTGAGATTGAATTGAGATAAATATGACTGCAATATTCGTTTCTCTCTCTTTCTCTCTTATTATTATATAAGATCTCATTAGGTATATAGGATCTCATTTGATATATTTGAAAAAGTTTATATTTATTGTTATATTATTATCGTTTGTAAGGTAATTCTCAACATTATTAATATTGTATTAATGAAATTTTGTAAAAAATATTGTATCATTAAATATAATCATTTTAATCTAGTATATATGTCTGTGTTTATGTATACCCATATTTTATATTCTCTCTTTAGATTTATATATGCATCATATGCAGCGATTCGTGTTTGTGGATAAGCAAAGTGATTTTTTTTACAGAACTTCCGTGATAATGGGGTACGAGAAAAGCTAATATTTCCCAGCGATAATCTCATTTTTTTTATCTCTCTTTTTCTTCCTCTGTCTATTTCTCTTTCCACTTTTTATCTTTTTCATATTCGCATTGAAGTAGAAAAGGCAGAGTAAAGGTCGAAGCTTTTGTCGTTCGCCTTTACTTAAAAAAGAAGAAAGAAGGACAATTATAAATAAAAGAAAAAAGAAAACGACAAAATGAAGAATTAAAAATAAAAAAAATTGCAGTTGTACGACCTCAGTGTCATCCGAGCCTGATTAAAAATGGTCGAGTTTTTGCACGCTTCGATCAGAGAATTTATTTCACACTTTACTGCCTTTGTCGATCAGCTGCCACTTGCGAGTAAGGGTTCATAAGTTGTGCATGTGAATTTTCTCTTCTCTTCCTCTATCATCTTTTTTTTGTTTTTGTTTTTCATTCACATTTTTACATTTACATTCCATGCATTATTTTCTTATTCTCATTAGTATAATATTAAATTAATATAAAAGTAATTATGTGAAAGACTACACAAAAAATAACACATAACGTGTCTTAAACGATATGATTATTATTATTTCATAAAAGATATGTTACGTCCCAGAGGACGAGGGTTTTTCAGAATTTTTCCTAAGCCTGTTTTAGCCACTTTGCTTTCGCCGAGTTTAGTTCGGATCATGCAGGTTCGTTTCTCCGAAAGTTAAGCAACGATAATAAGTGAGAGTGATGCGAACATAAGGGAGGTGTTGGTAGGGTATAACTGGTGAAAATAAATTGAAGAGGAAAAGTATCACTAGTATTCATATTTGTGACTAGATGCGATCTTACGGATGTCACTGTATACATATATACATATATATCTTTTCGTGGAAGTTAACATCTTCGAAAGCTTGTTCACTGGTCGTTTTTACTGGCTTTTACAAGGAGGAGAACGAGCTACGAAACATAAGCAGCTTCGATCGTTTACGTAACTACGTAATCTGCAACTTTCTTCACAGTGATACTCGACACAATGTAATGTAACAACAAAATTTATGGCACTGAATATGATCGTATCGCTATGAAGTTTGTAGAACTTCTTATACTATAGTTAACTTGTTGGCTCTGAAACTCCTTCACAAAGTCGGACTCTCTCTCCGAGTAAAGAGTTCCAATGAAGAAGATATCACGTGTTCCACCTCTACTATAAAGACCTTGTGTTTGTTAATTTACTTTGAAGTAATGCTTTCTTATCTTTTCATAATAATTCCCTCTTTGTTAGTCAATGCATTTCTAATAATCGATGAAAACGATTCAAACTTATGCTTCAATTATGGATTTTATTTATTATTTCTTATCGTTTTTTAAATATTAGTACTAATTAGTGTTTAAAAGCCGATGAAATACTGATTCTACTATTAAAATACCGCAATTTTTAACCTGCAATAGGGTAAATTGATAAATTTTAATTCATCAAATAAAAATTTAATCGTTTATTTTATAAGTATATTTCTAAAAGTTTGACTTATAATATGTCAAGAGGAAGGGGCGAAGTATATTTTAACATATTTTTTTATTAAGTACTTAATTAAAACTAAAATTGCAAAAATTAAAAACTGAGAAAATGTATCAACTTTCCCCGGTTTACTAATTATTTTCTATGCGAGAAAGTCATGCTATATATATATATATATATAAGCAACAGTGCTAATAGCTCGCATCTCGCTATGTGACCTGCAATACGACACTGTGGTAATCACAATTTTGCTTGCGTACTTTGTTCTCCTAAGAGTTACGAAAAGTATTATTATTATTTTTTATACAAATTAAGAAATGATGATGAGAAGAAATATTATAAGAAAATAAAAATAAATGAATAAATCGAAGAAACTCGGAGGAAGGTGGGTTGCGGATTTCGCAACTCCTATGCTCGAACAATGTCCTTGGTAATATTATTGTATTATTAATAAAAGATTTCAATTTATATGAATGTATTAATTTTTGTTAATGTAAAATACTACTTGCCATACTATAGAATAGATAGAAGAGATAGAGAGAGAGAGAGAGAGAGAGAGAGAGGAAGGGAAAGAAAGGGAGTGACATAGCTACGACGAGAAGGAATGGCTGCTGTTATGCATTCTCTCCCATGGGCGTCGATGCAGGTGGCACGCGTCGAGCAATGCGCGAAAATGCGAAGCATCCGTGACACGCTCTGAGATTTAAGAAATCTGAGAAATCGACGAATGTACGGTGTCAAGGAAAGAGATACAAAAAAATGAGAACAACAAGAATAAGAATAAGAATAAGAATAAGAATAAGAATAAAAATAAGAATAGGAATAAGAATAGGAATAAGAATAGGAATAAGAATAAGAATAAGAATAAGAATAAGAGTAAGAATAAGAATAAGAATAAGAATAAAAATAAGAATAAGAATAGAAAGAAAAAGACTAGACGGGGCAGGTGAAGCGTGACAAGAATTCTGTCAATGCGACCTCTAATAAATCGAATCGATTCGCCAAGTTGAGCAACGATTCTCAAGGAGAAAATATTTTGCCTCCGAGAAGCCTTGTCGTCGTCCTTGTCCTCGTCCTTATCCTCATCCTCGTTCTTCTTTTCGTTCTCATCGTATTCTTGCACACCTGAGAGTTTAGATTTCGTTCGCAGTCTAAGGAAAATTCGTTCAAATCGAGGGAATCAAGGTTTCCGTATTTTCTAAGAGATGGAATCGAATCGTGAACGCGTTGTGTGCTTCGATATATACTTACGTGTTGTAGTGTTGTATGTATACCACCCACGGAGAAAATAGATTCGGGGAGAGAAGGGGAGGGCTTGGTTGGTAGATGCTCGAACGAAACGTTTACGGAAAAACAGAAATATTCCTTTTCGCGTTATCGATGCCTAAAAGAAGATAGATTCAATCTAGAATTCTTATACTCCAGTTAGGAATTTTTTCTTATTTTACCAAAACAGTTCTTTTTGTTAACGAAAAGTTTCAGATGATAGACATCTTTCATTATTTCCTTATGTCAAATTTCATAAAAGTAAAAATAATATTTCTGCATTTTTATTGATTTTCAAAACTATTGTACGTTTTTTTGATTTGGTATTTGTGATAACTTAAAACATAATTCAACTTCAATAAGGGAATATTTTGTTAGCAATTTTGACATCATTTGAACTATTTTTAATAAATATTTTCGAAGATTTAAAAAAAAAACGTAATTTCTGCAATTACAAATATTTATTATATTAAATATAAATTGCATATTAATTTTTGTTAAAGATTAATAAATTTGATGGTCAAATTCTACTATAGTATCCTTTTTATTGAAAATAATTCTTCACTAATTGGAACACTCCTATTACCTTTTCGGTACTGTCGTCGACTTTAGTTATCAGTTAATAAATAAACATACATAGAGCCGATTGTCGACTTATGCATTTGAAGCATTTTATTTTATCCCCTTTTAGCCAGTGTTTTATAACGATTCAGTTGATTAACTTCGAATCTATTAACTCTTGTACAAACTCACATATGAACAACGTATAATAAACCCGTTTTCCGATATTTTGCGCGTTTTATTTTAATACCGAGTCGCGTATTTCTTAGAATTTATAAATGGATTTGAACTCGTAATTGTTTCTCATTACAAAAATTAGATCTTCGGGGAAAAAAGATTAATTGTATGAACAGATTAAGAAATAAAAGAACAAATTCAGAACAAAAAGTTCCACATTATATCCTTCGTAATCGTATACAAAACTGTAGTTACATATGTTTAATAAAAAAGGATTGGAAGGATGTCTCTTAATAGGGGTCTCGTCCTATCCGAGTAACACTTACATCAAAAAAAGAGATTCTGTCAGTGATAATACATCTTCGCTTTAAATCGAACACTCTTATCTCCTATACCTAAGTAAACATTCTTTAAGCTAAACCTTGGTTTTGGTCTCGTGCTAAGGCACGCAAAGCACACGTTGAGATCTTGCAGCCTCTTCTAAGAAAGAGCATAAAGAGAATAAAGAAAGTATATTTTTTCGGTGCTAACGATCGGTCGCTGATGTTTACATAGGATGATAAAGACTGATAGAGAAATATGTTTTTTAGTTTGCTTTTACACAAAGAACGGAATTCCTTCCAATTTCTCTGCGTTGCGTTTTGACACAACAAGCAGGATGATATGTTGAAACCAATTGTTTTACATATATCTTTCAATCAATATTCGCTATAAGAAATTATCTTCTATGAATTTTTAATCTGTATTACGTCTTGACTTTTTATAATTGTATTTTCTATTTTTGTATTAACGGTTATTTCATAAAAATTAATAGATTTTATATACGACAAATGGTAAAAAAGAAAATGTATTTTAGTTGTAATCCGCTTAAAGTTGTAATAAGCATTAACTGCTCCGATCGTATAGATCTCGTGATCAGTACGGTCGTCTATTATGGTTGACGCATACGCTCGTAGTAGATGGTATACGTACGGTATTGTGAAATTCAACGGTTGCTACATTAATGCCATATGCGTTTCCCTATAATTCGGCTACGAATTAGCAACGATCGTATCGTTTTACCGCGCTAAAACCGCGAGAAATGGCGCCTCGTCTCTCCTAATTGATTCAAAATGGCTGATAATCCCCTGAGAAGTCGTTAAGTTTAACCGGAAACTTGACTAAAACGTTTCCAGCCTTTCTACCTTTCTCTAATCGTATAATACGTCAAATATTAGTTACGAGTTTAATATTTAAACATTTCATCGATTTAATTCGTTCATGAATTTTGTTTACAATATTTTACTAATAATAATGCATTTTTAATTGTTGGTTTAATACTTGCAGCAAGTAAAATTAATACAATATTATTACTTCACTTTTTTGCATATAGTATCTCTAATGCAGGTAAAATTACATATATATTAATTTCATTGAAATTTTATAAATCAATTTACAACACAAATGCGAACATTTCGCAACTCTCCATAAGAAAATATTTGTTCGTATATACAAAAATATTATCTAATGTGAGAAGGTAATAACATAATATAAAGTTAATTACATTTTACGTATTCGGTAAAATTATAAATAAATTTCATTTTAATATTAATCGAATACTTATGTATTATCGATTATATTGTTAATGATTCAAAATATTATAGTATACAATTAATTTGATCCAATCTTATTTACGTTTTAATCTTATCGTTAGCCAGTGAAATTTTTGCCAAGTAATTTCAACCCTCCTCATAATTCTTTCTTCTCTTTGTTAAAAATAATTTCCGGCCTTATGTTACGCGTTGTTATTTCTCCATTTTATCTCTTTTATCAAAACCTTTAAGTTTCTATCGAAACGATCGTAATAATGACCAGACCGCAGATCGAATAGAGAGAGAGAAAGAGAGAGATGTATCGCTCGTTGTAAATTCTAAAGTTTCTTCATTAGCGCATGAACGAGATTGTGTTCCGTTCGCGTAAATATTGCAGCTCGTAAGTTATCTTTTAAAGAAAAGCCGAGAGTGTCGCCATATTATTATCGTGGTTTATGTTTGTCCGCAATGGCTATAAATTTTCTCTATCTACATGTAAGAGGAAACACCATAAAACTCACTTTATTTTTAACTTGTTATTTTATTTTTAAATAATTTTTTTACTCTTTCCTTGGGGGTTTTTTTTTTTTTTTAATCTTCATGCATGTATACATACATACATACATACATACATACATACATACATACGTCAAATCCCATTGAATAGCAGTTGAGATAACAATAATAGTGTTGGTGCGTGTGGTTAGTGCTGTGCTGTGCTGTGCTATGCTGTACTGTTAGTGGTGGTGGTGGTGGTGGTGGTGGTGGTGGTGGTGGTGGTGGTGGTGGATTGCTCGACTCCATTTCTTTGTTTTTTTTTCTTTCATTTTATCTCTTTGTTCTCTTCTACTAGATTATACATACGGAAGGAAGAGCGCGCGAATGGGCCAAATAAATATATCTCAATGGTAGAATTTGGTGGAAGATTACCATGACTCTCACATTTATTCCGGAAAGGAACGTTTTGGTCTATCCATTAAGAAAGGAGGAGGAGGAAAGTGTTCATATCGACTCCATAAAATGTTCATCTCTTTTCCTCTTTCTCGAGTTAGAACGATACGATTGGTGTTTCCTTTTCGTACATACGTTAACGTTCTTCTTTGCTTCTACAATTCCAATATCGAATAATTTTACTTGGCGGAGTAGAGAGAGAGAGAGAGAGAGTGAGAGATAAGGATAGAGAATAAGAAGAGACAGTTCGTTTCGTGGTTATTACATACTTTTCGAAAGAATTAATTATAAAAACAAAGGAAGAAAAGAATAAATGTTCTCTTATCAAAGAGTCGATCAAAAAAGTCTACGTTGAGAATAAAAGAAACAACATTTAAGAGTATCAGAGGATCCTGCAACGTTCCTAACACGATTGCGGCAGTTGTTTCGAGCTTTCCGAGACGGTTTAACGACATTTACCTCGCAAAGCTTCGTCGTTAAAAGCTATATGAAGAGAAGATACCAGGAATGTAATATGAAAGGGTTTCTCTGACCTGAATACGTATTAGAACTACATACTTACAGACACGCGCATCTACTTGTATAGATATTCGTTAGCAGAACGGATTTCTAGCTATTCCAACGTTAACGAAATGTCCTTAATAATCAACATTTTGGTATAGAGCACTATTGAAATCACCGCTAGTATAAATATCTTCTTCTCTATGCTAATATCGAGTCTATTTCATAAACATGAAATTCTACATTCAGGTATTGTTTTTATTTGATCCTATCCATCTATCTCTATCTTTCTATACTAATTCGATCGGGCGAGAAATTTCAATGTCTCTATTCTGTTTATTATAATCTACACGTGCTATCATGATTGACCACGTACTTATTCTAGAACAACTGGATCTGGAAGATACTCATTCCTACATTCCTCGATGGTAATACTGAGATTTCCTATTCATTTCAAAAGAGATATACAACTACAGTGTAATCCCGCTTAACGCTGTTTCAGTATTACGTGGTAATATTTGGATTCCCCGAGAAAAAAAACGCGCCAAACTTTTCTATGTCACAATTGATTTATACGCGGTCATCAATGTATCCTTCGTCTTGCTGTATAATACCTATTTGCCGCGTTCTCAACATTAGATGGAAGATGAGCCTATAGAGAAAATGTTTAGCCAGGTACGAACGAAGAAGAAAGGATGAGACAAAATATGTATATCTAGGGAAAGGAAAAAGAGAAAGATAGAAAATAGCATAGCACCTCGTTAGAAAGAAAGCAGTTGCTTCAGTCGGTGACACTCTTCTTTTGCGAATCTTTTACCAGCTAACGACGACGTTCTTTTTTAGGTCGCCGTTTTTTACATTTCTCGCTAAACGAAATCTCGAATTAATGTTTTCGAAGAGGGTAGGTAGGTAGGTAGGTAGGTAGGTAGGTAGGAAGGTACTGCTACGTTGATGCGCTTAAAGGAAAAAAAAAGAAAAAAAAGAAAAAAAAGAAAAAAGCGGTTAAATGTTCTGTTCAAGTGGTAAAGAGCATAAAGATCTGAAGAGCGAAGGTTAAGCGATAGCTTCTAACTTTGAAAGGGCGTAACTCTTGCGTCAAAGGGAAACTCGATGCTGTCGTCTTTCTATTCGTTGATTGTATGCTCTGGACTACTATCTTTCAGCTGTCTAGACAAGTGATTGATTTTCTAATGATCTTTTTCGATCTTTTCAGATTACGTTGATCTTTCCTTTTGTTCGACATGATGAATATTTGTTGAAATTCTAATCGAAAGACGTTTCTTAAGATCAATGTTTAATCGATGCAGCAGAGAAAAATTTGTAATGAGTTACTTGCATTTTATTGCTTAACGTAATCAAAAATATGAGTGTTTTTGCGTCGAGTCGTTTAATATGGTAAATTGTTTGAAACTTTAAACTAACTACTTATTTGCATGTAATCCCGAGTAGTTTCGTATTTCTTGGATTACATGTGAAGTAAGAGATTCAAATGTATACATAAATAAAAACTAGAAATGATTTCAAACTATTATTGTTTAAATATTCATATATCTGTTCTTAGATTTACGTGGTACTTTTTATACGGTCGGAGATAATATTAATTTTAAAAATCAGTTTTATGTCTAGTAATAAAAAGTAACAGATATTAAAATTAAAAATATATTTAAATGAAATAATATGAACTGAAAGTATTGAAATATTTTAGGATGACGTTAAAATTTTGCTTAATAGTTCTTACCTCGATCCGGAACGTGGTATAGCTCTTGGAATAGCCGTAAAGGCACCATCCTCGACGAAGCTCACTTCCGTGCTCCATGTGGCGTCAAATTCCGGTGAACATCCCCACGTAACTGCGGTGACTTCGGATTGGCCCCTTCTAGACCTCGCGTACTCTATTACTCTTGCACCGTTGTAGATTATGTCAGCCATGCATCCACGTAGGTAGTCGGTGTGTCCTGCGAAATGGAAAACTAAATTTTACTTTGATATTAAATATCTTTTTTTTTGCATAAAAAGATGACATATTTCTAGACTATTTCTTTTATTATTATTAATGTTCAAATAATAATTTCATGTAACAGGAAAATAAGAATAAAGAGTATTGCACATAAAAATTGTAAATAGCTCATTCGGAAACAAAAAATAACTTGTAACCTAATTTCTTTTAAATTAAAAATTGTCAACGAATTGTCTAGATACTGTATATATGATATAATGTAATGTAAAAAGTTAAAAAAATACATTAATGTGAACTTTAAAAGAGACAAAGAGGAAGATTCTTGACCCACTTTTATGTATTAAAAATTGTAAAAGAATATTTAGGTGCTATATATAATATAATATAATGTATAAAAGTTGAAAAGTGTACACAAATGGACTTTGAAAAGGGACAGTGAAACTCTTGACCCGCTTTTATGTATTAAAAATTGTAACAAAATTATTATATACATGTAAAGAGAATATAATCTCTTGGTTAGACAGTTAGAGGAAATTAGAAAATGTCGCGACGTTGTCACATCACTCAAACACTATATAAGGTAAACATCAAGCAAGAAGAGAACTGTTAATTTGACATTTTCGACGAACGGTTGAGCGAGCAATAATCAAATTATTAGTCATTTGGTGTTATAGTGTATTATATTGCATTATTATTATCTGTTAATTATTTAAAAAGAGGTTGTCAACACCGGCCGAGGAGCGACGGAGAGAGGCGAACGTAAACAAAAGATTGAACGCTCAACTAAGCCGGTAGTTAAGGAATGTTTTTCTTTGTGTATTTCATATATAACGAATTTCCTAGAATTTACCGAGTGAAAAATCAATACTGGTGTCTTTCTCCTAACACATTCAATACGTATGGGATTATTGCTATGTTTTTCTACAGCTGACTTACTCTTGTATCGTTGACCTACTTTTGTATCGCTGACCTATTTCTCTCAACAGTGACCTACTATTTCTAATGATAGATTTTTATTTTAATTTCTTTATATTTAAATAATGAATAAGTATATGTACGTATAAGTGGATTATATTCGCATGACATTGAGATTTTGTACAATTGAATAAATTGATATTTGTCGTTAATACATTTATTTATCAATAAAATAGTAAAAATTTGGATATTTTTGAAAGATTTAAAGGAAGGTAAATAAAAGTTTAGAGAGATGTAGATACGAGGCACATCGACTTTTCAGAAAAGTTCCTTTTGAAAGTCTTGCAAGTTTAAGTTCTTCGAGAGGATCGGTGCGCATAAGCGTAAAGGAAATTACGAGTCGTCCAAGTTCGGGAGGTAGGTTGTTCCGCGTTGTTACTGTTAATGGATTTTCTTTAACGTCTTACGACGATCTCACTCTATTTCTCAGTTCAAGGAAAATGGTTGAATCGTATTACTTGACCGAGTTAAAGAATTTGACGATTTTTGAGTTTGCTAGTAAGTTAGCTAGAGTTACCTCTTCCCTATCCAGCTAGAGATTTAAATTACCTTCGTCGATGAGAGTCCAACTTGCGAATAGTTGTCATTCCTCTTGTTTCCCTTTCTCCCTCTCCTCACTTTCACTCTCTGATCTCCTTTCTTCCGACACCCTAATTATCCTCGACGTTCACCATTTTACGTGCGAATGTGTGACGTCGATCTAGGAACGACCCAATTTATAGTTCAAATTGACCGGCTTCTACAATCGGCTTATCGTCGTTGAAATTTCCAAAAGAGGACGTTCGAAGTCGTGACAGAGATTTCTTTTCCTTCCGAACTCTGTTACGCTTTGGTAATCCTCTCATCGGCAGGCTTCCAACGGAATTAACATTTTTAATTTGCTTTCTATCTTTTCTTTTCCCCCTTTCATGTTTCTTCTTTTTTCTTTTTTTCTTTTTTTCTTTTTTCCTTTTTTCCTTTTTTTTCATCCATCCCATCCACTTCGGCACAAGTTTTAAGTGATTTTATCGAAAAGGGGAAGCCAACTAATTCAGCTTTTTCGTTGGCCGGATAAGTATCGGAGGCCATTGGACGAGCGTTTTACATAAACGAATGCTAACTAAGTTCCACTTTATGCATGCGCAATATCGCCACGCGATATCCATACAAAGAACTAACTCGATCCTTCATAAAACGGCTGAAGCTTCGTTCGTTCGTTTTCATTCCAAAAAAGCAAGGAGATTTTACTCATCTTTTTAACGGATTTAATTATCTTTTTTATTTCAAAAAATACTCTTTTCCAACGAATATTTGGATATAGATATTTTTACGATTTTTGTATGATTTAAAAAAATATACTAGAGGTGCATCTTGACGAAAATGTAAATAAAAAACCAATACACGCGTCGATAATAATGCCGGTAATTATGACAGTGGATTATACGAAAAAATGGAGAAAATTAGTTTTATGATTTATTTTATATTATAATGTAAATAATTTCCATCCGAATGTTATATTTATCTATAATTCATATTGATATTATCGTTAAAAATATTCTTAATTGTAATACGAAATAAATCATAAATGAAATTTATGAATTATCTCATCTTGGCACATTGTCACAATTACTGGGACATAATTAGTGCGCGATAGTATATTTTTACTAAATAAATGTTCATTCAGATGACATTAATATTTATGTCGATAGCTCGTTTATTGTCCTACATGATAGTCGAGTTATGTTAGATAGGATTAATTTGAAGCTGCAACACGTCGATGCTTGTAAGACGATGCTCTCATAATATATACCAAGTACATAAATACACACACGCATGTACGTATACATATATACCAGTCGATACGATCCACGAATAGGAAGGGACGTTTACATGAGCCTAACAAAATCGTCGAGATATTCTCCGATAAAATGCCAACGCGATAATATGAAAGGTTTTCCTTAGAGTCAGCATCCTCTTTTATTGTTTATTTCTTTCTCAATCTATCCGCAAATGTGGGTCGTCTTTTACAATATCTTTTTACTCCCCTTATCTTTTTATGTTTGATGGAAAACATAAAAAGAAAAAAATTGTGTTTATAGCCGATTTTTGCTTTTCAATTAATTCCGTATAAAAATTCGAATATTGGTTTCTTTAATTATTCATTTAAATTTAAATTTAAAATAAAGGCTTTAGATGAATAAATTAATTATTTAATTAAAAAAAACTTTACAGATTTCGATTTGAAATAGTCTCGGACACAAACACACCATTGCAGTAAAACTAATTTATAATTTATATTCCGTAGATATATATATATATATTTTTTTTCTTTTATTTGCTTTCGCATTAAGCAAATTTTATTTTATTTCTGTTCCCCATAAATATTAAATAAAGTAAACAAATAAATCTATTGATATTTTTTGTATAAACTTTAGTTTCAACTAATTTTGAATAAGAAAGAATTGTATTTTATTTAAAGAATGATTATTTTATTGAAGTATCTTATAAAAAGACGAATTGTTCATTTTGTTTATTTTATGGAAGGTATTATATTAAGATACTGGTTATTGACTATGAAGAACCTGTTCACTTTAGAAAGGAATTTTCAGTGGAACGCATGAAGGATCGCTTATAACGTTAATACAATCGAGGAGTAGCATTTTACGTTTTTCCCAAGTTATCGCAAAATGTGCGTAGGAATATTCGCGCATCTAGGGAATTTCCATAGTGAATCGTTGAAGAAAAAGAAGTCGATGATGCCCACACGTATATCTACCCTTCTGCTTGCTATGCTCATATATTTTTATCGATTTCTCTTTTATCAAATATATCTGCGTCATAAGCCTTGAATATTTGCCCGTATCTGACGGTGCTTCCGTTAAGTAAAATCTATGCCAAGCATTTCGATTTCTACGACCCACCAAGTTACTACATAACATTGATAGTGTATGCGTGTATAAATATGTAAACGTACAAGTTCTATTAGATGATTTTCTTTAGTAAAACGTTGAAATTTTTTATTTTCTATCCTGCATATCTCATGTTTATGAAATATAAAGAAAAAAAACTCCTTAATCGCGTGATTTTTTCCGATTAAAAAAGAAGCTACGTAACAAAAAGGAAGTCTCATATTTTGCCGATAACTTTTGTCTGTAACGATAATGCGAGTCTTTTTCTTTTAGAAAATGTTTCATAAAAATATGGCCAATTTCGTAAGCCAGAAGAAATTCGCATGGTAAAAAAAATCAACTTTATTCCAGCAAAATTTCTCTATTCTCGATGAGTATCCATGTATACATTTTTTTGTATTATTTTTTTATTATATTTTCCCCACAACGAAACTGAACGTTCGCATTTTCTCTCATGAGAGAGAAAAAATAGCTGACTTTTACGATAAAGAAGCACGTTCTTTGAAAATTTCCTTCGCACGATGAACGTAGATATCTGGTGCACAGTATTACAGTACACATAGTACATAAATAGATTCTCGAGTGTCCCCAAAAGCATTGAAACCGCATCGTGTAATACGCCGTACGCGAGAAATTATCGGGAAACGTTTTCGAGTTACAACGAATGGCTGCAGGGGGCTCGAAAGAGAAAGAGAGTTCAATTCTTTTCACCTGCTTTCCAGTTTAAATGTTCTTGCCAAGAGCAGACCTTATAATATTACTGATTCTACTTAATCTTCTAGATGTTTTTTAACGTGAAAATAAATAGAGTGTCATTAGAATTAATTAGATTTATGAAGTGTTGAAACTAATTTTTCTGATATAAAATCATTTTGAAAACGAAAGACATTAACATTAGAGTGGAGAAGCCTACCATCTTATTTAGGGTTTTCTTTTCGTCGTTTTCGAGGAGGGTTGAAAGTGTGTCGAGCGCGTTATTAAAAAATCGTCGGAGCTTATTTACATGTTTCGGGATAAAGTCAGAGAGGGTGTAGTCGGGTCGAAAATGAATTTCTCCCAAAGCGAGAAGAAATAAAATATAGAGGTTTCTTTTGTCTCGACTCTTTATTTTTCTCACTTGGAGAATTTAGCAAGGCCCTGGCAGGAATTAATAAGACCCCCGAAAGAAGGCCATGTTGTAGCATGGGGTTCAAATGAATTGTCATGAATATGTAAATTGAATTTCGAGCTGGTCGCTAGGCATCGTACTCTCGTTCGCGAGAAAGAGACAAGTTCCCTGTTCGAGAGTACCAAGGGGTTGCTAAAGGAAGGGTAAGGGGTGAGGAGCCAGGAGAATGCTGTTTGCGCTGATTGTATTCAATTTGGTTTACGTCAACTCGAATATAACGGACCACTGAATTTTGTTTCTACCATGACCCCCAATGTCCCCATCTCATTTATACGTCCTTGTAAAAATGATTATTATTCTCGAGTCTGCGTGCATCACGTTCCTCGTATATTCATGAAAAAAACCAAACGAGTTATTAATGCTCAGTCTTGCGATAGGGTGGATTTATTGCTAGTATATATGGTAACAAGATGTAATTGTTTCAGATGGTACTTATTTTTTACTTTGAAATTTATTTTACGCTCTTGAAAAGACCATTTAGAAATAAAGAATAACAACATTTTGTAATAATTAAATGTTAATGGATGTAAACACTAATATACAAATTTGCTGGTTATATATGGTAATAAGCCGACGTTTGTGTAAATTGTAAAAGCAAAGTATGGCGAGGGTAGAAAAAGAGTAGCTCTTTTCTAAAAATGAAATTATCTAAGCGAGTTAAGACCTTTTGTTCTAAATTTCATTTAGTCACCCCTGGTAGTAATCTATCCAAGAAAATATTTGCTTTATAAATGAGCAACATTTATATATATACATAAATCATTCATTTAATCTGCGTAATAATATATCTTGTATAATAATTTATATCGTTTTCATTATCTCGAATATAGTAAACATTTTTAAATTATTCTTAATTTCGTTAAAATCTAATATTAAATATTTATCTAAATGTTGCTATAATTAAGCATTATTAAAAAATAAAAATCGGAATGAGGATTTTTGTAAAAAATATATTGTAAACTATATATCTCACAATCAGTAAGCATTGCTTCTTACCACATATATATGTGCACATTTTACATACGTACATAAATTCGTGCTGCACGATTCGCTTTACGCTCGATTTATAGTTTGCGACCTCGATGGTCGTTCACACGGTTTTACGAAAATACAAAGAGAGTCTTGAATATGTTGGAGTACACGACTCCCATGTGTAATCGACATAGTACCACGAAATTATCTCGAAAAAAAATTAGATTCGTATTTTTTTTATGAACCTAGCAAAAATACCAAAGCTATCGTAATTATATGAATTTTTATTTGCTCTGTCTGCTTGATAATAGTGTTCATTTTGTTATTGTACCTATTCGATTATATTGCATATTCATGATCGATTTATCGAGACATTGTAACACTGATTGCTTTGCTTTTAAGAGTAAGTGGAAGATGCACAGAGTAATTTAGAGCGAGTTAAGTGTCTTATAGGAAGATGATAATAGTCCTTCTTCTACTAATTAGTATGTTGCTCAATTAGATATTTAGTTTAATAGTAGCATATAAATGATGTTTGATTTATTGCGAAATAACACCAATGCAATCAATAATTAACTTTTGAGTTAATACAAGTATGCTAATTATCTATATATTTCTTCATTAACAGGATGTGACAATGACACGATGCGAAGAATAATAATAATAATAATAATAATTGTATTCAATTTTCAATATTTTTCAATTATGTCAATTATTCAATTTTCAATATTTCTTAATAATGCTAGATTCATTCTATTGCCACAGATTTACAGATTAAAAGGCCGGTTGATTTTTCGAGGTCAAATAATCCAATCAGACACTGAACTATCTCTTTTACAAGATGAGTATCTTCGGAGCGGTACAACTCATGTTCTTATGGAACTTGTTACGGAAATGTCTAAAAATTTGTTTACACACTACTGAAATGTTAATAAATATATCGTGAAAAGTTCAAAGTTGTATCTTTTTATTGGTCGTCCAAAAAAATCCTAAAAAATGCTTAGAAAAACGACCATTACACGGGGTTATGTATCAAAAATACTTTATAGTAAAAATTTGTCATTGATCGATGATGATATAGTTATTGTTCGGCAACCGAATAGGAATAAAAAATAAAGACAGATTTGAAAAGATAGATTGTTTTAAAGAGTATAAACGAGATTAAGAGAAATTCGAACACGGATTTCGAGTGATCTCGTGCAATCTCGTGCGATCTCGCTCGTGCGATCTCGCTCGTGCGATCTCGTGCGATCTCGCTCGTGCGATCTCGTGCGATCTCGTGCGAGGTGAAAATCTTTGTGGTACACCTCACGGTATAACGCCGCAATAGAAACAAAGGCAAATATTTGAATTGCGTCTCGTTCGCGTGCGAGATTACGTAACTCTTGCCCATGGCGCTTCGTTATTTAATCCTTTCGTAGAATACACCTCGCGAAAATCTGACCCCAAATATCGTCCTGAGGTATATACAATACAACGATTATCATTTATTTCGATATACATTTTATTATGAACCAAAGATTATTGACATTTTGTATTTATTAATTAGATGGGAGATATTTTCTCTCATTATAATTCGTAACAGTTTATTTACAACTAAATCTCTTGGTATGGTTAGATTTACCACAATATGCTAATTACTATTATTATTATAATATCTCGTTAGCAATATTTTTAGTAGAGAAACTCACTGACGAAATTCACATTTGTTGTCATTAATTACGACGATTATTATTATCATTTATTATCTTTTCATACGTTATTAATAAAAAAATAGCAGATAGTAGAAAGTTAATTATCTGTTGCGTTGAAAATTTGTAGTAAACCGAACAGCTTATCTTGGAATTAACGGGCTGGATCCGATCGGTGGTTTATCGAACGGCACAGATTGCGACAGGAAATAAGTTGATGTATACCCTTTCGCGAAGGGATAATACATCATTCAGAAAGGAAAAAAATAATGTAGTGTTTTTCTTAGCTTATCCCAGTAGTAACAATACTATCAAATCCAAAGGTAGAAAAAAAGTCAGGTAGGAAGACAATTTGATCGTACGAGTTTTTGGTATCACGTCTTACCTAAAAATAGCTCGTTAAAGTTGCCCTGTCCACCGATATAGACGCCATAATGTATGTTTAGCTCGAAAAAACGTCCTGGTAGAAGAGATCTTGTCGTGTGGATAACGTCGATTTGCAGAGTGATGTTAGCCTCGCGCCTGGTAAGGTTGACCTCGTGCCAACTCAGGTCGTTCAGCGTCAATCCACGAGCACTGGCCATCTCGCTTTCACCCGCACCGAGATTTATGTGAACCTGTGCAAAAGTAAAAGAGAAACGTTAAAACTCTGAGTTTCGGCTCGTGCTTTTGCTTCAAAGTTATAACCGCTGAAAGTAGGATAGAGAAAGAAAGAGAGAGATAAAGAGTTGGAATGTTAGCCAACCCTGTAAAGAGTACCTTCGTGAAATTTGGAAGAAGAGTCGTAACGAGGAAACCACCACCACTATTACTACCATAACCACCAGTGTCTAGAAAGAGCAGCAACAGCACTAGAGTAGAACACGCAAGCACCGAAATTATGCCACGATAAAAATTCTTCACGAATCGTGAACTCGAGGCTACGTGTCTTCTGTTTTCCTTTTCATCGAGGTGCCCTCCTCGCCACTTTAATTTTCCGCTTTATCGATTTTCCTTTTTCCCTTAAGGTTAATTAGCAACGATTAAAGAAAGACTCGTGCTTCTACTACCGTTTACTTTCTTAATACTATTATAATATTAATTTAACTCGTTCAATTTTCTTCCTATCGATTATGCTTATATAACGTCGTTCTATCAACAAAATGTTTTCTGATGTACGATAATAATACCTTCCCTTTTCTCATTCGAGGGGTGGGAGTAGTAAAATAAAAAAAGAAATAACACACAAAAAGGGTAGGAGAAGTAAATCTCGCTGGAATAATGACTGAATAATTCATCGAAGTGAGCATAGGAGTAGGGGGTTGTACCGTGTGTGCAAACATTATGTTTTTAAAGTTTCTTTGTTTTAACGTGCACACGTGTAAGCTGAAACGAGTGGAGCTGCTTCGTTGTGATGCTCGGCTGCGTTAAAATAGCGAAAGGAAAAAAAAGAACGAGAAAAGGGGAAGAAAAAAAGAGAGAGTGGGAGGGTTGGGACGGGACGGGGAGGAATATAGGACGAAAATTGCGATATATAGTAATCGATTTGTGTATTTGAATAAGCGAATTCACGGTGTATTGGAAAAATAAAAGAAAGGAGAGCTACTACTATTCACGTATTCTTCTGATTTTTCATCCACCGTTTCTCTCTATTTCTTTTGTTTTCTTATAACACTCGCGGAACTAATTCGTATTATTTATATATTACATTTAGTTATTACACGATTAAAATTCAGTATAAAAGGGAAGGATCAAATCCTTTGAACTATCAATAAGTTTCTTCTTTGTTAAAAATAAAGTTAATTGAATAAAAACGAACACCTAAATCAGATGATTGAATACAATTGTTAAAAACTTTATTGCATAATAAAATAAGGGATAAAAAATTATTCATGTTGAATGATAGAAATTATGTGATTGGTATCTTTCTGTCATTTTATTTTCTTCTTCATTTTCAGAAGTGATACTCTCTTATACGAGCTACGGTGGTAACGAACGTGATACAGAATGTAGGTAAATATATATATGTATATGTATTGACGTTACGGTGAGAATAAAGATGATAGAAAGAGATAATGACTGAGTGTTTGCTAGAAAGACGATATAACGAAGAAAATATATATCACGAAATTATTATACCATACACTATATCATGTACCTCAGAGTCTTATTTATGTCGCATACGATCTCAGATTAACGATAATTTCACGTCGTTTTTACCTATTACACTAAAGCTTTCTTTTTTNATGTATCACTAATTTTTTTCTTTTAAAAGTTTTTTATTACATCAATTACAGACTTGCTAATATCCATTTTCATTCATAAAAAATCGATGAAAATCCAAAACAGTTGGAGTAATTTGGAGTAGTTTGTAATTGAAAAAAAATGTAAGAGGCCCTGAAATACGTCATGTAGAATAGATGTAGGCATTTAATATATTAACAAAGTTCGACAGTTACATAAATTCATTTAAAAATATTTCTGAAAGATCTTTTTTAGATTTCCTTGCACGACAAAAGAACTGCTTAAGTCGAGGATAAACAAACGGTTATGTGTGCCCTTTTTTTGTCAAACGATCTTGGGTCAGAAATGGATAAAGATAGAACCTATTCGAAATGTGCGCAAGAGTTGCAGAGAATGATAGTATGAAGAAAGATAAACACGAGTGCTTGAAAGGAAAAAGAGGGGCCATGCTTGGTTGAGATCTTGTCATGTACGTATATGATATTGAATAAAGTTCATTTATATTTTCAAATGTAGTTTGATGAATTATTACAAAAAAAAAAATAAAAATAGAAAAATTATATAGGAATGTAGATTATTATTGTTTGTAAAATTGTAAATTAAGGTTTAATTCGATTAATTGTGACTCAATTGATTTTGATTACATGGAGTAATCGAATTATTTGTAAGTAATTAAATTCATCGATTTCTCTATATCTTGTTGAAATGATTAAATTCTGCTTATTGTTCAAATTAAATTGGCTTAATTGGGAATAAGTATAATGCCAAACAATGTACTTTAAATGAATTACAAGAATTCTCTTTGTCATGTTTTTAATCAATTGAAAATATTATTTAATCCAATCATCATTAAAAATAATATCCACGGCGATTGCTTTATAAGAAAAAATGGAAAAATGAAGTTACAAAATTTAGTCATAATTTGATGTTAGAGTATTTTTGGGAGTCAATTTATAGACTTAAATGGATGGTAAAAATTTAACGCAGCTATAATTATTATTATTACAAGAATTCCCTTAGTTTCTTTTTATTCGCCCTGTCCATCGTGTCACTCGTTATTGTAGCTGCCTACCTGTCTCAAATTTTCTAATTTATTTGCAAACTTTCTTTCTATATATATATATATAGATAGATAGATAGATAGATAGATATAACGATCGAGCTCAGTATACCTGCTGTGTGTTTTTTTTTGCTTTTAACATCGTATCTCTTACACGGTGAAACTTCCCTGTCGATTCGCAAATGTTAACGTCCAACAGGGAAAAATGATTCGAAGCGACGGACGAAGAATAATCGTTGAAACGTGCGTAGCCTTTAAAAAAGCGTGAATATCTTTTATCATGCGGAACAAAATTCGCGTTATCGAGGGAATTATAATCATGAACTTTGCACGAATTTTATGCTTACAAGAGCTGTTTTATATTATTTCAAAGATTTTCATCAAATCTCTGTATTATTAATCTTTACCAAATTTCAACACGAATAACATTAAAATATTTACATAAACAATTCCAAACCTTATGTGATAGGTTGAAAAAATTGAATTTTCTTCCTGCATAAATTCATTCCTAAACATGTTTAGAATATGCTGGTAAAATGATTTTCCAATACTCCAAGTTGTTGGAAAATTACAGCTGTTGGAAGAGCAGTTGTATATCATAGTTTAAATCGTACTTGAATCTTTAAACGTGTTTTTTTCAAACTGTTTTTATAATTTGTCTCCACGATATCTCAAAAAAGGTTTGACTGATTGCTTTGAAATTTTAATGGTAGATTTGGCACATGTATAATCGTAGGATGAAAGTAGATTCATCATCAAATTCCGAGCGGTTCTATTTTTTTCGAAACAAAATTATTGAACTAAATATCATGAAATTTAAAAAATTAATATTCAAAAGCTAAAAGAGGAAATTATTCAATTTTCAATATTTTCTAATAATCCTAGATTCATTCTATCGCCACAGGTTTACAAATTAAAATGTCGTTTGATTTTTTTATGTCAGATAAGCCAATCAGCCAGAATCGTGGAGACACTCAAGAACTTTTTTTTCAAGATGGGTGTCTTCGGAGTGGTACACCTAACGTTTTTACGGAGATTCATGTCTATAAATTTTTTCACAAAGTACTAAAATGTTAATAAATATATCATAAAAAGTTCGAAGTTCAATTTTTTTACTGGTCGTCAAAAAAAATTTCTAAGAATGCTTAAAAAATCGGCTGTCACACGGAATGATCCCCTTAAAGTACGAGATTGAAATTTGATCTGTAGATTAGATCCGATAGAACAGCACAACTGGTTTTCAAAGTATAAGAAGAGATAAGAACGGATAACTACGAGCATTGTGCTGTAGAAAAAAAAAAGGATCAAAATAATCATATCATATTTTTCATTATGTTTTATTTTTATATTTTTAACATACTTTGTACAGTATGTTTACTATCAATAAATTTTATATTTCGTCATTTTATCGGAGAGTATTTTTAATTGCTAGAAAAGTTTGTAGAGTATCTATATCTATCTTTTGAGTTTCTCGAAGCAAGTGTTAAACGTTCCCAAGAGTCGCATAACTTGTAGTAAATAAAAACGCCTTGGAGAAAGATTTATACTTGGCGTTCGTAAATGATCTAAGAACGTGTTCAAGTACGTGGAACAACTGCACGCGCCATTAAGTCTGAAGAAACTCTTCTCTTTCTCTCTCTCTCTCTCTCTCTCTCTCTCTCTCTCCTTCTGTCTCCCTTTTTGCTTTCGAACTCACATAGAAACATTAACGTCAATTTCAAATCGATCTCCATGTCGCAGTTTGTATTTTCGCAGTTCATTGCTCCGTAGTTCTCTTCCATTCGCATTATTCCCAAATCATATTATTTGTGTATGTGAGTGTATAAAGACTACAATGCACACACAATAGGTTTTATGTCTACTCTAATATAAATGTAGTTACGAAATTTCAGGACTGTGCAAGGAATGCTGTTGTAAATAATTGTCTGTAATTTGCTATTATTAGTATTGTGTTACTTTGATTGTTTTGCAAAACAACAATAATTCATTTCTAAATTTAATAACAATTAAACAAATAATAATAATAATAATCATTAGTCACGGTGTCCTAAAAGTCGTTTTATCGGATTAAAAAGTGGTACATATTTTTTCGGTAGATATTTTGAGTATTACTTGTAAGAAGTACAATATATCAGAAATAAAAAGAAGTATAAAATACAATAAAATAGAGTAAAAAAGTTAGAATTACATAACACGCAGTCTTGTATATTTAAATTGTTATTCAACTTGCTTCTATTAATAAAGCAATATTGATTTTTGCTTCATTTTTATTTTCTCGGTATTGGAACTTTTGGGACACCCGGTATATACGATAAATAAATATTTTATTGTATATATCGTTCTTCCTTATTTATCCAGTAGTATTTTTTTGTACAATTTTAAATAACAAGAAAAATCAGATACAATTAAATAAATGAAAATGAATGAAATTAATTAGGTAATTCTAATTCGGCAATTTTGTATTAAAGCTTACGTTGATACACATTGTATGCATAATTAGTTTACAACTACATTCATATACACTTACGCACACACCTATATGCATATTATATCATATATACGATTATATAGTCGTTGGATTTGACCGGAACTGAATAGGCGGAAAACGCGCGTTCGCACGTGTAATCGATGATTCCATTAAGCTCCCAGTCGAAATGCGGATTTTATGTCTTTCTGTTAGTAGTTCATTACACGTTGGCCATTGGTGAACGGGTTTCAGAGAATGGACGTGCGTACGTCTAAGTGACGGATTAGCAGGACAAATGAAAACTGATCGCTCCAATGCGTTTTCCGATATTTCTCGTGTGTTGATTTTTGGCAACATTCGTTTCCTCGCGAAAAATGAACAAACAAAATTTCCAGGAAAAGAGAAAAATGGAAAGAAAAGAAAGAGTTTCTTTGTTAGAGAAACAGAGAGTGCGTTGTGTGTGTGTGCGCGCGTGCGTGTGTGGGAAAGAGAGAAAGTTAATATAAAACTGATACTCATCCTCCTATTTTTTTCTCTATCTAAACGCAGGATGTGCGTTTATTCGTATTGCTGATCAAAAGCGAAATCGTTACGCATGAATGCACCAATGGTTTCATGTTAGATTGTTGGATCAATAAAAAACACTAAAATGCTATTTTCTAAAACGTATTTAACTTACAATCTTTTCCGACAATATGACTTTTATTCGGAAAATATAAATCTATTGAATTTGATCAATCACGTTACCCTGTAAATTTCCTTTGAGATTTAGTTATAATAGTGAAAGAGAGAAAAAGAGAATGGAATTTATTGTGTACATATAAAGTCTCTCTCTCTCTCTCGGACATAAGTATATAACACACACACACACACACACGCGCGTATCCCTTTTCAATATAAATTATTATATTGATGACTGGCATACATAGAAATACCACTGAAAGAATGTTTCGAAGGATTGTTTCTAATTTTTCAAATGTTCGATTTAAATTTTCAAATGTCGCTTGTGGCTCTAGTAACGTTTCAAATCAACCTTTTGTTAAATCTTTATCGACAGTAACTGTCTATGTATGCACATCTTATGCTAGTACCAAAACACAGGGTATATTGCGAAGAATAAATGATGCATCGTATTCAAGTAGGCGATTGACCATGACAATTATTCATTTTTCCATGTCAATTTTTTATTCTTATTATTTCTTTTTATTTCGAGTACCAAAAAACATATTAATATATTTATAGGTATACATGTATCGTGTCTGAGTCACTTAAGATCGGCTATTTGAATAATTCCTTCAGTTTTAGTGATAGAAAGAAATGTTTGATTATGTAAGATGAAAACACATTGAAAATTCGAAGGTCATCGTCACTTTTTTTTACATGGATCTATGAATTTTTCAATACCTTAAATTATAATAGTCATATATGATCATAGATTTGAATAGTTATGAAAAAAGTTGGAAAAATTCCAATTTATCGTAAATGTTTTCCTAGCAGAATATTCGAATTGTTTTTTTTAAATTAACAATAGTCTATTTGTAGTTGAAAAACATCTTGTCGTTAGCAATGGTTAATATAATTTAAATAAATTAATATAAATATTTGTTTTTTCACTAACGTTTCCCATTCAGCTTTTTATTAAATCGAATTGATATAACTGTGATAGCAGAAGGAATATTCTCATAATTAATATACTAATACCGTCATATCCCTGCTAAAGGAGAAATTATCTTTCGTAATTTAATAGCAATACATCAATCGTGTCCGCAATTTCGTATTTGCTTGGGGCAAATGGTGTATCGTCATACATCGTGTTCGGAAAATCAATTTTCATCGATATTTCCTCTATCGTCTACATTAACGCACACATACATGCATATTATATATGTAATATAGATGTATAAACGTATGTAGATACCATAACTAACCAACCAACGAGAACCCGATCAAGGTGGATTACTTTTGTCCAATCTTGTCACCGTACGCGAAAGTTATCACCATCGTAACGTTGTACTCTTTTTATACTACAAAACGCCCATTGCGCATACTTCAATGCAAATAGAAATACAAATGTGGATATTTATAGAGAAACTGGCATATTACGTTCACATGGATGGTCCTCGAAACGAGTGCTCGTTAGGTACTTCTACGAAGAAGCAACGTTCGAAGTTAACTGAAAGCTCGTTCGTTGTGCTATTGCAAACGGAGTGAGTCAGGTAACTTGTCGTACTATGCTAACTGCTGCTTCGTTAACCATCTTCGTAACGATAAAGATATATAACGGTAAAAGTTTTCTTAACTTACGCTTCAGTCCAAATTCAGAGAAACATAAATAATTAATAATGTGGGACAAAAATAAAAAATAAAGCTCTTATTACAAAGCCAGGATAAAAATGTTTCGAGAGTCAAGTATGAGCTCATTAAACTTTGACTCTATTAGATAAATTGCCTATTTCAAATGTTTATTAACAAAACCTTCCTATTTCACGTGTTACTTGTCGCATCTAGGTAGCATAATTAAATGCGCCGGTGACATTTTAAGTAGTTTTTTTATTGGTCCTTTCTCCCGTGGGCCAACCGAACGTTTGACTGTTCATTTCTGTCTATCTTGATTAAACAGGAGAGGTGTGGAATATAAATTAGAAAAAAAAAAAGAAAGAATTGGAAAATATTCAAAATAATCCATCGGGATTATTTGAGTATTTGCCTTAATTTTTAATTCAATTAAATGTCATAAAAATTATTCGTATTCGTCGCAATGTTTATAAATTATTATCGAATGGATAAATAAATAATATTGTAGGATGGATATTATTGTGACGGATTAGTAAAAGAATTAGTGAGGAATAATTGTAAGCAAAGTTTTATTTAAGACTAAAGGGGTATAACGCTACTGACTAATATCTAAATGAAACTCAATTGAACTGAACTAAAACTAAACGCTTCCCTTTTATATATCCTTTTTATCGCTTCCGCAACTTCCCAACCATAATTACCGTATATATTCTTTTATTCTCAAGAAATGTTTGAAGTGCCGCAAAGTGATGAATGTCTTGAGATGGTATCGCGTTAAATAAACAAACCACGCGGCATCCGTAAAACCAAGCGTTTCTTTTCATCTTACAATATCTTTTGGTTAATCAGATTAATCAAATTGCTTCTACTTTGTCCGAACAAGTTTGACGATAATTTAAAACTAATAGATAAATATAGAAGTAAAAATATTGAGGTCGAAATATAATACTATAAATTAATCATTTTTGAAATATATTACGGAGAATCTCGATTATCCGCGTTAATTGGGAAACAAGAGAATAATAGCCTTTCTTTGGTTATCGGATCATTCGCCAGTGTAGGTACTATTACTCTTCAGTTGATATACGATCTAGCAGAGATAAATTATTCATTATGTTAGCCACCGTTCGAATAAGAATTTTTCGATTCGTTTATAATCCAGTCTGAATCTTCGACAACCCTTTTCATGTGTATTCCCGGTAATTCGTGGAATAATCGACTCTCTGATATACTCTATTTTCTATAATCCACTCGTTTGTAACAAGATAAAAGCCATATAAATGGATTAACGAGGCTTATATTACACGAGAAGGATAAACGAAAGACGTTAAAATGCGTTCGATCAGAAAACGAGAAACCCTTTCGATATCGCGCTTCGATATTCTCTCTTCCTCTTTCTGCGAGAACAAGAATTCAACCTGTTCTTTTATTCTTTTTTTTAACAACAAGCTTTTCTCGAGAATCCAGTAAGAAAAAGTCGTTTGAGATTTCTTCTCCTTCAGTTTTTAAGTGCCCAAAGAGAGAACGAGAAAGAGAGAGAAAATCGAACCGTCTTAAGGGAGTTGGAAGTACGATAAGCTGAGAGATCGGAAGAAATTCTTCATTTTTTCTTTCCTTATATTTGCATTTCTAAACTCGATTCGAGCCCCTTCAAATTCCTCATTATTTTTGTATATTTTATTTTATTTTATTTTATTTTACGGAATAGACCCATTAATAAAAAAAAGAAAATACAATTAGAAGTCAGGACATATTATAATACCAAAATAAAGATTATAACACACGTTGAAGATATCATTTCTTCTAGAAGAAATTGATTGGAAGAAAATATCAAAATGACGATGATATAGATTTACATAATATAAAAACATTCTATTAACCCTTAACGAGCGAATGCATTTTTTAAAACAATGACTAGTAGGTCGACGGATTTTTAAGAAATTGAGTGCTTTATTTCCAGAGCGAGAAAAGGTGCATAATTAATATTGTTTTATTTGATTTTATGGAAACTTACAGTAATAATAGGTAGCATATGAACAGATACGAACAGATATGAACAGATATGTCCATACAAAAGGATACTGAAGTGAAAATTTCAGAAAAATAATTGGAGTTAAAATAAACGAATAGATGCGCCATGCAGGTGGCATTCGTTTTTTAAGGAATATTTATAATGTCACGAGTATGACGGCATTCGTTCGTTAAGGGTTAATAAGACAGCTAAAATACCCATATGAGGTATGATGAGGTTCGATATATAATAACTCATTCCTTCTTAAGTTCTTAAATGAAACATTAAAAGATAAGAGATTAATGATATCAGGACAATTAATAAGATCTTTAGCAATTTGGCAAACGAATATAATATCAGAGATTATCCTTCTCTTACTCAACGTTAATAAGTTCATATGGTCGAGAAGAAAATCATAGTTATGAATTGAAAGGCATATGATGACCACTATTTTTGGAAATGAGTGCTATAAGGAGACCAGATAACACTACTGTATTCTAGAATCGACTCAACTAATTGACAATAGAGAATTTTCAATGTATTAGTATTATAAAATGCTCGGACATGGTTCATTTTATTCTATAAAATGAATCCAAGCGTATTAAGATTACGAGAAATAATATTATCGTAATGAAATTGAAAAGATAGATCCGAGGAAAATATAATACTAACATAAGATATTTAATGGAATCTAATGGAATCTAATGGAATCTAATGAAGATAACTTATAAAAATTATTAAATAATCGCAAATTATTATATAAAATAAATAAATCAATAAATCAATAAATCGTTTTAACATGTAAAAATACGTATAATCTAAAATCTGATTCAAAATATCTAACGATTCAGAATGAAAAAAAAAAGAAGAAGAAATTTTGAGAAAAACAAAGCAATTGACTTTATCAATGCAAAATGTAAATTCAAAGTGAGAAGATAGAAAACCACAAAGAGTTAATCAACTTTGTGAAACTCGAGATATTTAATCTTTCTAAAAGAAGGCGAAAACTTTTTATTTACCCATGGAAAAAAAAGAAAAGAGACAGGCTAAGCTTCGATTACTACTTCTTGCATTTTCTATCCTTGATATATCTAAAGAGTAAAACTTTTCGTTTCTTACTTTACAAATAAGAGGAAGAAAAGGGGAGGGGGAGAGGAAGAGATAGAGATAGAGAAAGAGAGAGAGAGAGAGAGAGAGAGAGAGAGAGAGAGAGAGAGAGAGAGAAGTAGGTCCATACGTTACCTTTTTCATCAGTTTGGCAGTGACCCAGGATGGAGGCCGTTACGGCTAAGAACATTAGCAGTCCCATGTCGTTGAGAAACATTAGGCTCCCTCGTAGCTTTATCCCAGAGTTTTCTAGTAGAATGTAAGATGAAAGAAAACAGAAAGAGAGAGGTAAAAAGTAATAGAGAAAGAAGGAGGGTTGCTTTTCTAAGGTAGGTAGGTGGTATAGGTGTAGTTAGGTATGTCCAAGTAGTAGCAGTGGCTAGCTAGCTGGCTAGAGCTAGCTGGCTAGAGCTAGCAGGCGGTGGCTGGCTCTTACTGGATATCGATTCCGCGTGACGTGGGTTACAAAACGCTGTTTACAACTTCTTCCTATTTTCCTTTTTTCTCTCGAGAAGGCTTAGGATTAGAGCGTACTTTTCCCATCCATTTCACTTTCGGCAGCGGCGTCGTAACGAGCCTCGTCGCAGGGGTCGTCGCAGGGGTCGTCGCAGGGGTCGTCACAGGAGTCGATTCGTGTCCGCTCGACGAGAACTTCTTCTAAAGCTTTTTTCCTCTAGGAACGTGAGAATATCTCTATCTTTCTCAAAAAAAAAAACAAATAGAAAAAGAAAAGTAAAGAAGAAAGCACGTTGTCCTCAGATTTTTGCACAGGAGAAAAGAACGAACGATTTTTTCTTCTTTTTCCTTGATAGACGCGTGTTTAGAAAAATTTCGTTGTCCTATTTTTTGGTTGATTGTATTTATTCGTTCTCTATCTTTCTGTCCTATCCTTTCTTTTAACTCAAAACACTATTCACACAGTTATACTCAATCGATTCTTTCGACTTGTTCTTCGGTGAAGCTGCAAAAGTAATGATGCTTGGGATGTTTCTCGTGTTGCTCGAGATACCTGTGTCGGTGTGTGAGATACTCTGTTGGTAAATGTGATGGTTGTTCCTCGTCGACGTTGTCATCGTCTCTCTCTCTTAGCGTCTATCGAGGCTGCTGGCATCGTTGAGAGCACACCTCTATATCCAACGGCGAGCTCGGTCGATTCTCTGCAAAGACCAACAACGGGACACGGCACGTTTTCGTTTTACCACGATCGCCAGGCCGACAGGAAAACGAGAAACAACACTACTACTTCGGGTAACGATCGAAACTCTCTCTCTCTCTCTCTCTCTCTCTCTTTCCATCTAGTGTTACATGTTACTTTTCCATTTTCCTACATTTATTGTCTTCGATTGACTATCTATTTCAGGATAACTATTTCGTCATTTTTCAAAGGATTACATTTTGATAGATTTTATTGACAAGTAGATCAAATTAAGACAAGTTTGCATACGAACGTAAAAACTTTCATTCTCTCTTCAATCTAGCATGGCGTTACTTTTATATACTCCACCATTTACTATTTTCAGTCGACAAAATCTATTTAAAAAAAAAAGCTTCAACAAATTTATTGACAAATCAAATACTAGACGAACTATGAGCGAACAGATTTGTTTCGAAGAGGCATCCATCCTTTCTCTCCCTTTCTTTTCCTAAAGTTTTTTAAATACGATTTTTTTCGGTTTACTCGAAAGCTTGGGATACTTGTCCCTGATTAGCGGAGGAAAATGAAACTCTCTAGCGAGTCTTTTCGAGCTTAAGCTCCCACTCGGATTTACCCCCGTTTTTTCGTTGGATCTCATTTGCAACGAGGGACAAAAACCGACAAACAAAATGTTCTTTCTCTTTCTATCGTCCACCAAAGCGTATAACTTTCTACTGTGTATCTGTTTTTTCTTCTCTCTCTCTCTCTCTCTCTCTCTCTCCCTCACGTTCTTGTTTCCCATCCTTCTCGTAACCTGATCGCACGCCAAACACAACTCGGTGCCAGGGAAAAAAACACCAAGCTATATTTCTATTCGACGAACGAACCGAGCGCAAAACAAACCGGCAACCCTTTCTCCTTCCGACCGGATTTCCACTACTCTCTCATCCTCTCTTATATAGACATATACCATGATCCATGCTCGAACAAATTCGCGAGCGTGAACCGGCTTGTTCCACTCCCGAGACTAAGTTACGTACGTGCTATGTTCGATAAATTTTCAGAGAATGAAATAAAATAGAAAACAAAAAAATATCGGGGAGGGAGTAAAAGTACTTCAATTGTGTCCATTGGTTATCGTTTTCAAATTCTTTCTAGAATCATTTTCTTCTTTTTTTAATTTTATTATAATACATATGATAAATTGCACACACGTTAACAATTATTTTCAATTTTTGTTTAATAACTAATTGTAAGTAATTAGATAATTTAAATATATAGATTGAAAAGCATTATACGCAGCATTATACGCAGCATTATACGCAGCATTATACGCAGCATTATACGTAGCATTATATTTTATTATAAATAACAATTATTTAATTATATGATAAGAAAAGTTAACGATTATAACCGTTTTTTGTGTCACGACTTAAGAGATATTTAACTATTAACACTTTGAGTGCGACGGCGATTTTGCTAAATCAGAAAGTAAGTGGATAAATACGAAATCTCGAATTCAAAATGATCTGTATGGATTATTGATATCCAGCAGTTTTATTGTTTTATATTTTTTATAAATAATAATTTACTCGTTTTATTTAAAAATAAATTTGCTACAACGTTGAACTTTGTTTACTATAGTTTCAAGGAAATTAAATTAAAAAGTAATTAGATAGGGTACTATAGTAAGTAAAAATCGATCATGTTAATTTATGAAAGAAAGGAATTAAAGTATATCAGGAGATATGATTACCTTTAATGGAAATATTCTTTTATGGAGGGTTAAAATAAATTTTGTCGAGCCTTTCCAAGTTGTAATTTTGTAGAAATAAACGAATAGAAATGTAAGTTTAGGTAATTTGAGAGATCGTAGTTGAGAGTAGTGGAACTCGATGAGTGTCGAGGTGACTAGAACGATTTTGGGAAGATGATGAAGAAGAAGACGAGAAACGTTTGAACTCAAACGATCGATGCCACACGGTAGATTCGCAATGTTTCGTAGAAAATAAATCTCTCTCTTTCTCTCTCTTTCTCCCTCTTTATATCTTAATGAGAATTGATTCTAAATTAAAAATCAAAATAAAATAAAATAAAAAACGAAAAAGTAACAAGATATTTATAAACTTTATTTAAACTAGATTTTTAAAGAAAATTATGGATGATATTAACTGATAGACAGAAATGATTGCTTAAATTGTCATTCAAAATTTGTCATTCAAAATTTGTCATTCTAGGCAATACTTAATCGTGCATCTTGTTGCATAAGCATGTACCTTCATTTGAATATCTTTCAAATAGGTATCCTTTAACGAAAGAAAAGCGAGAGCAGAAAAATAAAAAATAGAAGAACGGCTGATCTCCTTTCACACGCCGTTTCTCAAAACGTTCACGTTTTCCAGCTGCCAGGGAGAGAAACCGATCCGCTTCGGAAAGCGGATTCGAACATGCGAATGTTACTCACGTCCGTCGGAAATGCAAGTTCCCTTTATAAGGTCTTCGGAGTCGGCCGTTTGGCGACACGAAGAAAAGTTTTTTGAAAAAGGGAAGGCTTTTCCTAAGGACTAGTAAGGGAGAAATAAAAAAAGAAAAGTTTCTCATCGTAGAGATTGAGATTGGATAAGAAGAAGTTACCGGTTAGAAAAAGAAATGTCTTGGAAATTCTATTCATCCTTACTTTTTTCCTTTCTCTATCTCACCATATTTTTCTTCACCTTTATCACGTTCTATAGTACCTTTACGTTGGCGTTAGTCGCTAACGAGTATCTAAAAGCGTACGAGACGGCGTTAGTATCTCGAATCGCGTCATACCGGCACGTAGGTGAGTGCAGATTTTCTTGGAGAAAAATCAGTCGAGAAGGATGTTTCGTTGATGAGAGAGTAAGCTCAAGAGTATAAGAGGGAGGAAGATAGAGAAAGATAGAAAGAGAACGTGGCCAAGAGGTTCAAAATTTGCATCCTTGTTTGAACCGTGACCGTTCTCTCTATCGCTATTTTCCCCATTCCGGTCTTTTTCTCTTTCTCTCTTTCACTTCCAAGCAGTGAGAAAGTCGAGGACCCGTGTAATGGCTCACGTAGGTGAACCTCTGCACGCGGTTGAAATTTAAACCACCAGCAGCACCACCAACACTATTACAACTACCACTACTAGTATACTAACAGACATCATCACGAAATACACCACCAGAGCACTAGCACAATCACCTACCCTCTTTTATGATACCAATTCGATAGAAAGAGAAATAGAGAGAGAGATGGAGCACATGTAAGATAAGTGAGAGAACGAAAGAGAGAGAGAGAAATAGCCTAACACCTCTTCAGTTTCATATCACAATTCGGAGCTTGAACAAAGCACGTTATGTTCTAGTAAGTAAAGAAAGAAAGAGAGAGAGAGAGAGAGGGGGGGGGGGAAGAAAAAAAAATAGAGAGACTAGTGACTTTTCCTTGTTGATTTCATCTAAAAGAACTAAACTTGCACCTGGTACCTTGATGCACTAATACACGCTCGTTTCTTCTCATCTCTTGTTTGCTAGGAAAGCTAGAAAAAAGTGAATGATTGATGGCTGAACGCCTTGGAGGGTTGGATAGACACACAGAGAAAGAGAGATCGAATGAGGAATATAAAAGAGAAAGATAGAAAAACCTCGAGGTTCGACCGGTCGACCCTCGGTCTTCCTCTGCCGCACGACGACTGAATCTCTTAAGGGGTGGACCGGGGAGGCTGCGCGCAGGGCCGACCCCGCACCTCCCAGAACCCCTATCCGCTCCTTCTCTTTCCAACTAACAGCCGCCGGCCAGTGGTGGCGCCGCAACCAACTGCGTGCATGTTGAGATCCTACGCCGACGCCGATGATGCCGTCGATGACGACGACGACGACGACGACGACGACGACGCCGACGACGCCGACGACGCCGACGACGCCGTTGCTACTGCTCCAGACTTTGAGTGTCCAACTTGTATCATGTAGATTGTTTGACCCCGACAGTTAACCGGAGATATCGAATTCGGTTCTTCATTCTTTCGACACGTTATTTTCAAAGCTTTTCCTATCGGATTATTTCCCTTTGTGATGCTTTTTTATAATCTATATTTTTTCTCTTTTATATTTTCTTTCTATTTTTATATTCTATGTTTGTTTAAATATTATTTTTAATAAATATACATACTTTTTTTTTATATGAGAGTACATTATTTTAATATGCACGCTTTTGTAAACTTTGAATAGTGTATTCGAGCTTTTAGATTCAGAATAACGTTAAGAGTATACTGTTTCATCACGTTGCACAAAAGTGTATATACATACATATTTCTTTTTAATATTCCTAATAATTATATTATATATAAGATGCAATGTATTTCAATATATTTCTATAATTATTATACAAAATTTTTTATCTTAATAAATTATTCTTTCCACTTTTTTCGTATACTTCAAATTTTTATTTTAATTTGTACTTAATGTTTCTTAGTGATTCTTCTTTTTTAAACGAGAAAAAAGTCTTTTTAAAAGATTTGTAATAAAATAATTCTGTTATCTTCTCTTTTTACAAAACTAGAATCATGATTCATAAAGGTAAGATATTATATATAATATTTTTCATTTCATAATAATTGATTTATGTATTACAATATAAAATAAGTTTAATTAATGAACGTATTCACTTGCATATTATATTTTTGCTTTTATCTCTCCTATAATATTTTCATATTATAATTCCTGTTTTTTATATCCTTTTTTTTATTGCTTTTTTATATCCTTTTTTTTATTGCTTTTTTTTATCCTTTTGCTAGATATATAATGAAGTAACTTTCTTCTTTTCTCTGATTAAAAAAATTGAAATCATTACTCTTAATGAGAATAATGTGTAATATATTTATTATAATGAATTCATATTCTCTAATCTTCTATTTATATCAAATTAATTTGGTAGTCGTGTTAAGTTCATTTATATTATTTTTCAATTGTTTCTTGTTGATAATTATTATGGGATTTTTATCCTTTTAAAAGATATAGATATTTAATAAAATAATTTGAGAAAATTAAATTTAAAATTGCACACATTGAACGTGTATATGTGAACATCAAAGTTTCCTCACACATACATCTACGAAATCGATATTTAAGTTCTTTCATTATTGCTAATTGAATTAAAATTGATTTGTTTGTAATTTCTCTTATTGGTTTGTTATTGTAAAATATAGATATTTAATTAGAGAAAATTTAACGAAATTTAATAATATTACACATCATACTAAAAGTGTATGTGTGATAAAAGTTTTCTCGCAGATGTATAAACACATCCACACACAAAATAAACACTTGAGTTGAGTTATTGTCTTTTATTCTTACTTTTTAAGTTTAATTCAACTTTTAATTTTTTTTTGTTTTTATAGAAAAAATAACATATGCAATCCGTATGTGGAAACTGATTGATTTCGTAAACGTTCTCTAAAGCACATTGTACTATCAATATTACGTACTGGATTATCTCATCGTATTTGGAACGTTTGGTTGATTCATTGTATTAAACCGTCTCAATGATATTTTATTCATTGTTATGATGACAAAAGCATTGCTTTCAATCGATGATATCGATGAGAGATATGTACTCCAAGTTAATGGTAATTTTGTCATCAATACAAATTCATCATCTCGTGCTGGGTATGTTGAAATAATAATCTTAACACCATACGCTTACTATAAACTATAAGATATGAAAAATGTAAAAGAAAAGTATCACGCTTGCTTTCTACTTTCACGATTCACTTTATTTCAAAGAGAATTTTTAAAGAGCAACGATGAGTTTCGAAATATTTCACGTCTAATGTGTTCTCAACTAGAAAATAATGTTTAAATTGCAAAAATGAATTCATTTATATCTTTTAAATATTTATGGTCTTTGTTTTTGTGATTATTTTCTATCATTTCTTTTTATAAAAACATTCTATATAATACCTAGATAAAACTTTTCATTTGGAATAATTTTCTTTCATTACGTCGAAAATGATTTTGTTAATTTTACCATTGGCAGAGAATATTTAATAGAGTCAACGTATAAATTTCTTTCGTTTATTCGGAATGTTTGATCTCTGGATTGCGTAGATTCGTTTCGTTTAGTAGGAAAATGTTCGTACCCTTTCGCAATTCCCTTCGTTACCGGCACCGGATGTCGATTTAATAAAGAAGCTATGTCTGTAATTTAATAAAAGATTTTGAGAATTAATTCGTCCAGCCGCTTGAATAACGTTACGATTGAATTTTCCTGTCCAGCCGTTTATCCAATGGAATTTCACATTCCGGAATATCGTCAGTATAATGGCATCTGTACATATACTCGCAACATCTACATATTTTCTGTAGATAATTTCTCATGAAAAATCTTTAGCTTTTGTGTTTTCGAATAGAGAGAAACACAAATCAATATGAGTTTTTTATTATAAGATATAATAATGGACAAGATCTGCATACATTTATGCAAGAAAAACTGCATCGAAAAAAGTATATCTTACTAAAGGAAATAATTAGAAATTTGATTGGTCAAATTTTATAATATAAGAGTATGAATAAGAAATACAATATTTTTTCAGATTATTATATAAAAATTTCTTTTTTTATATAAATGAGTAACTTCAATTAAAAGTTATTACAAAAAGTGTTCTATGTTTGATTAGTCGAATCGATAGAAATTTGATTAATTTCGACTTATGACCAAAGAAAGTGCAAAAACAAGAAAAAGTTTATATTTCTTTATTGAAATATTTGAATGGTACTCGAGATGATTTTAAGAAAAAATAAACGAGAATTTCTAATTAAAAGTTTTTTCAGAACTTAAAACTTGCTTTAGTCTCCTGGATAGTAATATTTGCGATTTATTTTATTTCCCAAAGGAATTCTATTAAATAAAGTTTCAATTCATATTATAAATCTTTGTTACCATTGTTACTACTTATTTTTTTATTTGTGCTCTTTACTATTGATTGATCATTAGCTATAAATTCTTTTTGGTTAGAACAATTGATCTATAAGACAATTGTTTCACAATACAAATCATTTCAAAGACAAATTAATTGTGAGCCGTAATTAGTTATACTTATGTTTGAACCGTAATAATTAATACATTTAAAATATAATCAATGATATTATTTAAACCATAATAATTGATATATTTCAATTGTAACAAATAATATATCGGAATTTATTGATATGCTAAAAAACCATAATTACTAACATATTGAAATTATTGTCACTGAAATGTTTATAGCATAATTTCTGATATTTTAAAACTATAATTACTGTTATATTTTAATAATAACCATTAATACATACGAACTATTATCACTGATATGCTAAAACTGTAATTACGGGTATATTTGAAAAAATAATCACCGAACAAACGAGACATCCCCTTTTTTTATTTTTTTTTATTTTTTTTATTTTTTCTATTACCAAGAGTAAAAGATATCGCGAACAAGCATCTATTATTATCCTATTTCCCCGAACGATCGTCGCGACAGCTGGCATGAGTTTTACTTTTGTATCCATGGGGCGTACGCGTCTTCGTATTCGGTGAAGTAGGAACTTGCCAGAGAATAAGAGGGCGGAGACGGTGCTTGTTAAAAACTTATCCAGAGCGATCTTTTTGTACGCTATAGAAAGTTTCGAACGTTCGAATAGCTTGCCGAACATTCACGTGAACTGGCTTTCTATTTATGGAACAAATAGAGGGAAATTATAGAATTTGCTTGGGGAAGTTAAAAAAAATCAGAAGGCTAAACACTCGAGGTCACGATGACGATTCTCACGTAAAATAGAACTCGAATTGTATAACAAAACTTAATGAATATTTTTAAAATTAAATTAAGTTAGTAATTTTTCTTTAGATACAGAAATAAAATATATAACCTGACAGGTACAAGGCTGACATACACGAGGAGATAGTTTTTGAATTACGAAAAGAGCGAGAATGAGAGAGGGGGGGGGGGGAAGAAAGGATAGAGCTATTTCCGTTTTCAAGAGTGGTTATCTCCGTTAATAACGTACATGAAGTAGTTTGAAGCAAATTGTTTGTGACATAACTTCCATGAAGGAAAAAGGGTTAAGAGATAGACGTTAACACTTTTTAAAAAGGCTTTCAAATGAAACCCCTTGTTGGTCTTAAGATTTTTCATAACGATCTAAGATTTTCAAGGAATATATATACTTGATGATTAATGTCAATTTAATTTTTTATCTCGAATGAAATAGAAGTAAGGAGGCCCTCGAGTAAATCTTAATATTCTTCAGGCTTCAAAGATGGTTCCTTCTTACTTAACTCACGAATTTAAATGAAAAAGCATGCTACTACTACATTTCTTTCTCTTTCATTCTCTCGTTCATTCATAAGCCACTCGAAAACGTAGATACTCGAGCTTATAATCACTGGCCATTTCAAGGTAGAAATTAACGAAGTGTGACTCGTAGAAAAAAGAAAGGAGAAAATGCGAGAGAGAGAGAGAGAGAGAGAGAGTAAGTTACTGACAGGACATATGAAATGAAGTTAAGAGTAAATATTTGTTCGTCTCTCGGCGGGTAGAAAATCGAAACTGCGTTTGAATTCGTCGTTGAAGTAAGCAACGAAAGGTCAAACTGAGAGTAGAATTATGTCGTATATACGAGACATCGCAAACGAAGTTAGAGTCATTCTAAAACGAGTCAAAGTCAATATCTACTCTTTTCCCTTCTTTTTTTACCCCTGTTTTTCGCTAAAGTCAAGTAACAGTCATTTTTATCTTTTTTACGAAAAGAGTCCTTCCAAGTGTTATTTGAAACGTTTGCCGTACGTTCTTATTTCATTGGAAAGTTTTACGTGACAACTCGTTTTAGTTGGAGTAGGGGTTTTCCTGCTGAAAACCAACTTGTTCTCGTTGGTCAGCTCGCGAAAAGGTGAAGGGCCGAGGAACATTCATGTGGAACACGATATTTTTCCTTCTCAACCCATCTTTCTCCTTTCACTTTGCCTTTTTGAAATTTATTTTCTCGCGGGAGGCATTTTAGGAAGATAAGTAATAGCAAGACAACATGGCGGATGGTTGCTCAGTTGCGAGCGCCACTCTCAAACGCCAAATTTATTAATATTTGCTTGTGAATAAAGATTGAATTTAATATTTCTTTAATTATTTATTAAGTTTATCTACGAGTGTGTTAATTTCACTTACATATAGCCATTTTTAATGTTGTCCGATTTGTAACAGATTCATTAATCTAATTATGTTGATCTTTTTAAGTCATTCAAGATAACTGATCTCCTATGTTAGTTGAAAATTAACTTACATTAAACGTTCAAAAATTGTATTTTATTTGAAAGGACGAACGAGAGCTTTAGAAAAAATTATATTTTCACTACATGTGTCTCTTTCAAATAACATAATTTTTTCAAGATTTTCAATGTCCAACCATGTATAACAAATTTGTAATATAACTTTGGTTGAAGCATGCTGCAATATTAAGGAAATTCTATCATCATTAGGAACTTTACGATCACTCAATCGAGTGATCAAAACATACAAAATTTCATTTTTCAAGTTGAAGGTTACTTAAAAAATAATATTTCATTATAGAAATATGCGTATAAAAAGGATTTCTATTTATACAGAAAGTAACATTGATTTTAAGACACCTGGTAATTTGACATTGTTTTACTCGTTTTGGTGATAGTACTATAAGCTTGTATCACCCTGCATAAAATATTATTTAAAAAGACTTTCTTCTTTTATCTTCTCTTTCATACCTTTTCTATTTATAGTAAAAAAGAAAGAAAGAAAGAAAAGAGAAAAAAGAAAAGTAGAAGAAGGGGGTTTCGTTTTCGCCCTCTATCTCATCTACTCGTGGTAAACATTTTTGACCGCAGCCCTCCGATACAGACAGAGGGTGTACGTCGACCTCTTCGCAAGAAGAAAGAAGGAGTTTATAAATATTTCGCAGTTTTGGCTCGTCCCCTTCTCTCTTTCTCATCTGGTCTCGTCTCTTCCTTATACACGCTAGAAAGTAATGTCTGAAGAAGAAGAAGAAGAAGAAGAAGAAGTAGAAGAAGAAGAAGAAGAAGAAAAAGAAGGCTTTCTACTCTCCAGAGAACGTTTTCAACTGAATATGTTAAAAAGAACTTGTCCAAAGGAACGATTCACTTACATTTGACGAATATACACGGTTTCCACTTCTTTTATCGGTCTTTTTAAGAGATCAATGACATTCTCCTTTAGTCTCGTCTATTTTCTTATTTTTTCTTTGGTATCTCTATGCTTTTTTTTTGTCAATTTTTATCTTCTTAATAGAATAGAAGAATATTTTTTCCTTTATTTATTTTACATGGCAAAATATTATAGACTTATGAGTTTAATAATTTTTATTAATTAATATTTCAACAAAAGCAATTGATTTAAGAAAGTTTTTATTTGCTTCTTCTTTGGAAATTATTTTATTCTTTGGGTATTAAGAGAATACTTTTGTTTTGTTTATGTATGAAGGTATAATGCAACATGGCTTCTCTTTGCTAAGTTATAAAATAAGATGAAAAAAAAAATTACAAAATTAAATCGTAAAGTTCGAAAAAAGTTTCTTTATTGTCGAACTAAATATTTCTTTAGTATTTCCTATAAATTAAGGAGCTGATGAGAAACTTCGTATTCTGTTTAAGGCAATTTTTAATTAATTATTGTTTTTCTTATCTGTATTTTATTTAAATGTTAATCAAAAGGTCTACTTCTCTGCGTTAACTCAACATATCTATTGTACATAAATTGTTGTGAGTATGTATTAGAGAAAAACTTATAATGTGAAATATCAAAATCGACTAGACAACGCATATCATTTTACTAGCATCACTTAAAAGTTGCAAGTATATTGTTGATTCGTAGTATCCTCTTTTCTACGTTTCTGTTTTGAGGATGAAATATAAGAGAGAGGGAGAATGAATAACGAACGATTTCGAAACTATTAGCCGTCTGACGTTCACTTGAAGGCCAAAAACGAGGACGGAAGTCGAGAACTAAACTAGACAGCGAGAGCAAATTGTTTCGGGCCACGTTAATCCAGAGGTTAGTTTTGCCCGTTCCTAGCCACATCCGGAAGCACGAGTAAGGTTCTATACGTGCGATTGCAGCATTACGTGACTCACAGGCGATTTGACGATACGATACGATACGCGAATAACTGCCATTTTCGATGCCAGATCGTTTCTATATTGATCACGAATATTTGTATATAGTATATGCATATAGGCATATACATTCATGCATACTTCTACTATCTTTTGTATGTATTTGGTTGCCCGGAAAGCTGGTGCAGATTTCTTACAAAATCATTTCCCCCCTCCCTCTCCCCAATCAATTTATTAAATATTTATACAATAATCATACATCTGTTATTCTTCGAAATAGTGTCCATTATTTTCAATGGTCCATTTTATATAAAAATTTTCTTGTGAAGGAATACATAGATTTTCAATGAATTTAATATCATGTTATATAGTTCACATATTATATATATATATATATGTAAAGTATACACACAGACAAGTGCTAGAGACACATATACACATACACAAACAGTCTTTTATAAAGAGAGAGAGAAAGAAATAAATGGATAAAGAGAGAGAGAGAGAGAGAGAGAGAGAGAGAGAGAGAGAGAGAGAGAAACACAGAGGAAGCTCATCCTGATAGAGAATAATATCGATGAAACGAAAGCTGTTTGTTCGTTCCAAGTCCGGGTACGACTAGAATGATATTTTCAAAGGAATACGTTTGACATCAACGGTAGATCGAGAAAAGAGTTCAAAGGTATTGGAGAATCCGCGCGGACGACGTTTTTCAGATCTTTATCACTTTGACGTCTCGAAGAAATAGGGAAAAGTCACGAGGTCATATTATGCAAAAACGATCACTTTTTTTATAAACAACATTCTTCATGTTTTTCGGAATTATAAATACTCACGAAAGTACTTCCACACTTATCATGAAATACTTTATTAATAATAGTAAATATGTTATGTATATATAGACAATACTTATATATATATATATATATAGATATATTATTCACATTGTTGGTAGGTACGATTCTCTACATTATCTAGGTAAAGTTTTAAGTAAATTTATTCTTTTATTGATTTTTGTTCATATGACTTTTCGGAGATTACATACGAACATAAAGAAGAAAATTCAACATAGTTTAAAATGCATTTGATACAAACATGAGATTTGTTAGTCAGACTTGTATAAAATTTATTATTTAAACATAATTAAGGAGTTCACGATAAGTATACTAATATTACTCGCCACGCCAAGATATCTCTCGACAAAGCTGCAAATGTCAAGTCGTAAAGAAATATATTTTTACGTTTCTGCTCTCCGTTATCGTAGTCATGGGAGTTGTGGGGTGAGAGTGAGAGGTGAAGGGTGAAGAGTAAATGGGTGGGAAAAGGGGTAAGAGTAGGGTGCTGGCGGTGGCATATAACTCTTTTACGTACCGCGTGACCGAGTTGTTTGTGCACTTGGAAAATATGCAAATTAAAATTGTTCGTAGTATCTTTCATTGCGCACTAGTCTGCGAAATATGACCTTTGACCTCGCCGCCGGTAATATGTGGACCATAGTTCCCCTCCAATATGAAATAAGATCCCTTCGAGTTATCGATACTTTAATGTTCAGCAAAACTTCCTAGTAGATTTCAGTCAATTTAGGGAGTAATGCTTAAATAATGGTGAAAAACATAAAAGAAAATTCTATGTTTTTTTAGTGACAATGATTATTTTAACATTATCTGTTAAAAAATTAATTTCATAATAAGTAATAAAAAAAGCCATATACTATAATAGTTATAATTTATTGTTACATGTAAGTACTTTTAAAAGAGTAAATAATTACTTGGACCTGTGTCGGTAATAACAATATAACGTTGAACCGACTCAAATGCTTTTTTAAATTTATTTTATAATTTATTTTATAATAAAAATAATGTTAATATACAAAATAAATAAAAAATATATTTTTTCCATTTTCTGATTTACAATTGTTCCATGTTTATAATTACCGACACATATATGTGCCCATAATTATGAAAGTGGTCTAAGTCATATATTTCTTGTTTCGAGATATTTAATAAATTGCATTTGAATACTAAATGAATTCCATGTAATGTTGGAATTACAACCACTATCTAGTGGTTCATTTTTGACAATATCGTCAAGATTATATTGAATTAATATAGTTGAAAATAATGTGGCGTGAAATAACTGATAAACTCTTTTTTTTTTAATTTTGATTTAGACCACTTTCATAATTATGGGCATATATGTCTATTTATATGTATATAATAGGTCACTAAATAAGTCCAGATTCTGCCACATATATGACAATACTTTTGACAGACCCATATGATTTCTAAATAGTACTAACCTTCAAACGATACATGTCCAAATTTCATAACATTCTGACAATTAGTTTACAAGTTATCCCTGTTTTGTAGCGACTTTCACCGGCTGTTGTCCACTCAGCTGAGGATCTTTTTAAGATCGCTTGAGCTCCTATGTTCAAGCGAGATAAAGAGGATTTCTTGCGTCGGTATGTGGCAATAGATGAAACATGAATCCGTTATTACACGCCTAAATCAAAAAGATATATATATATGTATATCGATTGGAGCTAGTGAAAATTATGATTTTGCTTAGAGATCCAATTTGTGTAATTCTGAGGCTTGGAGCGAGGTAAATTGATTAGGATGTACTGCAGACTTGATTAAGAGTTGGAATCCGATTATCTCGGCACTAATTAGACAGGTGGTGTTAGATAAATCGAAAGTAAGAGAAGCTATAAACGAGAGATTCGATTGTTAAGAATGTTGAACGATATGTCAACGTATTATACTATAATTATCATGACGAATTGTAAAAATAGGATCAATAATTCGATAAAATATCAAATATTTCTACTTTATATTTCTTAGTTAAAATGTAGTCACAAGTAACTTAATGAAATTAGAAGTGGAAATTTTCCACTATCCTATGTGATAGTTATAATAGTATATAATAAAAATCAAATAATTATTCAATATAAGATATCTTCCATAATTCCATTTAATATTCCTTTCTCTTTCTCTCTTTCTCTTTCACTTAGCTAACGTTTAATTAATAATAATTATACAAGATTAGAAATTTTGCGCGACCGTTATAATGATCGGTTTTTTTATATTGCAAATGTCAGATGGAACCAAACAAGTAACTTTTCCTATACTTCTATTTCGGTGAAGATAATACTATTCCAGAATCTGTAGTTCTCAACATATCCTCCAAGAGCAATGAATTTGAAAATATTAGTTCTCTTATTTATTAGAGCTGTAACAGAATTCAAATATTTTTCGGAAGACACGAAATGATACACAGATCGATAAATACATCTCTCACTCACTCACTCTCTCTCTCTCTCTCTCTCTCTCTCTCTCTCTCTGTGTCTACGTTATGTTATGATGCAACAAGGAATTTATATACCAGAAGAATAAAATAATAGATTATTAAAGAGACACTAAGCATATTCAACGAACTAAATTTCATAGCAGTTGCCGAAAGAACGAACAGAAGTCACGTATTCTTGTTTATCGATGATTCAAGATAATCTTCGCGAATATAGAAGCAAGAACTTCGATAAAATAAAGCTTGGTTAATTACATTCAAAATAATCGAGTTCTCATTGTTACTTACTATAACTTACACAAACTAAGATAAGATTACCTTTATCAAATAAAAAGTAGAGAAATTTGATAAAGTTACATACCATGTTGTATTATTTATTCAGTCATACAAAATTTTCTTATTTGATGAATTCTTCTTCTGAATAAAATCAAGCATAGATCCAGGATGATTGTAGAACTGAAACAGATACTAAAAAAACATTAAACATATGATTGATAAAAATCTTTAAGAAATCTTTGATTCATTGCACAAATATTTCGAATAAGGATATTTTTCTTTTAATTATTTTTAATAATTAATTTCAAATGTTACGTTTATGTGCGTGCTTTCAGAAATGACAACTGCAATATCGCGCTTATTCGTTGCAAAACGAAACGTATTGACGTGGATGTTCAAAATACCATGAGATAGAGAGAAAAAAAGTACGAGGAAAATAGAGAACGGTCAATGCGTTTATTATAGGTATATCGTGAATCGTGTTAAGTAGAGGCGTTAACGTTGTTCGAACTATATAAACTCTTCGTATTCGTGTGTCCAATCGTTAATTTTATTAAATCCTTCCCATCGAAGTCGGTTTATATGGCAATTATTTAATTAAAGGACATTGCGACCTTTTATACTTTTATCTTTTACAATATGACCAATTTTAACAAATTAAAACGCAACTCTATCAAATATAGATAGTATACTTTGTCAAACATATTGATTTCTTAAAATTTTCATTAACTAAATTATCTGATTGTTTTTTATTTCTATTTTATGTGCGTTATATATCGTAGGTGGGTAATTTTCAAAACATATTCAAATACAAACCTATATGTTGTTTTGTTCAATTCTCCAGGATGAATACTATTTTCTTTTAAACTGTTTTCTTTTATTATAATATTTAGAACATTTGTAAATTTGTTTTAGAAAGAATATTATAAGAATTTCTATAATCGACAAAATTCGTGAAAAAATTTCTATGTATAAATATTTATAGTTTGTGTAATATATCGTTCGATTAAAACTTTTGTCCGAGTATTACCTGTATTCAAAACATCCCACATAATTTAATGATTGTTCGATTAACATTGCACGATTGATCTTATATAGAGTATATCGTATTTAATAGCAATATCAAGAAGCTTAGATTTCAAAAGTATACAAAACGTCTTCAATTTAAATCGCATCACCGGTACGCTTACATTTATAAAAGTTCTACATAAGATTTGTTTTACGAAATTACAATTATTTTTTTGTAAGCGATAAATTAAGTTAATTTGTTAACAAGTAATTGAAAAATATACAAATGTGTGTATTTGAAACCAAGTATTTCAGTTAAAAACAATTCGAATAGCATGAATTCTATTAGATTTGGCTTTTATTTTCGTATCTAAAATGGGAAATTGTTCGAGTTATCAGAGAAAAGATTTGAACAGTAGGGAATGTTAAAGCCGGTAAAAGCATATACCTAATAGCTCGTATATTAAGGTAGGAATTTTCCGATGAAAATGCCATATATCTCATACGTTTTCGCTAGGATGAAAATATCAAGAAATGGAGGATTGCTATCGGTCCTTTCGTTTAATTACTCGAGCCAAAATTAATATCTTTTTTGATTAATCACGTTGATTTCATATTTTGGTTTTCTTTTATTCTTTTTATTTATTTTCCATTATGTTTGTTATAGAAACTCATAATAAAACGTCAAACTGTATATTGTACAACGTATAAGTATATTTATACATATTCGTTTTATACTCGAAAAGCTTTAACTCGATTTTATAATTAATGTAATTATTTTATACTTTCTGCTAGTGCGTATTCTTTTTATTCATTTCGGCATTCGTATGAAATTCCATGAATTATTTTTACGTATGTATCCGTAAACCCTCGTATTATTCAAAGTCGTATCGTCCACTAAGAATGATATGCAAGAAATGTCATTATTACGAACATCTCATGGAAAATAATAAGCGTTGTTCTACGCCGTGTAAAGAAATAGAAAGAAAGAAGGAGAGGAGAGAGAGAGAGAGAGAGAGAGAGAACAAATCTTTTTTTTCTTTTTTTCTGTCTCAACATTAGAAGCAGGAAATGAAAACGTTGTTTTTTACATTCTTAATGATCTACCAAAGGTAATCTTACTAAATTGTAAATAAATTAGCTACCTTGTTTTATATGTATATGTCCATCATAATTAAAAAGATATTAATGTTACCGTCACCAGTGTTAATTATGGCCAAGTATTTTTTTTTATGAAATCAAAGTAAAAAATTGAAGTTAACTCTAAACTAATTCTAAAATTGTAAGAACTATCGCAGATAACATTAAAATTATTTTATTAACATATCAAATATTTTCGTTTTCTCGCATTTTAGAATTTACATTGATATTATCTTTAAGTCACCCTGTATATTTTATCAGAAAAAAATCTCTCGATGACAAACGTCATTCTTCGTTATTGTTATTATTCAGAACGTATTTCCATCAAACAAACATTTATCTTTATATTATTTCTTTGTTTCTTTTCCTTTAATTTTGTTTTAATTTCATTTTATTTTTATTTATTTGTATCTCTAATGTCACCCTTTTCTCCCATTGGAAGGAACACGTTTACTCTCTTTCTATGAGCGAATGAAACTCAAGGCGCCAAACGAAGTCTCCGAGTTCAGCTGTAGCTTAACTATACATAGTACGAAAATAAACTATTTATGAATCATTCCGAGAATACACATAATTCTCTTTCTCTTTCTCTATCTCTATCTCTGTTTTTTTTTAACCCTCGTAAGCACACACTCTGTTCATTTAACACATTCGTGTCGTTGAGGTTGCGTTTTATTTTGGTACTTTTAAGTCTAATGACTTTTTTCTTATTTTTCGTTTTACTTTTGTCCTCTCTCTCATTTTGTTTTTATTTTCTTTCTAATGCTTTTTAAGCACATCGATACATACAAGGTTTTGACCACTTAATGTTTCTACTATTATTAATTAAGAGATTTTTTTGCAAAATAGAATATGTAAAAACTTTTGGTAACATTTAATATACATATGTGTAATATTACAAAAAATAATTGTTATCTGTTGCATTTTTCATTGTATATTTTTTAAATATGTAAAAGTTTCGGACATTTAGTGGATAATTATTTTAAAATAAATAACGGACAAAAATAGTATATACATTTATTACATATATGAATTTTATGAAAAATAATTGTTATTCTCGTTTTATTTTATATTCTTTAAACGTAAAAAGTTTCATCTATATAACGCATTATTGTTTTGAAGCAACGAAATATTTTTAAATAACACAGGCTAAACTTTGTTTATTCTTTTTTTTTATTCTCCATTTAATGGATAATTATTGAAAAAAATAAATTCATATTTTCGTAGATTCTTTTTTAAAGTTAAACAGATAAAACTTTCGTGTTACTTTTATTATTAGATTTGTTAAGCAAATAAACAAATGAAGTATTGAGTTGTATGTTTGGATTTTGAGTTTGGCGAAATGCTAATTGCCAGCCGTGTACAATTACTGTTCAAATCGGCAAAGTTTCCTCATGATGTGGCATAATTTTCGCGACGATAAACTGACGATTTTCCAAATTTCACTTGTAACAGTATACACGTTCTATAAATGAAATTAAGCTTAACGCCGGATTAAGGGCACAGAGTTTGGTTAACTCTATCTCGTATAATGTTCGTTATAAATACGGAGTCATATAATCATCTCTTTCTGTACACCCCAACGAGAAACATTGTAGGAATAAAAGAGATTTCTATTTATGGTTACGCGATTGAGTACGCGAGAAGCTCATTCTCATTTATACTTGATGTTTAAACGTTTCTCTCTGTCTCTCTCTATTTCCTCTATATTTTTCTACATTTATCAAAACAATTCTCGAAAATGGAAGGAGGTTGATATGGAAATTTCTTATCAATTATGATTATTATCTATTTGAAATTTTACTTGAAAAATTTGCATGTTCATTAAGAATGATTGATACTTTTTCTTATTTATTATTCGTTAATAATTATAAGAGATACAAAATAATTAATGAATAAATACTTAAGATCAGTCATAGAAAATAATTAAATATAGAAGTTTTTTCAAGATTAGAAATATTTAAATAAAATTAATTTCGTGTGAAACTAAGAGAGAGAGAGAGAGAGAGAGAGAGAGAAAAAGGACAGTGACATTATTGTTAGTCAGTAAATTGCCACGAAAGGTAACACGATGAAAAAACAGTATTATTTTGTGATAAAAGTATTACCAATTATTGATATTAAAAAAAATCTCAAGTTTTTAAACTAATAGAAATTTATTATCTTTCTACTTTTTGACATTTTAAATATTCTATAAGAATTTTCGATTTTTAAAAGTTGCAACTGTTTTTTTTTTTTATATATATAAGAGTTCAGAAGACTTGTACTTTTCGTACAATGTATAATTTACTATCCAGAAACGACATACTCTTTGTCACGTTCTTCCAAAGCTGAAGTATAGAAAACACTCATTTTTCGTATCTGTAAAAATATAAAATTTATTAAAAAACATTGTAATGTAATTAGTTTCTATAGAAGAGGTAGATAGAAGGAATCAAGGAGAATGGATTAAAAATATGATATTAAAATTACAAAATGAAAAGAAACTAATTACAATTACAATGTTTATGGTAAGCACTCTTTCGCTGGATTCTATTAGCCATAGAATGTACAGCATATAGAATATGATAAAAATTACATGAAAAGTAAAATACTATTCAAATATATAATATTGTAAAGTAATACTTTGTTCCACTTCTGATAATTGTAAATCAACACTTAATCCGTTCGTCCCTTTCCATAAGATACATAAGGTGCATAAGAAGGGTTTCGTAAGAGAACTTCAGAGACGACTGTTCCGTATTGATATATATATATATATATATATATTTATTTCATAACGACTCACAACTCCAACATAATACTCCCGATTCTTTCTCAACTAACACGTAAGACTACTTCGTAAAAAGTGCGCCCCGACCTTTGCTCTGCACCCCTTATATCCCTTTCCATCTAACACCGCAGCATCGCCTTCTTTTCAAGTGGTCCGCATACCGCCCATGTTCTTTATACGTTTATCTTAAGATATCGATATCCTAAATAAACATCAGCACGACTCTCACACTTATGCAGCCGCTAAACACATTCAAACCTACATCTCCTAGCAATAATAACATAAGCATAAGCCCAAACGTTTACAATATTTAAAAATTATATAACTTAAAAAAGTTCGAATACAAATTGACTAAATGAAAATGAGAAGTAAATCCGAGTAGAATTAAGATAACAACGATAGTTTAATTTAAATCTAAAAATATATAAAAAAAATAAAAAGATATCAAAACTATTCTATAATTTGAATTACGTTAGAAATAATGTAATGTTTAAACCAATCTAAACGTGCTAGAACATTCTTAAATATAAGAAGGATGCATTAGAGTAGTAAGCATGTACTAAATAATTGTTAAATTATCATAGGAAATGAATATTATAATTGAAATGTAATAAGTATAAGTTATGCGTACCTTCCTCCTTGAAATCGACTGTTAGACTAAATCGATTTTATCTATGACAGTTTGTTTTTCGAAAGTTGTTTACAAGATTATCGGAGGTGATTAATTCTATTCATTTCGAATAAAATTCTCGTTATACTTACACCACTTCTAAGAAATCTTATTCTATGCGCATGTGCCTGCCTACACGTCTAAATCTAACAGAATATTTATTTGAAAAGAATGAAAGTAATTAATACATTTTTTAATTAATACTTTAGTCCAGTATTGAAGTCCAGCTCATAGAATTTATCTAAAAACATATTAAATAAAAAGATATCGAAATTATTTTATATCTTGAATTACGTTAGAAATAATGTAATGTTTAAACTAATGTATACGTATTAAAACATTCTTAAACATAAGAAGGGTACATTATACTAGTAGACATTTACTAAATAATTATTAAATTATCACAGAAAATGAATATTATAATTAAAATGTAATAAGTATAAGTTCTGCGTACCTTCCTCCTCGAAATCCACTGTTAGACTGGTTTGAAATAAGCTATTAAAGTTTTTTTTCCAAAAGTTGTTTACATGATTATCGGAGGGAATAAATTCTATTAATTTCGAATATTATTCTCGTTATACTAACACCACTTCTAAACAATCCTATTCTAAGCGCATTTGCGTGCACATACGCGTCTAAATTTAACAGAAGATTTATCTGAAAAGAGTGAAAATTATTAGTGCATTTATTAATTTATATTTCGATCTAGTAATGAGGTCAGGTTCGTAGAATTTATCTAAAAACATATAAAAAAAAAAATACAGAAATGGTATTAAATTTAAAATAAGATAAAAATATGTAATGCTAAGACTAATGTACATGTGTTAGTACCATCTAAAAGATAAGCAGAATTATTATTAAGATAATAGTTTTATTATTGACCTTCGTATATGTTCGGTACATGTCGTATGTATTCGAAACTATTTTTCATAATAATCGTTGGTCTTCTTCGAGCATTGGAAGGTGTAACAACGATATTATTTAAGTATGTGATTTATTTCGCGTCGCGTGTGTGTGTATTCTTTCTTATGCAAGGGAGGTGCATATTAGAGCGAGTGTGTATAGTTCTTATATGGATACCTGCAGTTATGGATATGGATATGCAGCATCGGATACAAGGACAAAGTTCATCTAATGTAAGTTGACTAATTTTTGAATCTTCTTTAACATTTGACTGCACGTAATAGGTTTAGTATTAAAAATATATGGTAATTCTTTTCTATAAAAAATCAAATAGGTATTCGAGACGTTGTAGAATTATTTAATTAGACTCTATATGTACGCGTTCATAATTCGCGAATAACTTTTGTTGCATCCCTAGAACTGAAAAGGATCTTAAAATATGATCAAGTATCTGATTTATTTCACAATGATGCATAATCAATTACACCTCGGCTAGTTATCGCTTTATTATTTTCATTTATTTTAAAACTCTCGTGTATTTTCTTTTATCTTCCAATATACAAACGCGGCTTGACTTTTTTAACGTATATGTTCGCGGCTTTCCGCTTTCGAGATACGGGGCCTTTAGCGGCCTCGGCGCCGCGACGAGATAGGCCAATAGCGATGTTCGGATAGCCGAGAGCGCCGCGACGAGATAGGCCAATAGCGATGCTCGGATAGCCGAGATCGCCGCGACGAGGGAAGCGGGAGAAGAAGCCGATCGAGGACAGCAGTTCAGAGTGTGTTTGCTCGTGGGTGAGGAAAGAAGGTTCTTGGAGCGAGTACGACTATCTTGAGTCTGATTAGTGTGAGTGAGCGTGCGTGGGCACGTGTTGGTGTGAGTGAGCGAGCGTGAGCGCGTGTTGGTTAGTGAGAGCGAGCGTGGGTGAGCACGTGTTGATTTGTGAGAGAGAGAGTGTGCGCCCGGCAAAGGCCCGGCTCAACGAGAGGAATAACGCCCGGCAAAGGCCCGGCTCAACGAGTGCGAGAGAGAGAGAGGAGAGACGGCTTCTAGCAGCCGGTTGCGAGCGACGATATCAACATCACGGGAAGGCGATCCGATTGTTTCGGAATTCGGTAAGAGAGCTCTCTGTTATTGTATTTGTATTGAATGGCCATTCGACTTAGATTCAACTCCGATTAGCGTCCGATAAAATACGGTTTATGTATCGCCCGACTTTGAGGGCTTGTTGTAAAAATATCAATAAAGTCAGTCATTAATTGATTGGGGCTTGCTTGGGCTTTTCCCCTTATCTCGAAGGGGTTTTTACGCCGAAGCAAGTTTGGGAAAGCGCGAAATTCTGTGTTTCATTGTGTTCACCTGTTTTACTCATTCCATCCAGAACCCATCCTTATTTTCATAATTAAAATATTATCCGTATGTAGATCTCAATGTTGGATGTCTCAACAGTATACAAATTTGTTTCTATTATAAATATAGTTCCTTGTTTCATATCAAAATAGAGAGGAAATGAAAAATGGACATAATAAAAATGAATTTTAAACACAACGATAATTTAAATTAAAATGCGGTGTCGGCACAATCAGGGAAAAGAGGAAAGGAAATAAAACATAATAAAATCGGATTTTCAATATGTTCTTTATACTTTAATCTTAAGATATCAA